>JACRUU010000013.1:7689978-7724978 GCA_030449085.1 Kryptopterus vitreolus | reverse complement strand
TACGCATTCACTTCACAGTAGTGCTGAATGGTTTGAGCAAAATGACACACTTAAATGTAGTGAAGTACACGGTCTGGAAAAGGAAAATACTCTAATAAAGGGCAAAGACTTGACAAATGTTCATTAGTACTTATAGTGTTCAGATAAATCTTTGATAGTGATCACTTTTATAAAGTTTTGTGGGTTTTTTTTGGATGGAAGGAATCTGAATATCTTATTTAAAAATATGGAAGTCTATCTGGTTCTAACCGGCTCAGGGTTCTAGCACTCCATATTCAAGCCACATGGATAAAGCGAATCAAAAAGCGCAGACTCAAAGTATTCCTTGTTAAACAGCCTGGACATTTGATGCTAGGTGATACATTGAACAGACTTTTTCTCGATCTCACACATCGACTGGAATTTCTAATCCATGCACCGTGCTCACGACAGCTGGGTGGCATGAAAACATAGCGCGGTCAAATAGAATTGATTACAGCAGTATGACTCGTATATATTCACATATGTAGTTATTAAAGACTTACTTATGTTGCATTACTGCAGTCATCAGATCTAAAAAAAAAAATTTGGGGGGGTTAATCCCCATAACACCCCTCCACAAATTTCCAGTGAAAAGCACATGTACGATCAGATTCGCATTATTTCACGTTGTGTTGTTGTCGCTGTTTTCCGCTATGTTATCCAGAGTGTTTGGAACGGATTTATAAAGAAATTTATAAGCGTAATGGGAACTTTTACCAGATTTAGGCGGAATATGACCTACTACTGCTTCCTTTCCCCTACTTCTAGTTTTTACTGGGTTCTTTTTAGAAATCTGCCAGTAGAACATCACAAAGCTTAATTACGAATTGAGAAAAAGTGTTTTTCTCTCTAAGCTTCCTGACATACCTGGCATATGCTAAAAAGGAATTTCACTGTGCTGTAAGATAAAAAAAAAAAGCACGTTGCGTGTTAATGTGATGCATTGTTTTGCAAGTACAAACGTCTGTATCAATATCTCTTTAATTCCCGATTATTTTTATCTAGCTGATTATAATATGAATTTTTGACCACGCATCCTACACAACCCTCTTTGTAATGCCGCCTTTTCCTGTAAATGTGCAACCTGTTTTTGGTTCCTCAGAGTTCTCGGTCTTGCATTAAAGCGCATCAGTATGTTCATTTTATTTCCTCAGCGCAGACTTTGCTGTAGGAGCTGTAATTCTGTATCTCGGCATAGAACCTGCCCGTCCCGTTCTCTACCTCAGTATCCTGTTTAATTTGTACCATGCATGTACACACTAATGCCACTGACTGAGCCACTTAGTCTGTGCAAACAGATCCTCTCACGGTCTACTGCTGACCTGCTGGCTTTGTTTTGGCGTGGCATCGCGTACACCTGTAAATGAGTCCAGGGACGCCCTGTATATCAATAAACACCAAGAGCTGTTTTCATTGGCCGTTTGAAGTCATTTTTCTACTGGATCTAATTTACACCAACAATGCGTTAAAGTGTAACATGTTTTGTTTATGTTGGAGAGTTGCATAAATTCTATTGCATTACTCGTGACCATTTGACCGGGAAATTTCGTGGGTATGAAAAACAGGAAGCCTCGCCCATTTCATCACACGGACTCTTCTGAGAATGATGTGATTTTGGACATACTCGCAACTGGTTATTGGTACTTTTTCTGCAAGTGTAAACCATTAACAGGAATTTTATGTTAGGAATCAGTCTGCCTTTGAGCGCATTTCACGTTCTGCTTTTAGCACTGCTTGCCCTGTGTCTTCTGTCACAAGTCTCTCGAAGAACAGATTCTTCCAACCCATCTTTACCGCCACAGGGAATTATTCCAAGTATCACTTTGTGGGGGATGCCAACAGTTTTGAAATAAATGTTTTGCCATCAAGGTATGGTTCTAAACCTATTTAGGTCTGAGGCGATCCAGCGCTATAAAACAGCACTTCCTCGTATATATTTAATGTCAAACTAATAATTGATGTGCCAGTAATTTGGGAGTTGATTGTGTGTGGGCATATTGAAGACTTAAAGATTTAAAGACTTATATTTTTATATATATTCCTTAGGTCTGATTTGATTCAACATGTTTTAGGGATGAGATTTAAATTATAATCATCCTGATCAAATGATCAGTTCAAGTCAGCTGGTAAAAACAGTAGAGAAGCAGAACGGACAGAATTAGAATAAGGGAAACATAAAAAAAAAAAAAAAAAAAAAATAATATATATATATATATATATATATATATATATATATATATATATATATATATATATATAGTTGTATCATTGCAATAATGGCAATAATGTTAGGGGCTTTCACAGTAGCAGTTGTTTGTTTGTTTTTTGTTTGTAATACTTTTTGTTTTTATTTATTCCCAGGACATTGTGAGATGCATGCTCAGAGGATGTGCATGTTCTTCCCATAATAAGTGTTCGTTCTTCAGCCTGGTTCTACTCTTATGGATTTTAAAGTCCCACATTGATTACTTGTGGCATATTTTACACGTGCGTGACAGAGTGAGAGTGAGAGAGAGAGAGAGAGCTGTATACTTCCTGACATTCATTTTATATTCAGTTTCTGTATTTGGGATCTCTCAGTAAGGGCAGTGTTTATGTCTTGTTTTATCCTCTGACTAAGTCTGTAAAGCATGTCTGTCTCGCAGTGTCACAAACACACACTCCCTACACCCATGCATGAAACACATTTGACCTATCAAAGCATATATTCCACAAGATCTCTGAAAGCGTGCTGTGGTATCTGACACCAACATGTTAGCAGCAGATCCTATAAGTCTAGTAAGTAATGAGGTGAAGCCTGCATGGATCAGACTTATTTGTCCAACACATCCCTTTGATGTTTAATCAGATTAGGAGCTGGAGAATTTAATGGCCTAGTCAAAGCCTTGCATTATTTTATATATTCCTGAAAGCGTTTGGGTGGAGCAGGGACTATTATACCGCTGAAAGGATCCATTAGGGAATACGGTTGTTACGAAGGTGTAATGCATTCTACTTGGTCTGCAATAATGTTTAGGTAGGTGTCAAAGTAACATCCACACGAATACCAGGACTCGCCGTTTCTGTGCAGAACATTTCCTGGCGCTTTATAACACCTCTGCTGGCTCGCGTTCATCCCATAATGCATCTCGGTTCTGGTTCTTCTTTAGGAAAGCTGTGTACAAGCATCCACCTGTCTACATGATGTAAAAGAAATGTTCAGGCCAGACCAACTCTTTTTTTTTTGCATCGTGGTCCTGCTCTGATGTTCCTTTGCCCTTGGACTGGTCTTCAACGTTCAGCGATTCACTTCCGGGTGCCTTTCTGTCAGTTTTAACTTATTTGTACCATAGACCCCGGTACCAGTTCACCTTTTATCTTACATTTGGTAAATACTCATCACTGTAATACTGGAAACTTTCCACAAGACCTGCAGTTTTGGAGATGCTCTGCCCCATGTGCCTAACTAACACCATTTACTATTTGATAAACTCTGGCCCATTTTTCAATTTTAGCAAGTGTAAAAAGGTAATCAGTGATATTAATTTCTATGATTGTTTCGTTCCGGTTTTAAATGTATGGATGATTAGTGCATGGGAAAAAAGTATAATATACAAATAAATACAAACAGGCAGGAATTATTATTTCATCACCTAGTGCTTGTATTTAACACAATTTCAAATGTTGTATCATTTGTATATTCATATTCTTCTATAAATACGTCTATAAATTAAAATATGGGCTATGGCCAGGGAAAATCAATTTGATCACAGTCCTATTGAATGCTTGATTCTGGATTTCATTAACACCAGCTCCAATAAGAACTTGCATGTTATAATCTTTATAGTGTCAGTTTACACATGTAATGGAGTGACTTGCCATATGGAAACATTTTTTATTGTTGATACGGTGAAGGGGTCTCCAGTTTCAGCACCGAACAAAGTTTGAGTTTTGAGACATGGGGAAATTCGTAAGGCCGAGGTCTTTGTGCTTTCTCGATAACACGGCACTCTGGATTTTTTTGTGTTGGTAACTTTTAGAGAATTGGAAAAAGGAATATGGGATAATAGGAACTATCTGCTATGCATCGGTTTACATCAGATCACCACCGCACCGCCATTTGTTTTTTTGCTGATTACTTAACGTACCGAACTCCCCACCTAGTTTCTCATGATTTTGGGTTCGATTGCATCAGCGTCCACTTGTTTTTTTATTCATGTCAGTCGGGTTTCTAAGCAAACAAAACATCCGACTAGACAAGCAGGTTTGAGATTTCTGATAGGCTAGCTGAATTTGTGAATTAGTTGCTTTGTATTGACAAACCTTTGACATCTATCGTATATTTAGACGTTTCTGTGCCTTCGTTCACCATACGCTGTACAAGCGATATCTGTTTGGAAATCCAGTTCAGTTTTGAAAAAAGTTTAGCCTTCCATCCGTGACGTTTTTTTTGTTTGAATAAATCAAACATTGTAGTGTTATTGATAGTTGATAGTGTAATTGTAATGATTATTATTCCAGTTTCTTAGTGTGAATGAGCAATTTTTTTTGGAAAAGGCTGTATATTGGGACCGCTTTAAAATGTAAACACAGTCCACAGATCTAATTCATCACAGATTCGAATTCATCAGATTTAGAATCGGAATATGTGACACTATTGATCCCGTTGGGAAATTGTTTGGTTGAAAATAAATCTAAGAAAATATAAATAAATATAATCTATAACTATAGCTATAATCCTATTCACGTGGCTGTTGCTGCTGCATAAATCGTAATGATTTCCAGTTCAGAAAAATACATTTTCCCATTCAACACAAGAACAACATCACAACAGATCAACACGGCTGCTCACAACACGAACAATGAACAACCAAACATTTATTGTCTTAAAAATGAGTTGTATTGTATATATTATATAAGGTGATGCAAGAGGAGATGGTAGCCCAGTGGTAAAGGCATTGGGCTCTGGACCGAAAGGCATCACCCGGCATCACCATTCTTCCACTAGTGGACCCTTGACCAAGGCCTTTAAGCCGAATTTCTCACTCTGCCCCAGCCACTAGGGTTGCATAAGCCAGTGCCTTCTTAGTACTGGACACAAGCCCGGATAATTGGGGAGAAAGAGATGATGATATATGGTGGTGCAAAAATGATGAATGTTTTTCAAATATGTGTAAATTTATTTACACTTCTAATAAATATATTGAAAAAATCAGTTTTTGTTTTTATTAACACCGAAATAATGTGTAATAAATGCAGTTCAAAAACATGCATTCTTTTTGCACCACCTTGTATATAAACATATAAATATACCATTTATGAACAAACTTTTATAGACACAAGAGGACCATGGAGGGTGGGGAAGCCTGGGATACACTCAGAATTCCAGTTCATCCTGTTTAATAAATTTGAGCTCAATAGTAGGCCACCCACAATCTTCCACTCCAGCACACATAAAATATGTCTTTATTCTCTCTCTGTGTGTGGGACAGAGTCGTGCAGGAACAGGTTTCATGTAACAGGAAAGACATCTTATACAATTGTGTGTTTTGGGAAAGAAGCACATATGGTGTCCCAATACTTTTGTCTATACATCACTCATCAAATTTAGCTTGCTAGCTCACACCTGACAAAAGGTGTCGGGAGGCGTTCATACTTAGAACTTCCCAAAAGTTTGTACCTTATCACAAATGACTAAAATATTTAAGCTAAAATATTACCCACGATTTTCAGGTTTCCTGTTTGTTTTTGGATTACTAATTTAATTAAATCGTAAAATAATGTATATTCTTTTTCCTCATCTCCCGTTAGTAAAGACTGCTTTCGGCACAATGCTCGAGGGTTTGAACTTCTAATCCTTTTAAGAGGGATTAAGAACTAAAGTAAACATGTTTGGCACTCGCATTCCCAATTAATTAGACACACGAGCAAGCCATCAAACCTTTGAGTTCATGCTAATAATGATTCCTGCTTAGAGGGCGAAGAGCCGCACCATTTTGTGTAGCAGCACGATTGCTCTTTGTAAGCCGGCCCAAACATCGTGTTTTAGCTTGACAGCGGTTGCATTCAGCTGCACAAGAGCGAAACCGATTATCGACAAGGGTTTAAATGCGGCACAGCGTCTAATCTCCGGCTCCATCTCCCAAAGAATCCGCCAGGTCACTGTACATCTCTAGCTCTCCGGCTTTCACCCGTGCTAAAAAATCATAGCAATGCCGCTCGGCCTGTTCTTGGTGCCTGCTTTCCTTCACGCTGCAAACAAGGCCGTCACGGGAATTATATAATCCCATTCCAGTAATAGTAAAGAGATGGCAAGGAATAAACGAAACACACATCAATTATCCTCCAGAGGACAAACAGTAGACTAGCCTATGCGAGTGTGGCCTAGAAATATCCTGTGTGCTTCTCCTTGTCTCCGTTGGCCATTGTTAGGAACACAACAGCTCCTTGGTCATATCCAAGGCCTCCCACACACAAGCCGAGGAGTCTTCGTTTGCATCACAACCGTACTGTAAATACATTGTTGTCTCAATTTAGAGCATTGAAACGGCCTCGGTGTGTGCAAAAACAAGGACCGTTCTGTTCCACTAGTTGAATGTGTCTAGTTTTGGACCCCTTTTTTGTGACAATTTGCATTTACGCAAAACACTTTCTGTGCACGTATGCCTGAGTCAGGTCAAAGGCTGCAGAGAGGTCAGAGGGAATGAATTGAAATGCAAGGTGGCTAGCCCTTTAACAGCTTCCCACTCAGCCTCTTAACAAAGGGGAAACAAAAACAGAGCTTTGTCAACAAAAGGGCCCCAGTATACATTAGTCCCAGATGTATAGTCTCCGAGGCAAAACATCAGTTTCAAAGCGGTGTTGATGCTGAAATACTTTCATTTTGTTATATGGATATTGTATTGGGTAAAACAATCCTTAATCTCCCAATCTTTAAATCATAAGGAGGACTCTTTAATCAGTCTTAAAACTGATTTTCTGCTACAGCTCTACACAGTGCCATTTCTTCAGTGTTATCAGATGCAAAGATATAATAAAATATTTACAAAAATGTGAGGGGTGTACTTACTTCTGTAAGATACTGTGTACATATACACATCTCAAAATTGTATTTTATTTTTGTATATTGTATATTTGTGTTAATTTGTGTATGTATCTATACATACACATGTGCATATATATATATATACAACATACACACACACATATATATATATATCCAAACACACACACTCACACACACACACACACACACACACACAGTGGTATATATATCCAAGATTTTTCGTCGGGAATTTGGTGTCGGTTAACGTCGTTTCGTTCAGTTTCCGTCACGTTCGTCAATCGCGCCATCTAGAGGAACGTGCTAATTGCTTCCCCAATCATGACCGGTGTCAAATGGGATACGACGTACACCAAGGTACCACTGTGTGTGTGTGTGTGTGTGTGTGTGTGTGTGTGTGTGTGTGTGTGTGTGTGTGTGTGTGTGTGTGTGTGTGTGTGTGTGTGATGTATATATATGCTATATATATATATATATATATATATATATATATATATATATATATATATATATATATATATATACACTATACATATATAAATATACACATATATATATATATATATATATATATGTATGTATATGTGTATATTTATATATGTATATGTGTGTGTGTGTGTGTGTGTGTATATACAGTGGTGTGAAAAACTATTTGCCCCCTTCCTGACTTTTTATTCTTTTGCATGTTTGTCACACAAAATGTTTCTGATCATCGAACACATTTTAATATTAGTCAAAGATAACACAAGTAAACATAAAATGCAGTTTTTAAATGAATGGTTTTTATTATTTAGTGAGAAAAAAAATCCAAACCCACATAGCCCTGTGTGAAAAAGTAATTGCCCCTGCACCTAATAACTGGTTGGGCCACCCTTAGCAGCAATAACTGCAATCAAACGTTTGCGATAACTTGCAACAAGTCTTTTACAGCGCTCTGGAGGAATTTTGGCCCACTCATCTTTGCAGAATTGTTGTAATTCAGCTTTATTTGAGGGTTTTCTAGCATGAACCGCCTTCTTAAGGTCATGCCACAGCATCTCAATGGGATTCAGGTCAGGACTTTGACTAGGCCACTCCAAAGTCTTCATTTTGTTTTTTTTCAGCCATTCAGAGGTGGATTTGCTGGTGTGTTTTGGGTCATTGTCCTGCTGCAGCACCCAAGATCGCTTTAGCTTGAGTTGACGAACAGATGGCCGGACATTCTCCTTCAGGATTTTTTGGTAGACATTAGAATTCATGCTTCCATCTATCACAGCAAGCCTTCCAGGTCCTGAAGCAGCAAAACAACCCCAGACCATCACACTACCACCACCATATATACTGTTGGTATGATGTTCTTTTTATGAAATGCTGTGTTACTTTTACGCCAGATGTAACGGGACACGCACCTTCCAAAAAGTTCAACTTTTGTCTCGTCAGTCCACAAGATATTTTCCCAAAAGTCTTGGCAGTCATTGAGATGTTTTTTAGCAAAATTAAGACGAGCCGAGCCTTAATGTTCTTTTTGCTTAATAGTGGTTTGGTCTTGGAACTTTGCCATGAGGCCGTTTTTGCCCAGTCTCTTTCTTATGGTGGAGTCGTGAACACTGACCTTAATTGAGGTAAGTGAGGCCTGCAGTTCTTTGGATGTTGCCCTGGGATCTTTTGTGACCTCTCGGATGAGTTGTCTCTGCGCTCTTGGGGTAATTTTGGGCGGCCGGCCACTCCTGGGAAGGTTCACCACTGTTCCATGTTTTTGCCATTTGTGGATAATGGCTCTCACTGTGGTTCGCTGGAGTCCCAAAGCTTTAGAAATGGCTTTATAACCTTTACCAGACTGATGGATCTCAATTACTTTTGTTCTCATTTCTTCCTGAATTTCTTTGGATCTTGGCATGATGTCTAGCTTTTGAGGTGCTTTTGGTCTACTTCTCTGTGTCAGGTAGCTTCTGTTTAAGTGATTTCTTGATTGAAACAGGTGTGGCAGTAATCAGGCCTGGGGGTGGCTACAGAAAAACTCACATAAAATATGATAAACCACAGTTAAGTTATTTTTTAACAAGGGGGGGCAATTCACTTTTTCACACAGGGCTATGTGGGTTTGGATTTTTTTTCTCACTAAATAATAAAAACATTCATTTAAAAACTGCATTTTGTGTTTACTTGAGTTATCTTTGACTAATATTAAAATGTGTTCGATGATCAGAAACATTTTGTGTGACAAACATGCAAAAGAATAAAAAGTCAGGAAGGGGGCAAATAGTTTTTCACACCACTGTGTATATATGATATAATATAATATATATATATTAATAAATATATATATATATATATATATATATATATATATATATATATATATATATATATATAGAGAGAGAGAGAGAGAGAGAGAGAGAGAGAGAGAGAGAGAGAAATGTATATCGCAACACCTATGCAGATTATTCCAGATGTTAATAAATACTCCTCCTTTTTTTCAACTGGAAGGAAAAGGTGTATTTCTGAGTTGCCACCTCAAGTTTACAGTGTGCGTTGAGGCATACTTTGAAGCATCACGTGAGTAATCTTGAGGAAATTGAAGAATCTTGTGACCACTCACCAGTTCCTTACTACACATATCCTTACGTTCCTTACATTGAATTGTGTGCAACTCAATTATGAATGTTTAGTGTAGTTCTGAGTTTGTGTTAATATAATGCAGACTAGACATTTATCGATTAAAAAGTATTTGTGTGTGTTTGATAGAGACTTAATTTGCTTTTCAAAAAAAAAAAGAAAAAAACAACATCAATGAGTAATCATGAATAATTCCTCAAAAAGTCATCGGTATATGCCAAAATCACGAAACGAGTGAGCAACCAAAAGCCAGATTGCAAGGCTCGTCATAATAACACATGCTTATTTATTTATTTATATGTCCTTATTTCTTTATTAAACGCTTATGATTCAGTGACAGTAACATTACAGGACAGTAAGATGCGTCCCTTAGCCAGTGTGTTTATATCCATTTAGTTTGTTTTGACGATGAATGTAATTCAACATGGATTGCAACTTGATCCCCATTTAGAAGCCTCGAACAGTGCCAGAGAGAACATTCGGGAATCAGTAATCTAACCTCAGCACACAGCTGGCATGGAGATTAGTGAAATGAGATTAGTTTTTCCTGAATTGTGTAGACTTTTTACATCTGTTGTTTGTTTGTTTGTCTTTTTTTTTTCCTTTGGTGAAAACGAATTCGGTCTCGGTTATGAACAACGTATGACAGCTATGCAACAAAAACATGACGTTTAGAACAGTGCTGACAAAAGTTGGTGGAAACCCAACCTTAAAGTTCATATGTGCTTTTTAAACACAATTCCAGCCAATTCGTCTGGGAAGGTGTTTTACTAGATTTTGGCTATTTTGTTTTTTGCTCATTCAGGACATCAGCAAAGTGAAAGAGGTAGCGTGAGGAGGTCTGGGGTGCAGGCAGAGTTCCAATTCATCCCAAAGGTTGTTCAGTAGGATTGAGGTCAAAGCTGTAACATGGTCATCATCAACATGGTGGTGATGATTTATTTATTGTTATGTGCAAAGTAAAAAAAAAATAAAAAAAACAACAACAGGTTATACTGTAGAGTGAAATTCTTACTTTGCTCGTTTCCGATCACCAGTAAGTTATACAAAAACAACATACAAAGAAGAAGTAAAAAAAATATAGATAATAATAGTAATAAAATAAATTTAAAAAAACATTTGAGATTAAGGTGCAGCTATTTAGAAGTCTAATGGCTTGTGGGTAGAAACTATTGGCAAGTCTTTCTCCTGGACTTTACCCTTCTGTATCGTCATCCACATGGCAGGACTGTGAATAAATAGTGTTGCGGATGTGTATTGTCCTTTATAATATGGTGGGCCCTCTTGAGAACCATGGCCGTGGAGGGCTAGATGTTTCACTCCATCGATTGTAAAGCATATCTCCATGAAGCTGGCTCAGTCACATTGAAAATGCCATCAATGCCATGTTGTCCATCAGCAGTGAGGAACTCAGCTGTGTGGAAATTAACTATCAGCCAAAACATGACTATATCTAGTGCATGCCCTTTGAATTGTTTTCATCATGTGGTCCGTTTTAAAGGTCACTTAGTTGTTCCAAGTAAGTTTTGTCTTTCTGGAAAAAAAAAACCCCAAAAATATACATGCTTCATTCCAAACAGCATCAGTTTTCAAAACATTCCAGAAATATGCTACTTTCCTGCCCAACTAATACTATTACAGCGACAGATTGGAATAGTGAATTATATAATATAAAAATGATTGTCCGTGTGGAGTTCTCCATTTTCTCTACCGCTTGTGGTTTGCTTTGGTCAATCTGAATCATTCCAAATGGGAAATTGCTTAATAAAACTTTTTTTTTTTATACATGATACGATCCAAGACCCCTGTTTTGTAAGATGTTTTTCAGAAAGCATGTGTTTTTTTTTCCACCTCCTTGGTTAGTAGCCTGTCTTGTATGGTAAATGATATATAATAAAACTCAAATGAATGGACATTCGGTTCCAGATGGGTTCCCTTTTCACTTTGTTTATTCTCAAGATTTCTTCTTTATACCATGGAGAGTTTTTTTTTCTTGCCACTGCTGATCTGCTCATTAGGGCTAATTTTATGGATACTAAAGTTATATATGTACAACTATATATAAATATTTATATTCCATTTTGTCCAGTGTTCAATGTGTTATACATATTAAACTGAATTAATTGTATTAGGGCTGTAATGATTCCTCGAGAAATTCGATGTACGAAAATGACTCGGCAAAATAATGGGCCTCAATGAATCGTTTAGTCCATTTACCTAAACTAGGAGCACTGTATCCTACGAACTATTATTATCCGCTAACCTTGGAGTGCGGACGGATAAGACAGTAGGTTCAGAATGAAAAATGTCAAAACTTAAAATATAAATAAAACACCATAGAGTGCGGTTAGTGTTTAAAAGTAAATGTGTATATATATATATATATATATATATATATATATGTATATATATATATATATATATATATATATATATATATATATATATATATATATATATATATATATATATATATATATATATATATTGGTTTTTTTTATTTATCATCGATGCATTGCAACGGAAAAAAAAAAAAAACCCTCTCAGATCAGGGTTTTGAATCACGGATGGGATATGGGATCATTTTATTGGATCAGCAAAAAAGGGGGAGGAGACAAATAATTTGCTTTCCATTTATAAGAAGAAAAGTTACAGTAAAGAAATGATCCCATAAGTTATGAATACAGATCTTCTTCTACTCCGCTAGCCGCTGTTGTTGACTGATTAACACGTTCACATGGTCACATGACTGTTCTGTGTAGTTTTGAGATGAAAAAGCCGGAAAAAACGTATTACATTCTGCGATCATACATATATACATACATACATACATATATATATATATATATATATAGTAGAAAAAATTATCTGTAGGTTACGTGCGTTCCAGACCGTGAGTCATGATCCATACAGTGCAGTGGGTTCAAAGAATCCCTTCGCAATGGCATGTAGAACAGGTACTGGAGCACATACTGTATATTGCTGAAAACACACAGATTTATTTCAGGTAAAATGTCAAGCAGCTTTTCTGGAGACAGGAATACCAAATCACTTTAGTGTCATTAAATACATTATTATCAATCAATAAATAAATGGGAATAATAATTGACTTTAATTAACAAGATTTTTTTCTCATTACTTACACTACACAGACACTAGGTTTAGTTTTTACCGATTTACTTGTATGCAAATCGTATTTTTCTAAAAAGTAAAGCAAATTTCTTTGAGACCTGCCTGATTTTCTCTCCTTTGTTTAGTATTTCTTGTTAAAAAAGTATTATTTATACGACGGAATAATCGTTAGAATACTCGATTACTAAAATAATCGATAGCCAGACACCCTAATTTGATTTGAAGTGAACTAGATAGTAGATGGAAAGCCAAGATAAATCTCTATTTTGGGTCTGAAAGGGCCCCAAAATATACATAATCATAAACATCTAGGCAAACAGACAATGATTATTCTTTAACTGGTGTCTCACACTTTGTATACTGTGTGTTTGGTTGCAAATTAGATAACACAGATGCATCCTGTCTTGCATAATAATTAAGCTTGGTTTGCCAGCTTCATAAATGTCACCAGGAACAAGTGGCAGCTCGGCTTCCTTTAGGTTTCAGGATACCGCAAAACACACTGTCATCACTGGCTGACAATGACTCATCGATCAGTGTCTAAAGAAGACTCCTTTATTAGATCTGACCTTCAGCTTCTTCTTAGTTTCGCTTGTATCCTTCTATTCAACAACCCCCAAAAAAAGTTCAGCACAGCTTTTATCAAATAAACTACACTAAAAGTTGTTTTGTACTTGTTATATGATTAAAACTTATTGGACACCTGAACATTGTACCCATGTGACTCTTCCCCATTGGCACACATGTGGAACTTGGTTGTATTAGAACGTCTATATGCTGTGACGTTGCAATTCCTCTTCACTGTACATAAGGGCTCAAAGCCCTTCCAGCATGGCAGAACCCTGTAAACAAAACAAGCTGCATAAAGACATGGTCAAGGAAGACTCAAGTAATCTGAACAAAAGCTTCAACCCTGAATGCCCTCGGGACGAATAGGGACATTGACCTCTACATGTGCCATCAGTTCCCAACCTCGCTAATGATCTTGTAGCTGAATGAACACGAATCCTGGCTGTAAAGTGGATGTTGGCGAATGCCAAATACACATAAGCCATCCAGAGCGTGTTCAATCGTTAAGAAACACCTACAAAACCTTTCAAAAGGAAAAGCGTAGAGATAACTGAAGGCTGCAAGTGAATGGGAAATTCTCTGAGAAAGAAGTAGAAGTTGTTTTGATTTTTCATCACTCAACAGTTAAGAATATCAGTTAAGGAGTGTAGCAGCACATGAAAAGACTAAAATATCGGGAAATTACAGTATTGGGTTTGAATGAGCTATAATAATAATAATAAGAAGAAGAAGAAGAATATGAACAAGAATAATAATGGACATGTGTCATAATAAAACCTGATGGTCTCAGTAAGAAACCCATGATGGCACACAAACCACCAGGGAGTTTACAGGCCATTGCAGATTGAGACATATTACATGGGTGTTCGAAATGTATTTCACAACATTAAAAGATGATGCCATGGAAACGTAACTACCAAACATGCATCTAGAGTTTCTGTTTTTTACTATTATTATCATTATTGGCATTTTTTTGTGTTTGTAATTGAAATGAATAAGTATTTTAAACCAAAGTATCCTTCACCAGGGAGTGATAGATGATCTGAAGTCAGCTGAGATTGAGACAAATGGGGGAAAAGATACAATAAATTAAAAAAATACAATAAATAAATAAAGATCAGTATATACAGTATATTCATAATAGTACTGGGATACCAGCTTTTTCCAGCTGTTTGTGGCTGTGGTTTAAACTGTTACTTTAAAAGTTGGAGGCACACACTTGTATAGGACTTCTATAGGACAACTGTCTCTCTTTCACCTCAGCTAGGTGTCCGAGACCTGTTTCACATGGCAATGACCCCTGTGCACAAAGCCAGCTCCATGAAAACATTCCTTACTTAGACTTGTTGAGTTTTTTTCAATTATTCTATGGGTTGGAGTTTTACATGTGAGAGTGGAAGACATTGAGTGGTACAGACCTCTGTTGAACACATTTAAGATGAATTACAATGTTGACTGCCTCCCAGACCTCCTCACCCTACATCACTACCTGACATGACTATCTTCCATGAGGATGAATGAGCGCAATTTTCGAGTTTTCGATTTTCAAATTTCGAGTGGAACATCTTCCCTGAACGCTTATTATACGCTTATTATAACAGCAAATGGCCAATAATTGTGGTATGAGATGTTCAATGCAATGGTCAGGTGTCCACAAACCTCAGTCCATATACAATAAAATATTAGCTAAAATATGCAGTAGATATCTTTCCTCAGTTATTCATCCGAGTTCCCTCGAATGTAAATAATTTAGATTTTATTGGCTCTAGGGTTCACCTGGAGGTCCGCAGTCTAGAGCAGCAATATGCATGACATTCATATGTATCATCATGTGCGGTTCCGTGGCTGTTGCTTCCTCCTTTTTCAACCTCTGTTTTTTCGCGCCTCGCACGCCATTTCAAGTTCACCTCATTTGCCCTTAAACCGGTTATATTCCTATATGCCAAATGTACGTTAAAGAGGGGGGGAAAAGGAACTTGTAACTTATAGTAATATTCCTCGGTGTGGTGTGACTTATATGCTGTTACGATAAAGCTAATGCGCAAATCTAAACACTCATCGCTCATCGACTGATTCAGCAGACGCCCACCGCAGCCCAGACTAGTTCGCTAAGATATGTAGATGGCTCTTGGAAAGGGAATTAGGACACTAAAGAGCTGTTGTTCCTCTCTGAGGCTTCCGAACAGCTCTTGTGTAATTTAGGGGAAGTGGAGGCGGGAGGAAGACTGGATTTGTAGACACTGGACAACAGGCTTTGGTGCATGACTAAGGCTTTTCCTGTGGCTCTTTCTGCCGCTCTTTCTCTCTCTCTCTTTATATTCCCACTGCTCCGGCTGGTGAGGAGAGCGGCTGCCTCCACCAGCTCCGGCGCAGCTCACAGGAGCAGTTCCAAATATAAACATCCATAGTTAATTTTGCTCATACAGTGTCTAGATCGAGAGAAGATCTCAATGATGCACCGCAGATAACACAACGCATCTAAACTCCAAGTTCTTCAACATTTTTGCCTCTTTCGGTCTTGCTTTTTTGGGAGTCACTACTAAACTTGTTGGGTTTCGAGGGATGGCTGGGACACTTGAATACACAAGGCCAGGTAAGTTGATCAACTCCACGAAGTACAACCTCCTGATTGTCTTTTACCTTGTTTTTACCCAAGATATATTAAGGGCTTATTCAAATATACGCTTTTTAAACCCGTATGTGTAAAAAAATAGTTTGTTTATGCGATTAACATCAAATTACTATCACATTTCACCACACGCAACTCTAGCTACGGTCCATGCTGTAACCATCTCTATAAATAAGCCGCATGCTATTGTTGCCATGCACCTGTTGCTGGGTTATCAAGAGACATGTGTATGAAATCATGCAGCATTTGTGATCACCTACACTACTACTCCCCTCTCTGACACCACCTCTCATTATGCAGCTATAGTTTTTCACATTTCTAGGTCGGTCCACTACTCGGTGCAGGAAGCACGACAGCACAGTGTGGCACCCGGATCACTTTCTGTATTTTTTTTTATGCACAAAGAGATAATTGTGGCCACGTTCTTTTGGTTAAATAAATAGGGACATAGAGAACTGCTGAAAGCACTCCACTGAACTAGGCCTTTGTGTATCGTCGAAGGCGCTTTCTAGAAATGTGAGTGGTGTCGGTTTGTTGGTAATGAAAGGTAGATTTAAAGCTCAGGTTATCGCAGAACATTTTTTGGCATTTTTTTTTTATGCAACAGGTAAACAATGCCACAAGTAAACAAAGCTTCTTTTGAGTCAAAATGTAATAAACATTAACAAAACTGGTGTTCCGTCGAGCAATGCTTTATATCTTGTAGCAGTCCTGAGATTAAGAGCTCTGTAGTAGACCGCTCAAGATCTTCTACTTCATATCTTCATGGAACTGACTTAGTGCACAAGGGGCATTATCATGCTAGAACAGGTTTGCCTTGCTAACACATCCAAAGACATCTTATAGAATTGTGTACCTCTAACTTTGTGGTAACAGTTTGAAAAGGAGCCACATATGGCTTGTGTACGAAAAAAATCAATACATTAATCAATCTGAGACTATTTTTGTGAAAATGTGACTGCCATAAATAATGACTTGAAATGTCCACAGTAGTCAGTATTGGCTTTGCCCTTTTTGTAGCAATTTGCATCAAATTTATGCCAGGCACAAATGCATCAAAATGGATGTCCCAATAAAATTGTCATGCGTATTATATATACAATATTGTAACTTGAATATTAATATTATTTTTAAGCACTGTAGTACATGGCTGCACAAGTGGATTTTTAGTAAGTCCCATGACTGCGATATGTAGGCAGGTCTTACCCGTAAAAGGATTCCTTGTACACGGCGCCTATATTGTTAGGATTTTCAAATCTTTTCCGAAAGATCTTTGTAAGTATTAACGATAGTATTGATATTTCAAAGATGTTGACATTAACATTGACATTAATAATGGCCTTGTAACTAACCCTAGTTATCATAAAACAACTTATAAGAACACAAGCCAAGATTATACAAAAAAAGTCTATGAAATACACAAATATACATTTTTTGGAAGTTCCACTCAGCGGTGCATTGAGAAGACTCTGGAACAGAAACTTTAGGTTAACCGTGGGGAATTCTTTAAGCTGCCCCATATAGTATTTTGAACGTCACACATGTAGAAGTGCTACTGCCGTGGTTTGAGCCGTGGCTTTCAGACTGTGTTATCTCTCAAAACTGCGTCTGTTTAATGACATTTATTAAGCTTGCATTTGGCAGTTATGTGCGAGTCCTAAAATTTGGTGATTTATTTTTGATCTGGTGTTTTTCATTGGATTTAAATCAGATGTTTATAGAAAAATGAAACCGACCGGCTTGCAAACGTGCACTTCTCTATTTTGCTATGAGGACGCAACTCTCTTGCTTCAGACACAGTGTAAAAGCAGAAGTCGGTAAGAATCAGACACAATGTGATGTTTATTTATTTATTTTCTTAAGTGATAGGAGCCGGCAGTGTGATCTCTGAGACTCGGATGAAATGGGCGTTTCTAAAGGCATGACTTCGCCGCACATGATCCTTACATCATCCGGGAAATTTTAATCATGAGACTTAACGTGTAGCAAATTGAAAAACGATAAATGTGTGAGAGCGTCAGTGAGGCCTGGCAAAGCATTGAACCAATACTTCTTTTAACATTTCTACCGAAATAGAAATGCAGTTGTTTCTGAATTTTGTGTACTTATTTCAGCATTGAACATTTGTTTTGTAGGCTCAGGAAAAGCAAAAGAGAGTCCATGATAGAAATGGCATTATTTGCTCAGATTTTTTATAGTGACAAGTAAATTACACTATCGATTTAGTTTTCTAATGAGCAACCCAGGAGTTAGAATGGCAAGCAAAGGCTTAAAATAAAAATAAATCTTGAGAGGAACCAGACTTGACTCTGATCTTAACTCTGATAATATTGTGAGCCCTAAGGTGAGCAATCTTCATCCAGTATCACTATCAGGTAGAGCAATATTCAAGTCTTGCACATAAACCTCATTCTATCGGGTGGTTGTATTGAATTGTGACTATATCTAATTAAATGAAAGATATTGACTTTTTACATTGTCTAGGTGGATTTTTATTCATAGTCAAACTTGAACACCTTTATATGTCAAGCTTTGTCCTTGTTCGCCCTTTTTTTTTTTTGGGCTTCCGCATAAATCTCTGGTTAGCGTGATATAAAAAGAGGAAGTAAAAAAATTGTAGACTTGCACAGACAGCAGCGCAATCAAATGAACAATCAAGGCTCGAGTTGGACCGACCACCCAGTTTGAAAAGCCATAGTCATATGTCGTATTCTGCCGGATGTGATGTTTGTAACAGATAATTGGTTGTTTTTTTGATCTTGTATTATATTAGCATGAGCCTAAATGTGTTTGAGGTGAGCAGGATATCAGCTGTAACATCTGTGCCTATCCTCATACCTGCTAATTAGCTTATTATTTTGTGATATTTTTCATAGAAGGTACCAGAAGTGATTGCTAAAAATTTTTCAAATGTTCCTGAGGAAACCCCCCCCCCCCCCCCCCCCCCCCCCGACACTCAAGCCAATGTCACCTGCCCATGCTTGTAAAAATCCAAACCCGTAAAAATGTCAAACGAAAGTTCATTCTACACATGAGACGCGGCTCTGTATTTCACTTAGGTCCTTCTCAAAGCTACCCCAGGGGAAAAGGGTGTATCTGAAGAGAAAAAAAGGGGGAACAGAAAGCGAGAGAGGCTATTTTGGTCCTTCTTGCCTCACCGCTATGTTAGACACAGTAGAAGAGGTTGAAACAAGGAGACATGGGTGGGGAAGGTGAGTGTGCCGAAAGACTAGTTCAGTTTGTTCCTAACGACAAATCAGTATCACTTACTATCAGGTTTGCATTAATGTCAAGTAACTGGATTTTGACCTGACAAGCATGACTACAGTGTCTCCGAAGGATTGTATTAGAGGAGTGCAATTTAGAACTGCAATTATAACTGTTCCTCTTTCCATTTTGTTTGGAAAATCTCTTTTTGTGTCGTTTACGATGTGAAAACGTCTAAAGCAGAACGCGTTCTGCATACGGACTACCCACAATGCAGTGAACTGTAGCCCCAGATTAGAAGCATTGAGCCGGCCTTGTTAAAAGGCAATACTTAACATGGAAGTGTCAGCATCTAAAAAAAGCATTGCATATTAACACTCTAGGAACACAGTGTAGCGTACGCGTCGAGTGTGTGCTACCGCTGCTCGGCCCCTCTTTCCTCCCGTTGCCACAAAGATTTCTTCCCTCCCTCTCCTTTGATGAGGACATACCGTGATATCGTAGCCAGACCCCCTGACAATAGGCATCTTGTGCGACTTTCGCACGTCCGAACGTCATAGCGAGCTCATTCAAAAGCCTGACATTCCACATGGGCGGAGTGGGAGAGCTTCGAGCGAAAGAGTATTGCGGTGCAGCACACTAGGAAATCTAACCGTGTCAGTGTAAACCAAGTCCAGCAATCCTTCACACTCTTTACTGACACTAAGAGTACCGTTGGTGCTGCTGTCTGCATTCACGCCGGAATCAGCAACGCTCCCTCTTACTAATCCCGTCTCTGCATATTCTAGATGACGTGCAAAGGGAATGCATCCGTCACTTTTATGAGGCTTGTTAGTTCATTGCGGACGAATATACCCAAGTGCATCACCTTCCTAATTGCATTCCCTTAGCCCAGGTGTTCAGCCAGCTGTGAGTCAGGCCAGCTGTGAGTGTATCCACTGTCCCCGAGCCACTCTGTCCCAGAACTGTGTACTGCTGGACAGAAGTCAAACCAGAGCCCCTGGTGACAAAGCCTGAGAGTGTTCACTGACTATCACCACAAAGCCAGCTGTGTGTGCTGTGTGGTGTGTGGGTGATGGGTGTGTGTGTGTGGTGTGTGTGTGTGTGTGTGTGTGTGTGTGTGTGTGTGTGTGTCTAAATTGGCCAGTGAAACATACACAGTGGGCTAAATACTGCTTCAGTGCTATCTCAATAGGAGCTGTCTTGCGTATTGTACCTCTTCCACAATAAGCTTTTCTCCATTGCTCTGTCCTTTTTTCTTTCTTTCTTCCTTTTTTTAAAAAAAAAAAAAAAAGGTCAATGAGAAAAGCTAACAACTGGAGCTGGGCTTGCACTAGCCATACCGTCACACTGCCAAATTCATAAGAATTCACACGAGCCAGCTCATTCCAAATAGCGAGGAATGAAACAAGAGGCAGGGCTGTTGTATTTCCTATTCACAGTCCGATTCCTCCAACAAAACTGATTATTCGAGCATTCTCGAGCCCTCAAACCAACACTTTGTTTTGACAGTTAGGCATCAGATAGTTAGTTAGGTATCCATGCAGCCAGTTGGTCCATTCCTCCATTGTCCAACACTCATGTTGTTTTGATGTGGTATTTGTATTTTTCCCATGTTTTGCAGCCAGAAAAAAGCAAAGTCATGGGCGATTTGCATTAGCTTGCAACCGTGACGTGAAAAAGGGGAACTCAAACTTGTAGGGACTCCCCAGTCCTTCAGATGAGTTGATGTAGATTTAGGACGTTTTGGTTGGCGTGGGAAGGAGGGAGCGAGATTGGAGGGGGAGGGGCTGCCCGACAAGGACGTACCACTCACAAGATCAAAACAAGCTGGACACATGACCCTCACATGACTTCCTCAATTATAGATGTGGTTATAGTGCCTTAGTTATTATTTATTTTAATGCAGTCCACTCCTTTGTCTTTACGCCTGACACATGAAGAGGTGCACCATCACTGACTCTGAATTCTTCAGCCTCATGGACAGTCTCCAACAGTTCCTACACAGCTGATCAGGTTTAGCAAGTGTACTGAATATGATGTAGACAGTATGGTTAGAAATTGGTTGATTAAAAGATAGAAAAAAAGGTTGTTTTTATGTAGAAACCACTGTTTATTCAACCTGACTCCTGTGTGTCGTCCATTTTTACAGCTATCACACCATCTTTCGGGCTGGACTGCGCGGCAGCTGCACGGCCCCCACGCCCCCCTGCCATGGTGTCCCGCGTAGGCATGCGCCAGCTGCTCATGCGTGATCAAATGCATCAGGAGGAGCAGCGGGAGCGCCAACGTCACCTGCACCACATGCAACAGCGGCCTCCCGGGCCTTCCGCTCCGACGCCCGCCATCAACGCTCCCGTACACTTCCCGGCGCCGATGCAAGTGCCCGTCGAAGTGCTCAAGGTAAGCGAGGTGGCAATCACGCGGCATTGCCGTGGCATTACGCTCAAAAATGTTTATCAATTCTTCTTCCTCACTATTTCTTATGTGGTTATACGCTATATTTGCTTTAATAATATACAAAGAATTGAGTGTGTGCGTTTGTGTGTGTGTGTGTGTGTGTGTGTGTGTGTGTGTGTGTGTGTGTCAGAGAAGTTCTGGCAGAACTACCCAAGATTTAAAGCTGATTTTCAGTAAGATATGCACTCTGGTTCCAATCTCTCAAAATCCTTGCTCAGAAAGAATAGACTTAAAGGGCAGTTATGAGGTCCTCCACAAATGCTTAATCCTGCTTTCTCCTAAGAGCAGCAGTACACCCCACATCTGACGTCCTGGCTGGTCAAAAGAGGCCAAATTATTAGGATTTAGGCACTCAGGTAATCTGTTCACGTGCTGCTGTGGCTTTTACCACACTGATCGAGAAGTACTCTGGAACAAAAGCGCTTCACTGTAGAGCTAAGAAGCACAGGAAACACACCAAAAAAAAACGATCAAGGAATGCAGCGGAACAGCAATCAGGTAGAAAAGAACCAAGGAGTCATTGTGTCCAGGTGTATCGTCGAAGTGAAAAGGCATGGAATCAGATTAGAGGTGACATTGACATGCCTAATTCTATAAAAGACTGTTCATGATCTTATCAAACCAACAGAACCGACTTAGTTATGCGCTGTTGTACACTCGGAGTAGGTGTGTTCAGTCTGTATTTACTAAATTGATCGATATCTTCCATCAGGCACGCGTTGTCTTTTTTTCCCCCTTTCTTTTTTTTCAGTGGTGCAGCAAGGAGGTTTAGGTGCACAGATTTCCACACATTACATTGAAATGAAAGGCACGTGTTTTAAATCTCTCTTTTTTTCATGAACACCTGTACAAATGCAAAGTCATGCCGACAGTCAAAGTGGCGATCTGGAATTTTCCCATACAACATTTTGTAGAATGTACAAAGTATGGTGTGACCAAGAATAAAAAAAAAAAAAAAAACACCCTGTGTGCAGAGGATCTGAAACATGAGAGAAATCTCGATGAGAGAGGACTGAGGACATTGATAAGACTGGTCTGAGTCTACAGGAAGTTGATAGGACCTCAGATACTCATTCTTTACAACCAAACAACAATCGCAAATGGTTCTTTCTTCTCAGCCAAAACAAAAATCATTAAACCAAACTGATTTATTAAAGCAATGTGCTAAAAAAAACATAGTATTCTGCTGTTGTAGCAGAAGGTTTTTCTCGATTTCACGGTGCAATGTGTCGTGTAGAAACTCATATCATCTGTTTCTGAAACACTATATCGAGCCAGTAAAACAAGTCACACAGATCCTATTCTTGTTTTTTTTTTCATGTTTAAAGAAAACATTAACAAAAGTTCTTGAGCTATATTTGCATCTTTTTGTGCATGATTATCTCATAAGATACTTGCATGTAAGTTCTTGAGGTCAGTACAGTACAGTACAGTCTGTACAGTTTTTTTTTATTTTAGCTCAGCTTGGTGTAAGAGAGGAAATTTGAACAGATAGTTTTTTTTAGTTATAGGTTGACAGTCTTATAACCCGTGTGCCTACTGGTCGCTGATTTGGTACCATTGCAACCAAATACAACCCGCAGCAAAGATCTGGTAGTGTCAACATTCTTTTGATTAATATCTAAGCGCGTGAGCAATGCTGCATTTAAAGCGAGCAAAGGACAGCGGATGACTGGGCGGCATGGCGACTTGTTGGATGGCGGGGTTAGTCATCACGAAATGAGACATTGTAGAAACACCGGCATGACAGTGAAACAGGAGCATTTAAATGTGCCAAACTAAATGAAACTGGGATGAGTATATACCTATGGATAATGGCATTTCTCCTTTAAACGTTATGTAAATATTTGCAGTTACAACAGCATGTCACCTCAGTCAAGGGTCCAAGCATAGATTATTGTTGGATTATATGTATTGAAGATTACACAAATGGTATGTAAGCTATTATAAATGGCAGATGATGAGTCGCATTGTTTGAGGTGACTGTTTTACATCTGATAGGTTGGAATTTTACATCCGATAGTGATCTGATGTATCGTGTGGTTATTTGATTCTACTGACAGATAGTGATTGCGCAAATTTGGTTCATGTTAGTTGACATTCTGAACCAAGTTATTGAGAACGTAGACATTCAGGATAAGCTATTGCGGATCCACCACTTGTGATGCCAGGCCTTGTAGATGCCGCCCTGGGGCTGCGAGCGTCATGATCTTTACTACTTATGGGAAGCATTAGGAGCGAAGGACCAGCAAGGAGCAACATCATCTTCAGTTTCACAGACAGCTCGGGTACCGTTCCTCATTCCATGTCTGGGTAGAGAAGTCTGGAAGGAAGCACCATGGCCAGTGGCCACCAACTGCATTGCCCTTCTGGAATTTCACCTCCGGGACTTCACAGCAACTGATTCTGTCTGCAGCGCTCTTTCCCAAGGCTTGGGCTTATTAGCTGTGTGGATGTACTAGGTGTCATCGTTTCCATTTGGTCCGTGCTGAAAGGTTGCAGTGCAGTTTATTTATTTGCTGATTGCATAGAATTCCCTTTAGCATTATGAATCATTGTTAAAAGTATGCCAGTGGAGGAGAGATTAATGCTTAAAGGATAAATCTGAAAAGAGAGCTGCTTTTACCCACTAATCCCAGAGCTGCTTTTACTCAGTAATCCCTGAGCCATTTCTACTTTTTAAAAAGTGATCCGAGCATTTTTAGGCATCTGATATTTATTTCATTATTAAGTTCTTTATGGTTGGGCTGCTACTAACCATTATTTTGATAATCGATTAATCAGATTTTTAAAAGAAAACTAGCTATGTTTTGCTTATTGTAATTATGTAAAACCCTCAGTCAGGGTATTCATGTATAAAAGTGTGCTTTAAAGAAGCCACATATTGAGCTTCACTATCTTTTATTTTGACATAAAATGTTGAGGAGTGCATGGGGGATGTCTCCATTGAACAGAATCGCTGATGTCGTTCTTTCTGAAAGAAAAACAACCTTTGAGTGTGCAAGGTTAAGCAGTTTGTGTAGACCACCATTTGTTTTTAATGATAATTGCAGATGACTCTCGTGCTAATGCTACAAAGCTAGAAATGTTATATAAAGAGACTGGAGGAACTGGAGGCATGCTTTTAAAAAAGGAAAAATGTGTATAAATGCATAAGCATTCGCTAAAAACAACAGTGACTAAAAGGTAATTGTTTACTGCTGCTTTTAGGCTTCGAGTTTGTTTGCACTGTTTAAATCGAATCCATCAGTATGTGGTGTGTAAGGTGATTGTGCTACCAATTACACTTTAATTAAACCGTACCATTTTTACATTATGAGGAAATACAGTTTTTGCTTACCATGCTGATGATTCGTGCAGCAACGTCTTTCGTCCGTTACATTGTTTTTGTGCGTTGAGTTTTATATAAAATATTCCTATGCAATTGCATTGCATGACCCGGATAATTTTTTTCCTGCTGCAAGATGAACTTTACTCTCCGAAACTTTGCGGAAATGCCCTGCGATGGGTTGGCATTCCATCCAGGGTGTATCCTGCTTTAATGCCCATAGATGCCTGAGATAGGCACAGGCTCCCCGTGACCCGAGGGAAGATCGGATATAGCGAAGATGAATGAATGATTGAATGAAACTCTCCGGACTGATCTTACAGTCACGATAACCCAGAACTCTCATTTTCGAAGATTATTGATTTTGTTGATTAGATATTGCAGCTCAAGTTGATAGTTGGATTAGTAGCAGTAGGGCGCTACTGGATGTTGTCCCGATATCCACCCAGATAAGGATAAGTTAAGATAAGATAAGGATATAAGGCACAAGAAATGCCTCATCAAGCAAATGTGTACCTAGTGAAAATGGAAATGAATCTCATAATGATGAATTGGGACTAAACCCACACAGACCAAATCTAGGCAAAGAAATGTTTCTTCTTAAAGTTTCTTTTTGCCAAGCAGAGTTGTCGTTTCTTACTATCACTTTTGTCCCTGCCCTTTCCCTCCTTCATATTCACGGCAGTACAAACCCACAGTCTCGCGGTTGGAGACTCTGGAACGCCCCTCGGACTCGCAGACCGGCACGCTTTCCTTAGGCTTTCGCCCGCCTCACGTCTATGTTCTATATCTTCAAAACGACTCTTTGATCACATGTATTGTGGGTTGAACCAAATTGAATTAATATAGATCGAAATAGCTATTAAAACAGTTTAGCATAGCTATTAAACATATTAAATGATGTGAGAGGTATGTGTTGTTAAATGGTAGCAGTTCAATTTAAAGTGAAAGAATAAAGAATACGGCCAGTCATCTCAACAGTCAAAAGATGGCCGCCGGAATTTTTGTTAACTTGAACCAACTGAATATATTGCTTATATATTGCTGTAATAATCCTATGATTCGACCTCTTTTACTTTTCGAATTGTAAAACTTTAATGAATTTATAAAATGAATGAATTAATGAAACTATAACTTATCACTACTAAATCCATAATAATAGTTGAGGCAATCCTGACATATAGTTTATACTAATTTTTGTACCCGGCAGGTACAAACCCATCTGGAGAACCCCACAGACTACCACATCCGCCAGTCTCAGAGGCAGCAGGTAAAGGAGTACCTCTCCAGTACCTTCGCCCCCAAGCAGGCCGTCCATGCTGTAGCCGGCGTCGTCCACCGTTCTCCACCCAGCATGCCGCAGTGCCAATCAGCCGGAGCCGTGCAGCCCCTGCCCTCACCTTGTGCATCACAGCTCGTACCTTCAACAGGGAACAGCGCCCCTAACAGTCCTATGGCCATGCTGAACATCAACCAGGAGAAAGAGGTACATACCTAAAATAATTAACAAACCATAATGCAACTCAGACAACAATTAATGAATAGGAAATATTCCGTTCCACTGCTCAATCACGTGAGATGATTTGATTGGCCTGATGTTTTTGGACCATGTTAAGAATGTATAGGGACAAGGTTATTTATCTGTGGTGGGATTAGGTACTTATAAAAAAACTAGAAGAAAAAAAATAATGGCTGCAATGAATTAGTCAACATTTGGCATCAGTGTAAAGCAGGAAAGCTGTGCCCTTGTAGGTACTCTCGGGTATCATTAAAAATGTCATGCAAAATCATATTCATGCAAAATTTATTTATTGTTTCTGTTGTCCAAGAGTAAATGGAGCAAATAAATAATATTGACAGAAGTCATATTAATCTGCTTGCTTTGG
Organism: Kryptopterus vitreolus; assembly: GCA_030449085.1. Taxonomy (NCBI): domain Eukaryota; kingdom Metazoa; phylum Chordata; class Actinopteri; order Siluriformes; family Siluridae; genus Kryptopterus; species Kryptopterus vitreolus. The sequence continues at coordinate 7,698,108 of JACRUU010000013.1, read as the reverse complement.
AGAATTTTGTAGCATTTACTAGCATTCACAAATTTATTTTATATTAATAAATTAATAATATAATACATTTATATTTGAATTTATTTTATATTAATTAATTATTTGTACTTTAGATTTGCTTAAGGAGTAACAGAAATAATATTCAGTCTATTATAAGGTGAATAAGGTGTAATGGAGCAGTAAAACCATGCCCAGAATTTGTGCATTCTCATGAACATATCAAAAAGAAACTCAATCTTCTTTCTCTTTGAGAGGTTAAAGCCTGAAACCCTAATTGTTACACTCAAAAGAGCAAAAGCATGCCACACAGTACACACAAAATAGAGGTAACGTTCACAGCATCACGTATATACTGAAAAGTTCTTGCTTGGTGACATACATTCCATGAATACAATTATCGGGAGACCATTGCACAATGAGCAAGCTCCATGAACATGTATTCTGCATGGGTTGGAGTGGAAGATCTTGAATGGCTTGCTTTAGAACTTTAACATTATTGGGATGAACTTTATAAAAACCCTTGGGGCTAAATGAGCAACTCTTCAAAGCCTAGTGGAACATCTTCCCAGAAGCATGGAGGTTATTATAACAGCAAATAGAAACTAAACATTTAATAGGATGTTCAAAAAACACATACAAATCTTTATGGTCAGGTATCAACAAATGGTTGTCCATATAGTGTGCACTATATGATGAACATATTACATTTTATTCTATATATTATATATATCTGTATGATTTAGTACAGCATTAATAAACAGGTACAAAGGAATACACAGATTATGATTTTCTTGTTTTCTTATATTAAATCAATTATTTAAGACAAATACTTATGTGCCTATGCACATAACAATAATTAGCCCTTGATGAGAAACTCTACCGATGCTTTATGTTACATTGAAATAAAATGTATGAAAAATATATAAACAATTAGACTAAAATAAATTAAACATTTAATTTAAAAATTTACATTTGTTTCATTAATTTGTTACTAACTTTGTAAATATGTTATTTGGTTGTTTGTTTGGCTTATTGTTTTGTTTTTGTGTAGTTTATTGACACTTGGAACATAAATTTATAAAAACGGTTACACCCATCTCAGGCCAGTTCTTCAATACAAAGTTTCTGACCCAAAGGTCAGAGTATTAACTAGCCAAACTCTTATGTTGACTGCAGTTTAAGCGGCCAATTATGGTTTGCAGTGGTGTAATTAGAGATTAAAGAGTGACAGGGAACGCAGAAGAGACCGAAGAGAACTTTTGAACTCGGCAGACTTTGGTCTATTTCCCCTCATCTTCTCACATATGAGTCTGTAGTATGAGAAGTTCAATATGTGGCCATATACTGTACAAACGGTGTATGTGAGACAAACACCTGAATGATAAGTGTGCAGAATGAGAGAACGAGAGAGAGGACTCTATTGTTTCATGCTTTGTATTATGTGAGGATTAAATACAAGACTGTAATTTTGGAAATGCACTATAAGAATTTATGAGCCGAGATTAAAACAGGAAAAAGAATTCAAATCTGTGAAGCTGTGTGCTTAGCATTATTAATTTGTTTACATAGAAACTAAGCTTGATGTGTATTTTTCTGTGTTTTTACCAGATGGAGGAAGTGATCGAGGACATCATCAGCATGCAGTCCAGCTATGATGACATTCAGAATTATGTTGACCCTGTGGTACAGATGCCAAATACAGTAAGTGAAGTGACTGGCTTTTGCTTTGTTTATTTGTTTTATACAATCAGCGAGTCACAGCCACACTTTTGTCAGTGAAGGCCTTTTGCCAGGATGAATAATGCTAATGAGTGAATCATGTAAGGTAAGTGGAAAACATAAAGCATAAATCACCACTTCTCAATAGCATCTATTTTTATATTTTGCCGAGCCCATGCTGTGACTCAGCGGGCCAATACCGATGAGCCATTTGTTGACTGGATGTCATTGGGCTTAAGGCGAAGAAGAAAAGCAGCTTTGTTGGCCTTCAAAAATTATTTCTGATCATAGCACGGTCCCTAGGCGTACAATCTGTGTACTGTGACGCAGTGCTGTTTTGTGGCCGCACGAGTACTTCAAAACAGCTTGTTTTCCATTACCCAGTAGCGAGCTCCTCCTATTCTATTCCCAAAACAAAGAAAATTTGGTTATAATTTTATAATAGAATTTTTTCCACGCAATGGAACCTCGGATGACAAAAGACTCGTAAAGGCATGGTGTCTCAAACTGTATTTAAAAAAAAACTGCTCAGCATTAACAATTAATCCACCTCCAGTTAGAGTTCAACTTGTTTACAAGGCATTAGTTTGGGATTGGGGCAGTGTAGGAGAAGGAGGTGAGTAGACTTTATAGAAACGAGGGAGGAAAGGGGGGGAGGGCAAGGCTGAAAGTCCAGATAGGGGAAAGTTCAGCGATTTTGTAGGGAGGAAAAAGCAGAAGGTCAGATTAGTCGCTCAGACAGCCAGCTCAGGCAGCTATGAGAGACTCAGCAGCTAGCATGAAGGACCTGAACAAGACATACGCCATTGTGGAGGTGATCGACGGCGAGAAACTCCAGCTGGTAAGGCAGGTCCGGGCTCTGTCTTTCTACTTGGCATATCAGTTTTTGTCATTTTTTTATGCAAGGGCGATAGGGAGTAAGGAATTGAGTAGTTTTGATTAAGGAGGCATATTACAGAAATCTCTATTAATAAGTAATTGTGTAAAATGTGTGTTGAGTTTGAGACTCTTAGATCTTGTATAAATTTGATGCCAATTTCCTAATTTAACTGTTTATAATGACACTATTTTCAGTCAAACTTATACCTCTGTTCATTTTAATGAATTCAAGCTTTATGATTTAAATTTTGGGTCCTGAAAACGGAAGTAATAGCAACGAAACAAATATTTTTTGATATTCTGGCGTTAAGCTTTTGCCCTCTTTTGCTCTGAACTGTCACGACCTCCCTGTGCATTGATTTGCAATTGATTGGCTTTTCTCATTCATCAGACTGTTCAGACCCCATTTCCTGTTGCGAGGATTGATCCGAGGGTTGCTCAAAGGGAATTTAGTAGGTTTTGTATCGGAATGCCTGCATGCGTTTATGTAGGAGGCTGGAATTCAGTGTATTCCCAGGTTTTCAGTAGCTCGTATCAAAGTGTGCATTCAACATGAATTACCGCATTGTGATTTCATCATTTCTGAGATGATTGTAATTAATACAAGGAAAGGAACAAGAGAAACAGCTTCAATGTTATAAATACCTGCATATGCATGATTTGCGGTTTTAGGTTCAGCAGTGTACATTTTGAAGCATGGATGTGAATCTGGTTGGTGTGCAGAGTTAGACCACTGTTGTAATCTCGGCCATCAGGGTGAACTTGTCGCCTTTGATCAACTTATAGCTTTTCCCTAACCACTGATGACGATGCTGTTGTTTTAATAAAGAAAGAAAAAACAAGTAAAAATAAAAGATAGAACCCTCCGTAAACACTCACTAAAGTCAAGCATACAATATGGATCTTATTGCCGTCTGATGATAAGAAAACCTCTCTTCCACCAAACATCCGCTTTCCTTTGAACCGTGCGAAATTTAACCATGTAATCACTTTACTTCATTATACTGGTCCTTGTTTGGTGTTGATTTTGTGTTTGTTTGGCTTTGTGGTCTCCAGTAGCTTGTGTGATAAGTTATCTGAGGCTATTGGAGGCTGTGTTATCAGTCAAGGCTCATTAGAAGCCAAAGTGTTCACTCACCAAGAATTATATTGAGCCATTCAGATAGAATAAAAGATATGGTGTGTATAAAACAATAAACCTGATAAGCGATAGGTGTTCAAGTCCGTCGTTGCTCTCGCCTCCAAAGCAAAAACTCCAGAGTGTTTTATCAGTTTATCAGCGTAGAATCTGTCCATTTTACAACTTGACACGAAAGATACACATTTATTGGGCTTCCTGCGATTCTGACAATTGGGCAAGGTCATACTGGATATTGCACTATAAAAACAATATCATTAACATCCCTCGCAAGGGTGGCACGATCGTGAAATGGGGTTGACAAAATGCAGTCCAAGATGCACGAATCTAAACTACTATCTGAACGACTATACAGCTAAAAACACAGCAGTGAGCTGGCAATGATGGAAATTTGGACTAGCTTAAACATACCTGAAGATGCTCATCAAACTTCCATTCATCACTGCTTGTCTTGACCCTCATCCATCAAATCAAGTCGCAGGCTGATTAAAAATGAACCTTTTCAATAAGAACTAATAAAAAAAAAAAGCTTCCTTGTATTTTATTTCTACCAGATGCTGCATTTTATACTTAAGTAAGAATACTTAAGTATAAACACTAATTCTCATATTCTTTCTGCCTGTTTGCCCTAGCTCCCTCTGTCCAACAGCCATTTGGATGTGTACACTGGGCCTGGCATGACGGGTCCTACCATCGCCATGACTAGCAACTCCTGCCCTGCCAACTTGCATCACAAGAGAGAAATGTCGGGTAAAAATCAAGCACAAGCGAGACATCAAACCATGCTTCATTCTAGCTGTATATGTAATCATACTGTTTAAGATTGGGTGGATTGTAAATAGCAGCGATTTACCTGCTATTTAAATTGGGAGTAACGAAAAATGTAAACCATGATAACGGCCTGTTTATTAGTCTGTTATTGTCTCTAAGAAGAGTTTTATGTGAGCAGATCACTGCTTTAAAACCTAAATGAGTAATGGAATTGCTTATGTAACCCGCCAGTATGACCATTCCCAAATTTTATAGCAGCAAAACCTCCATCATTATAAAGCAAATGCACTGCCATAAACCATGAGGCTCACCTCGCGCTTGTAAAGCGCTGATTCAACAGCCGTAACTGATTGCCGTTTGTTTTTCCATCAAGATGCAGAAGCCCGTGCATTGGCCAAGGAAAGACAGAAGAAAGACAACCACAACCTGAGTGAGTTTTATGCTCTTTGCTTCCGTTGTCCATATTTACAAGCTCTCCCAGTTTAAAGTACATGAACCCAATTTTGCTCCGCCCAATACACCCACCGTCTCCCAACCCCCCTACTATTACTGAGCAAATTTAGCTGACTCCGTACAACACTTTGGTGTATCGTTAACCCGGGCCAATTCTGCTGCTGTGGCATTAAAATATAATTGCCTGCAACAATTTGCAGGTAGGTAACGGGTGCAATAAGGATCAGGAATGTTGCAGAAGCGCCGCTAAGCTCCAAACACGAGCTGCAGTGGACACTGTAATAGAACTATGTTTATCGCTTCACTGGATAAATGCTTCCTGCAAATGCAGTGGTCATAGTTCTGAAGGCAAAATTTGACATTCACCTACTTACTACTAAATTTACTATTATAAAATAGGATAAAGCTTCTGAAAGACAATTGACATAAATTGGCACGAATGTTCAGATTCAAGCAATGTCACCAAACTGTGTGTAAAATTTAATTGTGTACTAATAAATTAGTTAAAAATGTATGAAGTAGCTATTCGAATTTTATTTTCTGTTAGGTTTATGTAAAGCATTCATGTAAAACAATTACCTTGTCATTAGCAGTAAATGTGTAAAGTATCCATGAAACAAGTTACAAATAGTTGATTTTGATATATGTGTTGTTTTTCCTCACTTTTAGTTGAAAGAAGAAGAAGGTTTAATATCAACGATCGCATCAAAGAGCTGGGCACTATGATTCCTAAAACAAATGACCTGTAAGTCCATTATCAGTCAACCATACATAGTGTATGTAGTTCTCAGTAAAATAACATACTGAGTACCTACAATGATGCAGGTGTTGTGATTTTATTGCATGTATATAAAAATAGATCTTCTACATATATACATATATATATATATTCATTATATCCATTTTGACACATTTTCCTGCACTGAGAGAGGAACTAAGAAAACACTGCATATAACATACCGAGTCCCTTCAATGATGCCAGGTGTTGTGATTTTTATTGCTTGTATATAAAAATAGATCTTCTACATCCTTAACGTTTATATTCATTCTATTCATTTTGACACATTTACCTGCACTGAGAGAGGAACTAAGAAAACACTGCATATAATAGAAGCTTCATACAGCTTTAGTGTGCGTTTAAAATGTGGAGATACAGAATGCAAAAGTAAAATAGCATAGGAATTGTTAAAGAATATAATGGTGAATATCTATATAGACTATATATCTATATATATATATATATATATATATATATATATATATATATATATATATATATATATTCACCATTATATTCTTTACATATATATATATATATATATATAGAGAGAGAGAGAGAGAGAGAGAGAGTGAAACATGTTGGTGGGCATGGTTGTATAGACTGCACTGGAGTGGTTCATATCCAAAAACCTACTTATACCCGGTTATTCTGCCCTGTGGATTAAAGGTCATCATCTTTTCTCTTTCTTAGTGATGTCCGTTGGAACAAGGGCACTATCCTCCGGGCCTCAGTGGAGTACATTAAACAAATGCAGAAGGATATCCAGAGAAACAGGGAAGTGGAGAGCAATTTCAAGAGGATGGAGGTGGTCAATAAGCAATTGTGGCTCCGTATTCAGGTAAATTATTTAGCATGCAAAAAAGTCTCATAGCAAAAACTTCAAATAAGGTAAATGGCTTTAGACACTTCAGAAATGTCAGTTCACTGAGACATTGCCTACCATTCTGCTCCAGGAGTTGGAGATGCAAGCCCGGATGCACGGCCTGCCTAGCTCCTCGCCGTCAGCCTGGCATCAGGGATGAACACCATCGAACCCGTGAATCCGTTCGTGAAGCAAGAGAATAGCCCTGAGGAGATTCACCACCAGCGACCTCCTCCCCATCAGCCCCCTCCACTCCACTCCCAGCCCCAACAGCTCCACCCTCAGCAACTCCACCCGCAGGCTCCTCAGCTTCACCCCCAGCAACCACTGCAGTACTCGGCCGTGGGCAGCACACAGCCCTTCGACTTCACCCACTCGCTGGACTTTGATGGCGTCATGCCCGGTTACGCAGATGGCATTGGGTGTCTGGGGGATCTGGGCTCTATAGGGGGCACGGTTGGCAACACCATGGTTCACCCAGGCAAGAAGAACGAGATGGCCTGGATGGACGAGGCGCTGTCGCCACTCGGCGCAGACCCCCTGCTTTCTGCCATGTCGCCCGAGGCATCTATGGACAGCAGCCGCCGTAGCAGTTTCAGCTTAGACGACTCGGAAATATAGTGAAATGGCGCCAGCACAAAAATTAACACATACACACACCGATTTTTGTTCAAACATAACAACACATGCAATTTTTTTTACATCTTTATGGTACTTATACGTCAACAAGCCAGTAACAGCCCATTTTGATGCGATTCGATTCACATTCATTTGCTCCTCAAACAAACTACAAAAAATATCTAAAAAAAAAAAAAAAAAGATTTCCCAATACAAGATTTCCCATACTGCCATACAAATAATTTAAAACGAAGTTGATTTTTTTTTTGTGATTTTTAAAAAGTAGCATTTTCTAGTTCTTTTCCCACTCACAGCTTTAATCAGTGCCATCATATTGGCCTTTAAGCATTAAACCAATAGGAAAAGGAAGGGGAGTATAAATAAACATGGAAATTAATATGTTTTAGAATTAAACGTCAATATGCAAAGGCAGCTTTTTCTCAGGCATTTAGGAAAAAAAACAGCAGGGAGATCTACGGTAACCTTTTTCGAAGGCATTCAGAAGATGTTCCAGAATCTTGTATAGATCTTTGACTTTTTTTTGTTTGTTTTTTTTTTTTTTTTTTTAGACGATGATGTTATATAAATGTCTATAACATGTTACCAAGTCTATTAATGCTGTGCAAGGAACTGTACCTGAAGTATTATTACTTTATTATTACGTTTTCTAGGTAGACCCTTGAAGTAATACATACGCATTAAAAGTAGTGCACTAAATGGGAATGCCATACACGATTAGCGTAGATGATCAAGGTGCTACAAAAAAGATTTTTTTAAAAAGCACAGGTTGGTTAAGTAGCATGAAGCCTGAATTATGCTTCGCCTTCCGTTCCTGTTCACTAGTGACTACTGACCCAGGCCTCCTGTTTTTTAAGTGAATAGAAACAGCAGCAGTTTTAAACCAGCCAT
>JACRUU010000013.1:7639978-7687478 GCA_030449085.1 Kryptopterus vitreolus | reverse complement strand
CACCTTGGAAAATGATATGTGTGCCCTGCGATGGGTTGGCATTCCATCCAGGGTGTATCCTGCTTTAATGCCCATAGACGCCTGAGATAGACACCCGAGGAAAGATCAGTATATAGAGGTAGAAGATGAATGAATAAATGTCAAAGATCAGAGATATTTTTGACAAAATCTTTGATATAGGACCATCCCATTTTCAAAGTTGGATGCATAGGCTTTGAATACTGTATATATCATATACTATAAAATCGCATTGTATGATGTAACGGCACAATTTCCCAGCAAACTTTAGCAGGTCGCTCAAGCTCTTCCACTCCAGCCATGTGGACTACATCATTGAGCTGGCTTTGTGCACGTAGTCATACTGGAAATGTTTAAGGCAAAGAAAGACATCTTGTTCAGTCGTGTGCCTGCAACTTTGTGGTACCAGTTTGGGATGGAGCTGCATGTGTCTGGGAAAGTAAAGTGAAGCAATACTTCTATAGTATATAAAATATACTGGAAATAATATGAAATTAATAACCAACATTTATTTAAAAAAAAAAAAAAAACATAATGATGAAATTAATGATATGTATTTTTGTAATTATAATCTCCGGACCTAAAATTGAAAGATTATTATGCTTATATTGGAGATGTAAAACCAGCAGAGGGCGCCATTAATATGGATAATACATTATTTCTGCTCGGTATGGATAATCCTGGATTCGCATCATTTTTAAGTGGTTGTAAAAAAAAAAAAAAAAAAAAAAAAAAAAAAAAACAGAGTAATATATAAAGATCCAGAGTGAAACAGATGCATTATGTGTACAGAAGCTCCAAATTTATTGGCACCTATTGGTAACACTCACTATATAACTATGGAAATTGGTTGAGTGGATGAGTTCAGTTGTTTATATTGAGCATTTTGAGCATTTTTTAAAGATTAATTGACATGCACATATCTTCATGAAATAAGATCAAATAAAATAAAACAAAATAATAATAATAATAAACGTTATTAAAAATCTAACTATTATCTATTACAAAGTTGCAGTGTTTCACCATTTCAGAATTTATCAAAAAGAGGACGTATCTATTACATGCCATAAAGAAATAAATAAAAAAAAAGATTTTATTCACTCTTGGGCACATTTTAGAATCGCAATAATTTTGGAACTTTAAAAAAATAATAATAAAAAAGAAGAATAAAAGTGCATTCACTCATGGCATTACTGTATAAGATAGATAGATAGACGAATAATGGATGGATGGATGGATAGATAGATAGATAGATAGATAGATAGATAGATAGATAGATAGATAGATAGATAGATAGATAGAAAGAAAGAAAGAATTATATTATTATTCATAATTTAGATGATGCTTTTACAAATAAAATGATTATTAATATGTCATATAGTGCAGTATTTTCTTTAATTCGTGCCAATAAGTGTGCGAAATTCGACCTTGAGAGTATTCATGAACAGTAACAATTTACCTGTGAAACCCACTGATAATATAAATAAAAATGTCTATTTGTTGCAAACATTTGGGTAGAAAATGTGTAGCCCGTAATTAATTTAAGCAAATTATTCTGCTTTTTGTTTGTTTTTTGTTTTTTTTAAACAGCAACCAGTAAACCTTGCTAATGTGGTGGAGGCTCGTTGGAACATGAGACCACACAAGCGTTTACCACAGTGTTCTTTTTCAAATGAGAAGAGACATAAGACGGGGGAAGGGGGGGAATATGTCTAGAGCTATAATTCAAGCATCAATCATGGCTAATTTGCCATGGCCAATGATTTTCCTTAAGCCCTTGTGATTCAAGTGGAAATCATCTTCAGTGGCAAGAAAATACACGGAGGCCACTTTCGCCTGGCTCCTCTAGGGGGCAATAGAGAACCAGAAATTCCCTTGCTCCTCTCTCTCTCTCTCTCTCTCTCTCTCTCTCTCTGTCTCTCTCTCACTCTCTCTGAAGCGCTTCATCTCATTTATTCCCCATGTAACAATTACAGAAATAGAGCTGCGATGCAATTAACCTATTTTTAAATACCATTTTATTAGGGCGGTTTATCCCGGATAGGGGAAGGCTTAAAATAGGATGAGATGAGGAAGAAGCGCACGGCTCAGCACTACACGCTCCACCTCACAAAAAGTCTCTATTGCTTTATTTAAACAAATCAGTCTTTAAAAACTGAGGATGCATGACAGAGGGAATTCATCTCTATTAGATGTGCTGATTAAAGATACTGTATCTGCGGGAGAGAAACAAATAAGACTAAATAAAGAGATTTGCGTCAATTGGGGAGGCAAATCCTGTTATCGCCATGTAAAACCTTTGTGCTTCGATGAAGAACATCCAGACAAAATGATTAGACGGTGTTCCATACGTATATTCTATTCACCTTGATCCGTGTAACGATTTTTAACCATCGGCCTAATTGAGAAGCAGATTTACCGTAATCCAGATGTGTAATGAGCGAGCATGTTAAGATGAGCCCAGGTGGAGTCTTTATCACTGATCAGTAGCTGTTAGGTCCAAACTTACATTCATTTCCCACTCTGTATAAGATCCTTCCCTAAGTGTCTGATCATAGGGCCTACATTATTTTATTGTGCTGTACAGATTCTGTGCATCGAGAGTGCTTACTACTTTATATTATTTACTATTACTATTTGCTCTTTCACCTATTCATATAAATAATCGCTTTACCCTCCTCCCCGAGGTGAAGTGAGTGTGTTCACAGGAACAGGAAAGCACTAAAATCTGAATGCCAATGTGTTCTCCAGGACCAGGGTTAGGACCCGGTGCTATAAACCAGAGGAAATCATGATGGATTGCGTGAGGCTTAGTAAAAGAATACATGATAGAAATGTAGCTTTACTCAGACACACTGACTTGCTTTGTTTATTGGGGTCACGTTTCTATACAATTCATTCATTCATTCATTCATCTTCTACCGCTTTATCCGATCTTCCCTCGGGTCATGGGGAGCCTGTGCCTATACCCATCGCAGGACACACACACACACACACACACACACACACATTCACACACACACATTCATACAATAGGGACAATTTTCCAAGGTGACAATCAACCTACCGTGCATGTTTTTGGACCGGGAGGAAACCGTGAAAAAAAAGAAAAAACCCCTGAGGCACGGGGAGAACATGCAAACTCCACACACACATGGCCGAGACGGGAATCGAACCCGGACGTGCTAACCAAAGCCACCGTGCCTTCTAAACACTTCAATATAAATGATCAAGTAGCTTCACTGGCTCTTACAATCGTTAATTGTGCAACTAACACATGCACTGCAAGTACATCTTTAAGAATCTGCATTGCTGCATAATGACAGTGTCCACTGTTAGTGCTTGACTGTAAAAGCACACGGTTAAATTAAACGTGTAATAATTTGTCATCACCTTACATTCAAATAAAACAACAGGTAGAGGGTTCATGCACAAACAATGCCAAATGTTGCCCATTTCCCAGTTCGCAGATCAATAATTGCACGTTTTTTATCTGAAAACTGTACCAAACTTAAGTAGTAAATGTACAGATACTTATGTTTTAAATGTAAATAAAAGTGTTCTAAATGTAACCTTAAAATAATACTTTTCAGTTTTGAACACACTAATCAACACGCGCATGATAAATGGCCATGCTTTACATCTGCTATTAGCGAAAACATGAAAACAACAATATTCTTGCCACTGTTTGAAAGTGAGTATTCAAATTATGAAAATCAACTCCTGAGACTTTTATTTCATAAGTATTATATAACCAGAGAATATTTGTTTTTTGATCATTGGTTTATTTCAAATTAGACATGAGGTAAACATGTCACAATACAAGGCGGTATCAAGGCGGATTTTCACTTGACACATTTGACTTGTGTAAAAAATCTAATGAGTAAAAGTGAAAGTTTGTCTGGAAAATAAGTACTGAAATAAAGTATCCACACCATAAAAATCTACTTAAGTATAGTAACAACGTTATTGTATACTACATGCCATCTTATTAAAAGCATCAATTTCTAACATTTCAGTATGTTTTTACTTTTTTTTTTTCATTTCACTTCCATTTCCTTTCATCCATCTGTGTGGACACGGCTTCATATCAACTTGCATCATCCTCCCCTCAGTTTTAACTCCGTCCAAACTCTTCGCACGGCCTCGCTGCTGCTACGGATAGATATGTATCTCCAGCACTCTCTTCTTTTTAAACAGCGCTTCTCGGGCGTGAATGAGGAAATCGGCTTATTTCGACTCACGCGCCGCCGTCTCTTTAAGCCACTCCAGGTCCCGGTTTCACCGCGCCACCGTTCTCCACTCCTCCTTTATGATGCTAATGGACTTCCATATCTAATAAATCCCTATAGATTCGAAGGAGCGAGATGTTATGGCTCGTTCACTCAAATACAACACCACCACCACCACCAGCCCACCATACACACAATCTATTTCTTTTCTGCTCCTTCTTTGTGTGAGAGAAGCGTCTGTCAGGAATGTACTGCTGAGTGTCTCTGAACTAAAGCTGATCTGAGAGGAGAATGATTTGGATGGGGGGGGAGAATAAAAAAAAAAAAAAAAAAAAACACACATACACACGTGTTGTGGTCCATGTGGTCATGTGTACACTTGTGACCCAGACTATCATAATTTATGGAGACACAATTGGCCAGATGAAATTCTGTAATATTCGCATTCATTCATCTCCAGTATCTGCTTCAAGCCCTGGAGATCCAATGAACCAAATCCAGGGAAGATTGGGATTGAAGTGGGAATACACTCATTCTGGTCCATATATTAGGTGTGTAAACCTCAGGCTTCCACACAATAAGCTAAGGAATGATTGGTTATTAGACCACCGTACTGTGCTTGCTATGATATTGTAGTTATCCATAACAAAATATGATTTGAACAATATTGTCAATATTGATTTCAAAACATCACAATTCCTACCGAGTCACATTGTCTAATGATTACCACTTGTTTGTAGGTGGTAGTCGGTGCTTCTTTTCCTCCCCAGTGTGATTAGTGTTTTGCCATGCTCTTTCCTGTCACCTTCGCTCCACGGTTCAGGTTTGGCTTTATTGTATTTATTTTGTACGTGTTCAATCGGACTTGTTAACTCGATGCACTTGCATCCACATCCTCCTCCAACTAGTCAGTAAAGTTGCTGATAATTGGTACGTCACACATTATCCATGCACCAGTGCTGGCGTTTTTCACTCCAATAGTTTCACTATTTTGCCGGTTTAAAAAAAACCTTGTTCCGGAAGTGGGACACTTGAAAAGGAATTCAGTGATCCAGTGCAATCCTTTCCATGTTGCAATCTCTGTGTTTAATTGACGTCTAACGCATGATGTCTTTTCCACCCCCCCCCCCCATTTCATTTTCCTATATAACCATCCAGCCATGTGCGCACTCTCGGACACAACGGTTCTCCGCTACTTAGCTTTTTCTTTCATCGTCTTTTCTGCTATTCCGGAGAGTTCCCCTGGGAAGGGTATGTCATCGCACCCCTTACTAGCAAGGGATCAAGGGGTCGAAAGGCTGCTGATTGAGGTAATTTAGCTCTTGGACGCGAGAGGCCTCTCGTTCTCATTCCTAATAGGCACACATCAAAGTGATCAAGAGGGCGGGGTATGGTGGGGGGGGGGGGTGTTAGTAGGAGTGGTTGTAAAACTTGACAGATTAGGAGAGATTTATCTCTTTTCCATCCAAAGATGCACGGAACTTTTATTAACACCGAGTGACATTGCGAAGTTCGTAAAAGTTTGTGCGTATTGCCGTGCTTTAAAACTTTAGATATTGCTTATTGATCCGAGCACGTCCATTAATAGGGCAATTTTTTATTTTTTTTATGATCTCGTGGCGGAGAATCGACAGCTCGTATTTCATGCCGTGACGTGCGCCTCGTGGAAATGTGAGGTTTCATTGAAGGTTATGTATTCGTTATGTCGCTGTCCTCCTCTCACATCCTCCATGATCAATAGGAGTCCCTGCCCACCTGCCGTGGCTTATTTTAATGAGGCTGACAGAACCTCGGCTCCTGTCTGCGCTCCAGCTCTTTTTCGAAAGGGAATAATAAAGTTGGACGATTGACGTGAACCGTATTGTGTCAGGAAGGTAAAAGGAAGCGTTTCGCCCCCTTTTTTTTCTCTTCTCTTTCTCTTCTTCTGAAAGGTCAGCGCTCCTACGTGACAGCTCTCTCATAGGTACTCACACGGCGACTTCACCTACTTTTCCACTACATATTTAATCCCTTTCTCAGTTCGGCATCAGACGGAAGCCCAAATTGGCAGAAAGAGGGCGAATATTATTCTTCACATGGAGACCTTTCGTGTCTTTCAGGCCCCCTGACAGGTTAATGTACTGCAAATTTTTTTTTTCCTTCCCTAGGGTTCCCTTGGGCCTCTTGTTTTTCAAGGACTCTCGGAATCATCTCTACCATCCTAGTCTTTTACGTAACCAGTGCCTTTAGGACAGAAAGTAAAGGCTCGTAGACTAAATGGCGTTGTCCAAGTCTTTAGAAACACCACTCGTGCTTTCATTACCAATGGATCAAACCTCGCACAGGACGAGCCCGTTTTTGACCTGTCAGTCCTTTCTTCGTCTGGCATAGGCCTAATTAAAGCAACAAGGATGGAAAATGATGAAATAAGAGGCCAATTCTCCGTTCGCAAAATGGGAAGATCAAATCGACTCGTGAGCAATTAATGGGCACGCGGTCGAGAATAAAAGCGCAGATTCTGCCACAATGGGCTTCTTTTAGTACCACACTCCGGTGATTAGCCTTAAGGTCGGGCGAAACCCGGGGATGACCTTGGAGATTAGAGCGCCAGATCTTCAGCGCATCCGCCCCGTCGTTCCCAGCATTATTACAGGGCTATGTTCGACCCCAGAGGAACGCGAGTACCCCTCTGAGATCCCCCTCAACGAGCAAGGATCCATTTGCCAAAGTAGCTGCACAGAGTGTCATCATATCATGTCGCGATTGCTGAAACTTTTCAATCCCTGCCCATTTCAAACATGGTGAAATGCAAATTATGCGGTACAGTGTTTTCGCATACTTCAGACATGTTTCCCCGTCCTTTCTACGGGCCGGATTGAACTACACAAACCGAGAGCAGTTGCTGATTAGACCTGCTGTTTACACAGATACTGCACTTTTGTCCGCTCTTATGTGCTACGGAGCAAGTGAGAGCACTGACCTGAGTGCAAAAATCCAACAGGGGGAAGCAGTGGTCCATATATGTGCGCAGATGGCGTAACCATGAAAGAGAGGCTGGATTTCAGTGGCTACATGGGCCACAGTGTCCAAAATGAGACATGCGCTTCTAGCAAGATTTCATCAAGCCTTGTTATTAAAGGACCGATGCAGGTCATGGAAAATGAATTGCATCAGCATGAAGGAATATAATAAAGAAACTGTTTTAGTCAAAGTTTTAAGCATTTTAATCAGAATGATAATGCTTCTATAATTTAGAAACATGCCCCCCCCCCTCTCTCTCTCTCTCTCTCTCTCTCTCTCTCTCTATATCTATATATATATATATATATATATATATGTGTGTGTGTGTGTGTGTGTGTGTGTGGTGTGTGTGTGTGTGTGTGTGTGTGTGTGTGTATGTGTGTATCCCCCCCCCCTCTTCCCCCCATAAAGATCATTTTTACCGAATGCTTGAAGCAAAAAAAAAAAAAGGAACAGAAAGAAGTACAGACGACTCATGTTTATTCAACTGGTGCTTGACCCACAGGGCTTTGTTAAAGATGGTGAGAATGAAAGTATATTAGAGGGCAAGTTAAACACCTTTTGTTCCTCTTTATTCTTTAGAGAGACGAGTACGAAGGATATCCAAAATGCATTTCTTCCACCTACACTCGACTATTTTAGTACAATATCTTTATTGTGCTATGCATTTTTTATATAGCTTTATTTATACAATATAAATGACCATTTATTTAGTTTTATGACTAAAACTTTATATATTTATATATATATATATATATATATATATATTTTTTTTTTTTTTTTTTATTGCATGTGTGTGTGTGTGTATTGCATATTGTATGTGTGTTTTATTGCATATATATATATATATATATATATATATATATATATATATATATATATATATATATATATATATATATATATATATATATATACTTATTTATTTATTTATTTTTTGTGTGTGTGTGTGTGGTAACACTAAAGCATACAGGTCAAAGGATCTCATGTCGTAAACCATCATAAAGGTTATAAAAAACATATTACTGTAGGCACCATGTGACATTCACAGGGCTTTGAAATATTTGATATCTAATATCTAATGACATAACATTTGCACTACTTGGACAAAAATATTTGGACACCTGACTTTTTCAGCAACACGTTGTTCTTACCCCAACTGTCACCACCACCCTTATCCTAAACTTAATTTTCTTTAAAAAAAAAAAAAAAAAAAAAAGATCTGACCATGCTCATATTAACCTTATTAACCATATTAAGTCAGAGTAAGTGCTTACATTCAGAATAGCACTATTAATACCGAAAAAGAATGGGACACAGGAATACTTTCCTCTCTTGAACAAGTTCACATTATCAGATTCCTATTACTCACTGCACATTGCTCAGCCGTTAAGATACTGCTGCTGGAATCTAAATCCACCTTTGCATATTCTTCATATATCATTCATTCCAGTGCTGATCTTGGGTTTTATAAAGTATTATACACTAGGCAATATTAATCCTTTTTCTTCATATCTGCTGATTTAAAAATAAAACTGTCACAGCACTGAACCTGCTTAAACAAAGACCCGCCACTTTTTTCTTCCCTTTAAAGCCTCAAGCATGGAAACTTTCGGAACTTTAGTACATGTGCCAGTGTGTTCCATGTCTATGGGACCAGATCTCCAGATACAACTTCAAGACGGAATCTATTTTCAGGCTCCAGGTAATAAGAAAAGTCCCCCCCCCCCCCTCCCCCGCACTCTTCAGTCTGGCTTGCAGACAGATAAAAGCCGGGTTGATTTTGCGGCACCAACCAGATCTTAATAGCAGCAAGTTCTTAGAGAAGTTATTCTTCAATATTATGGTTATTATGGTTGGTGTAATGAAGGAGACGGAGAGAGATAAGTCTAAAAAACAAGTTGCTCTGCAAATGCAACAGAACCCTGGTTACAATCAGGAGGCGATTTTGCTAAAAGGTCAATGAATTCAGATAATATCCTTAGAGGGAGGAAATTTAATACCCTTTTTTTTGGCTGAATTAATTAATTATAATATTAGGCTCGCTCAAGGGGGCCCTTTTCTTGAGTGATTAAGTGAGCACGTATCTTTAAAAGACTCCTCAAACCTCATGGGTGGTTGGCCTTTTGAACTTGGCCATGGAACACACATTATATATATATATATATATATATATATATATATATATATATATATATATATATATATATATATATATATATATATATAGTATCATATAGTAAATTTAACTGACGATCTCTTTTTGTTTTCTTTGTGTTTCCCAGGACAACTTAAATTCTAAGAAAGCTGGTGTGGAAAATAGATATACAAAATAATAATAATAATAAAAAAAAAACAAAAAAGATTCAAAAAGCCTATCAAATTCTTTTGAACAATTCTTTACCTGTACTTAGAGTTGTCAAAATAGTGATCTTTTTCCATGTAAATGCAGATATGAATTGTATGTGTTATATTTGTTGTTTTGTTTCCCCCCATAGGGTAATTTGGGAGTTTGATATTGGGAATGCAATTTCATGAAGAGATGAAACAAATAAAATTCAATGAATGTTTTTTTTTCTCCTTCCATATATTCATACAAGTGCAAAGGTGAAGGACAAAGACAATGTTCACTTAAATGAATAAACTAGCACTGTTTTTTGTTCCAGTAACCTGACCTAAATCCTGCTTTACTGAGCTCCAAAATAAAACTATATTTATGCTTTTATTTATAGATCTGCTGCTCCATATAGCGCACTCATGCTCATAGGTTCTCGGTGGAGTCTGGAATCATTTCTGAAAACTTTTTTGAAACTTTCTGTACTGATAAAAAATAAATAAATAAAATTATAGTAATCTAAATGTTTAAAAAATATAAGTTTAAGTAAATAAGATAAGATACAGATAACCTGTACATGTTCATAATAGAATTAAATTGAATTTCAAGGTTCCATAGGGCAGGAACGATCTTTTCTAGACCGTACACATTATTGAGTTAAAAAGACAAATATATATGTTCATTAAACAGATATTGTTTTATGCTTGCAAACAATATGATCATCAGTAATTACAAACAATTTGATTATCCTCTTGATGTTGCTTTCCCATTACTCCCAGTCTTCACTGTACAAGTTACATTTGCCGTGTTCACAGTCCCATAACCCCCATCCTGTCAATCATCCCTCTCCTGAGAACAGCATCTTGAAAGGTCTGGAACATCACAGCTTCCTTATCCTCCATCACCAGGAATGCAGGAAAATCACTAGTCACTGAATCCTTTCTTTTTTTGGCATGTTGTCATTCAAGGCTTTTAGGAGATCATTTCAAAAATTTGTTAGCAAGCCACCGTAGACATCGTTTTTGTTTTGTGTGATTGATCTTCTAGCAGCATGTCAGGTGGGATTTCGTAGTATTGGGATGATAATTAAAAAGCAGTCCATGGCCTGTAAAGCTGACATGTTTGAATTAAAGGGGCCAGACTCATAGGATGCTTCTGTTCCGCTGTCTGTAACATTTACGAGGCTGTGACTGTAAGCTTCTAAAATGTGATGGATGGACAGACAGCAACACTGTCATCCTGCCGCCAATACATCTTAGGAAAAATGTTCGAGTAGAAAAGCACACGATTCTGAGAAGACAAGTGTACATAAACTTGTGACTAAATAGTCGACTAAATACTTTTGTATGGATTTCAGCCAGAGAGGACATTTTTGCAATTGGGACAATAATATTTCTGAGTGGTCACATTATTTTAGCGTTTTAAATAATAGACATTCCACGGACTTGCATTTTTAGTCTCCATTCAGTCAGTGCTGTGGAACAGTGTCACAATTACACCTCTTTAACTGGAGTCCATTCTGTGATGCTGAGAATGGTTCCACCTCAACAGCCTACAAATGGAGTAAGTTTATGTGCAACACTAGAACTACGAGGATGCATTTGTATTGTAATTACACCAGTCTACAACCAACAATGGTTCCATGAACAGTTTTTATAGTGTAATGAATGGACATCACAGTGTTCTCCCTCGTGCCATTTTGTCATGTGAAGGGAAAACTGGCTTGCTGATTAGGGATAAACTTCTTAAAGATAGCTACTAACAGATTCTTTTATATAACCTTTTAACCATAATCTATCTAGCACTGCATTGACACAAATGTCCACTGTTTAAAGAGCTATACAAATGAATAAGGAATATATATATATATATCTAGATAGATATATATATAATATATATATATATATATAAAGAGAGAGAGAGAGAGAGAGAGAGAGAGAGAGATGACATACAGTATGGGAGTAAGGCATATTCAATCTTTTTGTTTACTTTGTGTTTTACAAGACATATCCATGTTATGATAGTTGGTGTACATTGGAATGCTCAGGTTTAGTGTATCTTGTATCTTGTGTTTGGTTTAGCTGTGATTTGGTTTCGTGACTTTACCCTTTGGACGTCTTCTTATTGCATGAGCAGGAGATTCAGGAAAGCCAGAGGCAGCTTAAATGGCACGGCTCACTTTTTGAGAGACCCTTGGTGAGGCCCGAGGCCAGGTGTTGTATCAAGGACGTGTCTGTAGAGTGGTCTCCCAAACAGCCAGAGGTGTAAAAAGCTGAAAATGAAAAGTTTTATTTTGTGGTTTTATTTTTGTTTTACATTAATTTTACATTAAAAGGTAAAAGAAAATGCTAGAACATATGCGCTAACATCTTGAAACACTTTTGGATATGTTGTTCAGCAAAAATATCATTATGGGAAAAATTAACTCCAAGGTGGCAACAGTGACTATGTAAGTCCAAGCATTGATTGTAAATATAACTTCATAATTCATAAAATGTCACGCAGGATAAGATATGCTAAAAATAATAATAATTCGAGACATTCATTTTGTGAAACATTTTGTGCTTGTCCTGGACTAAAGCATCCTCCTTTCCCACCCCTTGTTATATATTTTTTAAAGACATCTTTTCACATGTTATAAACACTTATAACCCTTTCACTCATGTGGCAATTTTACCCACAAAATCTAACAACAGTTTCCATCTACACAAACCTCCTGTGGGACTTTGGACACTCTTTAAAAAAAAAAAACACTTTCTTTTCATGAATTTTAATTGGGCGTAATGTATTGATTAATTATTAATTGAGCAACATAAAATGATTCCAGGTGGGAATAATTTCAAAAAGAATAGAGAAAATGATTTTTCGGAGGGAAATTGAGCTCTTAAAAGTGCATACACTGTGGAAATGTGAACCGTGAGATTTCTTTCATGTTCAAAAAGTACTTTATCCTCACTTGTTTGGGAAGGGAAAAAAAAAGTTTTTAACCACAAAGGCATCGGGTGTGTATTTGAATCATCACTATACTAAATGAAAAGGATTGCCATGTGAAGGATGTCTTTACATTACATGTTTGGAAAAATAATGTTTAAACTCCCCCTATTAATTTACACAATCCGAGTCTCATTTAGATGAAACACAGTAAAAAGGTTTGTAGGAGTTCTATATCACAACAGTGATGGCACCCATCTCATTTACATTTATTTTGGTATATTTTACTTTTTATTCCCTCTGCTGATCCGTCCTCATTATGGCTCTTGCGAATCACAGATTATATCTAGTGGACTGCATTCCATTTAGAAACATCGACTCATGTTCGTATGGCAAATAACACTCCGATGTCTGCTTTTCCTCTGTAATAATACTAATGTCAGATCAGTGTCGCACCAAGAGAACAATCTCATCACCAAACGACAATCATCTTTATTACCTCTTCATATTCAATAACCATAATGAATATTAATCACAACTCTCTTCATAGTACTATTCAATTTCTTTCTTTTTATATGTGGAGAGAAAAAAAAAAGAAAAAACAGCAGCTGGGATGCGTGCTACCCAAATTCCCACAACTCGGCCAGGAAAAAAAAATCAATGCGTATTAACCTATGCAGCAAGTCCTGAGTGAAAACAGCAAATTACAAATTACCTGCCTGATTACCGCTGACCCCAAATATCCTGCAGGCATGAATATTCATTAGGAATTTCAGTCCAGTCTCTCAAAAAAATATTAATTTCTTTCTCTCTCTCTCTCTCTCTCTCTCTCTCACACACACTTTCTTTCTGCGTGGCCTGTGAATAAGAATGATTAATGAAATTCTCACACATACAAATCCATCATTGGGGGAGCTGAAATGGTAATAAGGATCCAATTAAAGGCCCAGTTGGATAGAAACAGTGGGGGCCATCACACTCCCTCTGCACACTATGCAGTGAGGGCCAGTCACTCTCTATCTCTCTCTCTCTCATAAATAAACACACACACACACTCACTATCTCTCTCCTTTTCTCTTTCAGTCTTTTTTCTATCACAAACACACACACACACACACAAACATACACAGCAGTAATAACACATGCTCAATGTCAAAATAAGGGGTTGTTTGTACACAAGCATAAATGACTGCAGCTGTCAGCTAGATAGATAGATAGATAGATAGATAGATAGATAGATAGATAGATAGATAGATAGATAGATAGATAGATAGATAGATAGATAGATAGATAGATAGATAGATAGATAGATAGATAGATAGATAGATAGATAGATAGATAGATTGATAGATTAAACTATTTCCCTCCTATCTACCTCGGGGGAGGAATACATCTACCGATTCTGTAAAGGGCCTACTTTACACACATACATAACAACAAAATCTCATACTTTTGTAAAATAAATAAAAACAGACAGGGGGCGCTCTTCAACAATCTCTGTCATTCTCAACACAACACAAGGAAATTCAACAACCTGAATCTCAGTGAAACAATAAATATATGAACAGAAAGATCAAGTGTCTACATTTATATAAATCAATCCACAAAAACAAATATTCTCTAATTGTTATCGTTATGAAGGTTACATGAGTTTCCCCTATATCACCTCATTAACCGTCCATATGAAAACAAAAGTTGGGTCTCCTGATAATTTACATAATTTGAAACAACATAATAACTTTAAAACATTTTCAAGAATATTTTGTCTTCAGGCTCCATGTTGAGTCTGCTTTCATTAATAATAAACATACATTTACATAAGCATCCGTATTTATCCATGCCCATGTTGATTAGTGTATTGAAAAGTATTCATTTAAAACAGATAAAAAATGTTCAAACCAGCAACCCAGAGGGCAGGTTTCACTACAAAGCCTCCAAGACTTGTACAGCACCTTAATCCATTGAGACTCCAGGACTCACAAGCTTTTTTTCTGTTCTCCACTTACAAGCACAGACGAATAAAGAAAGAGAATTTCAGAAGCACATTCATCACTGTTGGGTTTGAACCCTTAGCAGTAATTGGGACTTTTGTCCCAATTATCTTTGTTTTACGTCACCTGCATAAAGTGTGTATAGGACAATACAGGTTTTATCCAAGTTAAATATGAATATGATGTGCACCAACGTTGGTACTGATTTAATTTTTTGGAAGAATATTGAACTTCATTTGTTGGAAGAATATTGTTACAATGAGAATTAAAGCGAAAATAAATGGCGTTTATATTTCTGGCATTTAGCAGATACCTTCATCCAGAGCAACATAGAAAAGTGCTCTAACGATTAATATAATAACACGGTTTGCTAGATTACAGATTTAAGACTCATCAGACATCATCCTAAAATAGTTTTTTTTTAACAATATTGTGCACTAAACATATATTCTTGGTCCTTAAAATGCTGATCAAGCTTCAGAATGATGTAAAGATTCTCTCACAGAATAAGAAGGATAAATTGATTGTTTTAATAATGTGTTTTCATATATTATGAAACACAAAGTAACAAAAAACCTTAGCAAGAATCCATGGAACACAACAAATAACAAATATGGAGGACAAAAATGAGACAAATGTTGCTCTGAAAGGTGAGCCCTATACACTGGTGCTCATTATCTATAATCTGAGAATCAAGTGGAAAGAGAATGCAACGTAGTGCAATGATTGATGGGAGGTGAGACCCACGTCTCTCTCAGCATAAACCAGAGATATTCCCTTTTGTGAAAGACTCTATGGTTTCTTTTTTTTTTGCATTTGCATTTGCCAGGGTGTTAGAGGAAAAGAGCATCCTGAAAACATTGACCCAAGAGTGCAATTGGCCCTTTGATGGATTGGTGTCCCATCTATCTTGTATTCACAGGAAAGTATCTGGATCCACCTTGATTTTGATCAGTTACTTGCTGAAAATGAATAAATGTATTCATAATAATAAATGAAGTGCAGAATTTTAGAGTTCAGGTCTTTGGACCTCTTCTGCATTGGTGTTAAGTGGAGCCTGGTTCATGTTTTTTGGTGCGCTGCCCTCCTGCTTCCCTGATCTCTGGTTAATTTCATGTTCGGTTGGTTTCCAAGATGGCCTGTCTGTTGGCCAAACATTTGCGCTGGGTAATCTCTTATCTCACAGTTCTGATTCTGGGAGAGGTGGCCCGTGATCGTAGTGAAGCAAAGCCATGCTGGATCAGACACACGGCATTAGCGTCACACTCAGTCACAGAACAGATTCAGAAATGAGAATTTGCATGAGCTATCAAGCATGAACTGCTACAACTTGTTGGACTAAAGCCTTCCGCCATCCCCAGTCCAGGAGGTTATGTCATTTTGGATGATGAATCACATGAATGGACAGTAATTTCAACATGGCTGATTGAGTACATTTTGGAAACTAACTAGTCGTCATGTGCAACTACAGCATGTTAATTAATATATAATTATATAAATGGTATGTATGTTAACCAGACATATATAAGGAAATGTACATATATAATGTATGTACATAACGCTACCTCTTTCGACATGTCTATTTAGTAGCCAGTGTTAGGAAGGTTACAGATTACCTATTCAAAATATGAATGATGACCCTATTCAATGACCCTATTCCAAATATAATAAGTCGTGTAACGTTTCAATTACTTTATAAAAGTAAAGTAACTGATTACATTTGATTACTTCATTAGTCCACTAGGTGGCACTTTTAATTTAACATTCCAAGGGAAAATTTTTTTTAATGAAAATCAAATTGCTAATTGTTTTGGTGGGGGTTGTTTTAGTTCTATTATTTGAGAACTACTGCAGTAGTCTAAAGCACTGATTTTATATGAAATTGTTCAGATGTATCCCTAGTTGTAATCGTTTACATTGCATAAGTAACTGTAATTTAATTGCATATTTTTTTCTCAGAAACAGCAACGAAATACTGTTAGTATTTATGGTAGTGACACTATCAGTAGCTAGCCACTACTTGAGAATGAGCTAAACTTCAATAATTCTTCATTAGATTGCATCATCATTTTTATTGTTTTTGTTTTGTTCATTGATAAATGGTCATAAAATTATACATAAGGTATATTTCTATTACCAGCTTTCAAAGGTTAATTAGAATGCCATCAAATTTCTTCCTGCACAAATAATGTTCAATTCTAGTTATTTGTACAATTAAACCCTAGCATGGCATTTGGTGATAACAATAACAATGACATCTCTTCCATGTGCCCTCCAGTTCAACCGAAGAGGTAATGGTTAGATTTAAGTCTAGATTCCCATCTAGGAAGGAACACCCCCTTAAGTCAGAATTCCTATAAGATGGTCAGGAGCGTCCCCTCCACCCAGCATGGCTGTTCACATAATCAGCACTAAATAGAATATCTCCTTACATGGTCCTTGTAATAGAATTTGCTTGAGATTAGTCAAATTCTATTAATTTGTTGTTCCAGTCAGTAACTGATTTTTTTCCCCACAGTATGTACTGTGTCGCATAGGAACGACATAAATCCAATTTCAGACATCTCACTTGCATCATGCATACAGCATAAATATTGGAACAAACCCTGGATGTGACCACTGACTAGTTCAAGGGTCCCCAAACTTTTTTCTGTGAGAGCCACATCATTTTTCCCTTCTTTAATGTGATGTTCAGGGCGGTTTGTAACAGAAAATGACATGGACTACCAGTATTATTTTAGAGATTTTATCAGGATTAAAAACGTATTTATTATGCACCTTGATGATAGATTAGTTTATTTATAATGCACCATGAGCATTACCAACAGCACATATCATCAGTGATTCCCCTTTGAGGTGGCTCATGTAATGACAGTGGACCGGGAACTCGGAGAAACTATCGCCATTGATTTTTTGTCAACAGCCAGTAGTTCCAAAATTCAACTATCGGCCATCAAACTTTATTAATAACTCAATTTTGTTTGAAATTCTTCATCAAATACAGATATGATATGTGCTTTAAAATTAAATTTTCACATCATGTCTCTGGCATTGCTCAGAAGGACGTTTTTTGGGATCCGTAAGGAAACATGAGGAGAACCCTGGAAATCAACAAGCGCAAGATTATGAAATATAAGGTTTATAAGCAAATATGCTTTTTCTCATTTTGTTCCGCATTCTTTTAATCATTCATATTCCAATGCAATTAGTACAATTTGATTTTCAAATATGGCACACCACCACATATTGTACTCCTTAACTTTTTTGGCTGAAAAATGTTCTAACAATTGAATCAGCATTCCCACAAACACAGGATTCTGTTATTAGTGACATCTAGCACACTATAATTCATTAATCACTTCCGTCATAAAAAGAACAAGGGAACCAGGAGTTCGTGTCTATGAATGAAAGTGGTGGTGGTGTGTGTGTGGGGGGGCATGTTGAATGAGACAGATTAACATTTGTTCTGTTACACGCTTCTCTCTGTCACACGCACAGGAACTTTGCTTGTGCTAATTAACAATTAGCAAAGACTCGCCGGCTAATTGTGTTATTCCTTGTAATGAAGGGGCTAATTACTAGAATGTCAATTTAGATTTAATTACTAAGAGCTTTGTTAATTCCCAGTGAGCATAAGTTACTGCTTTCATAGCCCCTTTTTCTTTGCTGTTCTTGGAAGAAAAAAAGAGGGTTTTCTAGTCTTCTCGCAAAGTCTCATACTTTCTGGTTTTAAAAAAGGGGGAAATGTAAATATAAAATAAATGAGAAAGGTGTTTGAGCTTCCTATACCTGTTATGGATATGGAAGACTGGAAGGCTTAATGATTAATGAAAAGCTTTACCTCTGGGCTTCCAATTAGTGAGATTTTTTTTTCTTCTAGCCATGATAAAAAAAAAATAATAAAACCCTCAGAGCACTATGTGCTTTTTTTCTGTCTCTTAGTAGGGCTTAATTCTAATATGCATAGCCCGGTATTTAACTAATCCATCCATCATCCATAAGATTTCTGATTTCACTTTATAAGAAGCAGAAGTATTGTATGAGATTTAATGTAACAGTTTACCAAAAAAACACTCTTGATCACTACTGCTTTCATATGGTCCAGTATATGGTGAAAGAATTCAATTTAAAGTGCAGTCCCCTCTTCCATCTTCTGTTCTTTTCGTGTAAGATGTCTGATTTTCATTCTAACTGCCTGACTCCTTCAAGCCCCTGCCAAAATACCATAAGACAGGGTATAATATATATAATTACACCCACTTACATTAGCCATTATGCCAGTCGAGCATTCCTTGGAAAATGACACACGACCTGTCAAGACTTCATTCACGCCATTAATAAGCATCATTAGTGTCTAGTTTGAATACCCCTCTTGCACATTGCAGTCATTTCAACATGTCATATATTTTAATTTGAGGCCAAAAATAGCCGAGAGGATATTATGCACTCTCTCAGCCAGTCTTTGTGATCTCTTAATGGTCAGGAAGTTCACTGAGTGACCTTGGGTTTTTTTTTTTTCCCCCGCCAAAGAATAACTGTTTCTGGCTACTGAAAAAAATGAGAGGTTTCACTGTGGTGTCCTTATTTTTTTGTGAATTTTTTAACAGAAATTTGAAAATGTCTTGCATCATCTTCTCTATAGTGGAAATTATAGGGATAATTAACTGTTTTAAAGAATGCACAGGGGAAACTGGAGAATTAAATTGGGACAGACAAAAATGCAACAAATACAATTTCCTTTATTCTCCTTTGAAGTGCATCATTTTGTTCTAATTTTTCATTGCCGCTAACTGTGCCAATGATGTTGATGTTGGAATGTAAAAAAAAAAACACATTGAGCACTGCTCACAAGGCACTGCACCTCCCACATGTGCAGAGACAAAAAAAACTCAGCATTTGATGGAAGTCATTAACTTCTCCTTGCCTTGTTTACTGGATTTGACAAAAGCAGCTTAAGGGTCTAATTAATTGTAAAAGCTTGGCACACTGGGTAATTAGCGCGAGGCTGTAGTCCCTGATCTAGCTTGGCATTTGAAACATTTGAATGATTTAGACCTCTTGTTACACACACACACACACACAAATAAACACATCTTAGTTAGGGGCTACGGTGCTGAGACATTTTAGATTATGTGTCTTTGCTGGCATGAATGTGGGTCACTGACATTTATACATCGCTGGCTCATGGGAAAATAATCTCCATACAGAAGACACATGATCCTACAGGATGTGATGCAAGCAGGCAGACATTAGCTTCAAGGGGGACTGTCACAAACTCCTTTTCTTCACATTCAGGGTCTTTATCATTTTGAAATATCTGCTCGATATCATCATTCTTTTAAGTAGAGTCTGGATGTACATGTGAATGATTCTTTTTAATGTTAATGTACTTCTGATCAGATGTTCTGAATCATCCCGACTCGTGTCCTCCACATGAAAACCTTAAAGGCTTACATGTCCAGAAACATTTCCTGCCCATGGATCATTCCTGTTTCCCTTGATAATCTCAATTTGATTCTCTAGCTTTGAACCTAAGAACTGCTTCTGTAGTCATAAAAGTCTCCTCTGTTCCTCTCTAGAAATGTATTTACAGTATACACATACGCCAAACAATTAATACTTGATACTTCTATATTGAAATCCTGATCCAAACTTCTGTGAACCTGCTCTGTCTATTTCCTTTGTTAAATATGCTACCAAATTGGATATAATTAAAATAAGAAAGAAAGAAACCAACAGAATGTCTGTTGATGGAATGTCGTCTACTGCCGCAGCGTGTGTATCAATCTCTGACTTTAATGCCTCTTGGCCGGCAATAATTAATAGCTGATTGTAAAAACGAAACAGAATCGTGACATTTTGCTTGACGTCGTTAACGGCGTGTCACTCCCTGGCAGCAACGCCGTTATTAAAGCCCATGATTGATAGACAGCTATTTTCCCCACAATTTAGCCAAAAGTCCAAAACTGTGTACACGCAATCACGACTAGTTATTCTTCTTCTTCAGGGACACAAGAAAGGAGAAGGATGATAAGAAAAACGGGAACGCTAAGGTAATTAGTGCTTCATCAGAGGACCACACAGAGGCTCGCCTACAGTGTTGCAGCACTCGCTGCCATGTTTCTCTCGATTGCTCACCTATTTTACACATCATGGAGACTGATTCACTGGACAAGCATGCTGCGTCCCTGAGCTTTGGGATGTTCCTGCAGACTGGCTACATTATTATCCCAAGTATAAAAAACACACAGGCTTAGGTGAATGGTGAAAAGAATAGTCTTTATGCATCATAAGCTGCTTTGGAAGCTGGAGTCCGAGCATAGCTATTATGCAGTGCAGAGGGTTAAGGGCCTTGCTAAAGTACCCAAGCGTGGCGATATCTGCTGGCACTTTCTATTCTAATTTACAAAACAAGTATATGTATATGGACAAATGTATTTGGACATGTGATTTTTTTTCCCCAGACATATGTAGTTCTTCTCCAAACCGGTAACACAACATTTTAAGCACTCATGTATGTACAATGTATTTGTATTAAACAGCATTTAATTTTTACCTTCGTTTGAACTCAACTTTAAGTGACCTTTAACATTGATCTCTTTTCAACCATCGTTAATCAGAAAAATGAGTATACAATAAGAGAGAATACAATATGTATAGATCTCACTCCACATCAGTATCTGACTGTATTTGTGGCTTCGTTCCAACTTTATATGAAAACATTATTTTACATTATAAACATTATAAACATTATTTTGTTTCCCGTCGATAACAAGAGCGCACATTATAAAGCTAGAAATAAACTTGTAGACAATGTTATTAACAAAATGAAAGAAAGAAAATGCGATCAGTGTCATGTTGATATTCCCTTTCAGGAACTTACTCTGAACCACGTGAAAAATCTCGCTCAACGGACGGAGTGACGTCACGACCAGGCAGTATAAAAAGCACACGCTGAAGGAGCCGGCGTCAGCGTGTTCGGTAAGCGATGTATGTGAAATTTAATGTCGTCTTTCTGTTTGTCTAACGTGTAATAAGACACACAAGACTAAGCAGGCTTTCAGGCCGTGCGTCTCTCTTTTCCTTCACTGTATAACGGGAGAGAATACACACACGCGCTCTATGTAGCATGTTTGCGAGCGGAGCGTGTTAAGTCGACTCTCGCGGGAGCGCGTTTATGCGCATGCGCCGCTCCGGGGCGTACCTCGCGGGTTTTGCCACCTTTCTAATAATAATAATAACAACAAAAAATCCGGAAAGAAACAATTATTTTTTCACAGCACACTAACTGCTAGATTGCAACCAACAGGAAACATATTGCATTTCGGACAGTCCATAAACTTTATAAAGTCAAAATGGGTATAATGGGTTGGTATCAATAGAACAACACTTTGGTTATAAACGATTTTATATTATTACATTTTACACACTATTTACTTTTATAAACTTTAGGTGAAGATTTACACCCAGAATTTAAATACAGTTCCACATCTGCCATATTTAAATTACAGGATATGAGAATTGTTCCAGATTTTATCCTTTTTATTTGAACCTTTGCAATAACAATTCATTTTCCATCACTACCATTTTGATGCAAAATAACACACCTAAATACACCTACTGAGGCGAAGCTCTGTGATTTATGTAAAGGATGTGACACTAAGCGAAGCTTGAAACACTGATACTTTCCTAGAGTAAATGTTTAAACAAGACCCTGTCATTCTGTCTCTCTTGATGATGAGCAGGCTCGCCTGTTGTGCTTCAACATCTTTTTCTCTTTAGCAGCTTCGACACTAACAACAAAAACATGCCTCTCTTTCACAGTCAATAAATAATTTTTTTTTTTTAAAAAAGGAAAACAATCAAAAACAAACATTCGGCACATTCTCCATGCGCTTCCTTGTCATTTTGAGGTCAGACATGAGTGAGGTGCCAGACGTCCTGGAAATCACAATGAAATCTCTTGAGAGGGCTTCTGTTAAATCTGTTTCAGCAGTGAAGTCATGGCGTAAGACACATCGCAATGTGTACTATTTCATTCACCGATGCATGTGTTTAGTAACTGCTTTGTCCATCATGCAATCTTTCACAAAGGGTTTCTTATCCACTCATTGATGAATGTGTTAAGGAGGGACCTGGACATCCAGTTTACTACGCTTTAGTCAAACTATAATAAGTAATATTACTTATTACAAGTAATAAGTTGTTCAGTTTTGTAGGATTTTAAAATCAAAAGTTGCATGAAAGATTCCTATACATATGAGATGCAGCAGCACCCCCAACTTACTCCGAATTATGTCTATTTAATGTATGTGTATGTTTAAAATGAAATCAAAATCCAGAATTTTATTTTGAACATTTTCTTCATCAGTGGCAAAATAAAAATACGTACAAAAATAAAAGTTAAAGATAGAAAATTTTTAAAGATTATTTTAATAGATGTACTAGAATATTGTTTGTGATTATTTGTGTATTTATTTATTTATTTGGAAGAACTGGTCCATACTGATTGTGTCATATCTATATGATATATATATATATCTATATATATATATATATATATATATATATATATGGAATAGTTCTTTCTTTTCAATTTGCATTTCAATGAAAAATAAAATAGAATAAATAAAAAGACTATTAACCTCACTGTGACATATCACAAATTATACTAAATTCCTTCAATTGGGCCAATAAACTTTTGTGCATGCTTTTTTTTCCTTGTTACATAATGTTTAAAATGACACATATGATTTTTTTACTTCCCATTACCATACTGTCACCAAGGATGTAAAAAAGACATAATTTACTTGTGATTTATAATAAACTAAACACACATGAACACAGAGTACAAAGCTTATTAATAGAGATGTAATAATGTAGATTTAAGCATTAAAATGTGAGGTAAAGAAGTTGCCACTGAGAATCTTAAACCTACTATGTTTTCCTGACTGAAATCGAAAATGATATTCATTGATGAGATGAAAACGATCCAGGCTTGAACAAGACCCTTCAAAATGCTGCCTGATGCAGCTTCTGAGCTTCCATGGCTTTGTCTTGTCTGTGACTGAATGATTTGCTGACTGCTTTAATGGCAGGTACTTTTAAAGAGGCGTCGATTACCCCCTTTGCACTGTTCCTGAACCGGAGATATCTCTCCCGTCCCTTCTCCTTCAGCTCTCCTCTACTCCTGTGCTGATTGGCAGAGATGTTAAGTGCCATTTGACACCTGCGAGGGCGAAAAATTTGGACGAGTGGGCCATAATGAATTGGAGACGTCGGCGCAATTAAAATCACTGTTAATTTCTCAAGGGAGACGGGGGGCCCTCCGCTTCAAGTCCATGAATCACTGAATGGAGGGGATATGTGGAGGAGGAGGAATGAGTCACTGACTTTTGTATCGGTAGAGGATTGCGAGAGCACCTAACCAGAATACACACCCGCACGCGGACACACACACACACTCTCGTACAAGGCCAGTATAAATAAAAGAGAGGGAAGGACAATGAGAAAGATGGACGATGACAGGTCCTGTCAGCCAGTTGGCATGTTTGATTAGCCGATCTAATGTCCTTCGCATTATATGCATCACTACGAGGTGTTGCACGAGATTACACCACGCTAATATCTTCATGAGTGTGTTTTATCTACACTAATGGCGCCTTTTGTTTCACAAAGATGGACACCCTGTCAGATATCTTGTCTTGTCTAATTTGATTAAATATTTTGCTGAACAACAGGCTACTCGTTTTCTTGAAGTAACAGTGGATATCCTTCAGGGTTCCTAGCTACAGAAGAGCAGCATTCAAAATATTGATCTTCTAGGTTAGTGTGTGGCAAATATTAGCATTTGACCTCAAATGCTTCACCACATTTTCAGATATCTTTATGAACAAATCATGGTATAACAAAACAAAATGCAATAGACCATTAACTCCAGTGTGAATTCCGTTATACATCTAACCATGTCTTAAGAATTTAGAGAAACATGGTCTTTATAATGGGTTTAACCAGGACCGAGTGCTGAAAAGAAAAATGGGTATGAAACTTTCTCTAGCAATGCATTCGCAAACCAATGGTGGACCTACTTCCTATTCATGTTCTATAGAGAGACGTGAAATTCTTATAAAGATGTGGTGTTAGTGGGGAAAAAGGGGGGGGAAGGGACAAAGTAAAATATTTCTGTTATGCAAACGAATAGCAAGCCAGAGAGCAGTCGGACTGAGGGTCAGGTTTTGCACATTATTTAACCTTTGTTTCAAGGTTAAGTCTACTAACTTGCCATTTACTTTACATTTACTCCAGAAGTCTAATTGTTTAACGACACATTAAAAATCGGTCAACTACTATCAATATAAGCATTTTGCTTACTATAAATATTTTCACATAAGTTTTACATGTTCAAGGTTAGAACACAATGTCAACCATATTAGTTTTACTACACCTGAGAAAGTAATATATTAATTTTCTATCCAGCTTTTGTTTGTATGGAAGTTAATGATACTTTGACCTCTTTAAACATTTGCGTAGTCAAAATTTCTAATCACTCTCCTAATGATATGGTCACTTTTTTTATTACTGGTACATGAATACATTTAACATATTTGTTTATTTGTGCTTTTCTGCTTTTAAGGTTGTTTCGACCCAACACAGCTTACTCAATTGATCTTTTATTTTTTTTGTTTTCTTGGCATCTGGGATTATGTTGAGATGAGACAAAAGAATGTCATTGAAAGCCTTTAAAAGTGGCACTGGCAATTTCCATAAATCTTTTTTGATTTTATAGTCATTATTCTTTGAAATAATTATAGAATAAGTGTATATATATATATATATATATACACACACTCTTAAAACCTAACACTGATAAATGTGAGAAACTAAATGGGAATATTTTATCGATAGTCAATAATGGCGTTCCATACACTTTAACATTTAAGATTATTCTTGGGTTACTCTTCCTCTTTTTAGCAGTTGTAAAAAAAAAACGTAAGACCTTGCTAAATCTGTGCTTTGGCCTGACCTTTAAACATTTGTCATTTTTCATTTGTGAATATTTTTTTCTCTCTCTCTCTTTATGAACTTACACCAGTGTAACACTTACAATCATTCCTTTGCCTAAGAGAGCCATCTTTTGATGAGGAGAACAGTCTCCTATGGAGAAAGTGGTCCAAGGCAAATCCTGATCAGTATGTGTGTGTGTGTGTGTGTGTGTGTGTCAGCCCTGGTGTTCTCTGTCAGCCGTGTGTTTAAATTACCCCCCACCGGCATTCAAATTACAGCCCCTATCTCATCAGTTGAAGGGTGGCGGCTCTACTGCATGATCACATTAATGCAAGTTCACCAGCCTTCTACCACACATGCACTCGTTCGTCTGCACGCTAACGCACACACACATACTACATAATGAGGCAAAGTCATCTTTCTCTGAATCCCCGCTGGGTGTACCTACAAAGTACAAAGGCCCAGATGCTCTATTTTAGGAGCACCTCTTTTAATTTATTTCCTTGATTTGCCGATAATAATAATAATTGTGCTGCAGGTGCTGCATTGAAATTAGCTGACACTTTCCCTGGGCGCTATCACCAAGCCATCGCCTTTTTTTTCCGAAAGAGGCCTCGCTCCTCGCTTTCTGCATCTCTCCCTCTCTTCCTCTCGGCTGAGACATAAAGGCCATAGCACTAGTTCCTCTTCTTCTTCATTTGCTTCCCCCCCCTCCTAGCTTATTTAAATCAGGCATTCGAAAAACTAACCATGTTTGAATTGTGATGGCACGTTTACAATTTCCTGATACTGACGCATAATAGGCAACCGGGACAAACCTGAATTGAAAATGTATTTTTTTTTTTTTGCTTGTCTGTATTCTAATCACAGTGTTACATGATAGCTTACAAGGGTGTCTTTGAAAAGTGCCTCTAACTAAATAAATTTGATTTGAACAGGGTGTGTTTGGCAGATTGGCTTGTGCATATTTTGCCAGCACGCCAGGTGCTGTCAAGGATAAAGTACCTAGTTTGCTGTGTATAATAGGATGCAAGGCTTCCAAAAAAAAAAAAAAAAAAAAAAACTATTCTATTAGATGCACTGAAAGCGGGGGACAAAAAAAGGATCCTAGGCCGCCTAGAGCCAGCACTCTTAAACTCATCACTCAGTATTGCTAAAGAGGGAATTGATGTATGTTGTGTGACACCAGGTCAATTTTTTTAAGTAGAATGACAAATTGAAATGTGCGTCCCCTTATGGGAAAGAAAAATCAGACGCATTTAACATGCGATTATATGATTTTTCTAGACGTCCTGGGGGGGGTTGGGATTGTGGGATATGTGTATGAATGTTGTGATATGTTCAGGTACAAAAGGTCAACCACAAGTCATTTCATGTGAAAGTGTAAATGTGAAAATAAATAAAAACATGAAATTATTGTCAAAAACGTAGAAATAAAAGAGAATTAACACAGTAAATTACATACATCAACAAAAAAGAAATATGTATGCAAAACTCTAAAAGAAAATTCCCATGCATGCCTGGTCATGAGATTTATATGTGCTTTTAAATCATCTCATTCCACATTTAGTCCTTCTAATGCCCTCCACTCTTCTGGGAAGATGTTCCACTAGATTCTAGAGTGTGCTTGTGGAAATATGTGCTCATACAGCCACAAGGGTTTCAGTAAAGTCGTATATTTATGTAGTGTGAGAAGGTCTGGAGCGAATTGGGTGTTCCAGTTTATCCCAAAGGTGTTCAGTAGAGTTGAAGCAAGAGCTTTATAGCTATAGTCTTTAATGGAAAAGAGCCACATATGGCTTAAAATAAGGTGACTCAGTGCTAAACTATTTTCATTTATAATCTATAATATAAGAAATGCACAGTCCAACATTGCTATCGTTGATTAAATTGAATGTGCATTTAATAAATATTTGAAAATAGTCATTTCCCCACCCAAATAACGTAGCTCAAGCGATGCCATTTAGCGTTGTCCTTTTTGAACGTTGTCTACTGAAAACCATGCATACCCTTAATACCACCATTTTTCATCACGATTTCATCCCTAATCAGAGGCGTGCTGAGCCCCAGCTAAGATTGTCATCATCGTTTAAAAAGGGCTCACCATTCCCGGCCTCTTGTTTTTCAGTCCAGCTGAGCTCTTAATTATTTGATGGGTTCATTATGGGCTATAATTGGAGTGGTTCGGTGCAAGCGGACACGTCCTCCAAAGGAGGGCTATAAAACTCCAGAATGGACCGAGGGGGGCAAAAGAAAAAAGAAAAAAAGCACCCAGGGAGCTCCTTACCCTCGCTGTGACCCCCAGCTTTTCATCAACAGGAGACAAACAACCGTTTTCGAATGCAAATCATATGCACCCGCATTAGCATAGGCCCTTTTTCAACTGCTGACCAATTAACGGCCCGATTGTAGTCATGTGATATCTCACCTGGTTAATACCCATGCGACAGGTTCACTGATGCATGCTGGGTGCCCTTATCATTATGGCTAGTGGAGGATTATTTATTTTTTATTTTTTTGGAGAGAAAGGATCTTTAAAGGCATTAGTAGTTTCTGAGTGAACGATGATGCAACAAAGAAGACAGGCAACACAGGTATGCTGTTTTTTTTTGTTGTTGTTTGTACTATACGGATAATTAACCAAATATTAGCATGACAAATATCTCTTTTTTTTCTTCTCCCCTTCACCAAGAAAATTTTGTCACTTAAGAGAAAAGACAGGGGAAAAGGGAAAAGCACCAGAGCGCTGTTTCTTTAAGCTAAAATATTCTACATCATAATTATCTCCTTAAGGTAGAAATATTAGCATATCCTCCAATCTTATTATCTGAGAAATTGCCTCATTAAGTCGGCAGCTTCCCCTTGTGCCCACCTTGCGCGCCATTGTCCATATTTCATCAGTGAAGCCGTAGAGCTTCCAGGCAGCTCTGATTGGCAAGAGGCATATGCCTTCCAACGGGTCTCTGTGGGGCAAAATGCCTGATTCTCTCTCTTTCTCTTTAATGGCAGGAAGATCACCATTAATTTCACATGTCCCTGCTTCCTACAGCCAACTTTCGACCAAGTGGCCTCGCTGCTCTGTTCCTGTCCTCTCCTCGTGTCCCTCCTGCCCTTCATCCATTCAACTGTTTCCTCCTCAGCTGTCCTTCATGTCTGAAAGAGTGTCGCCTGTCATAAGAAGGTGCTCTTTTGCAAACGAGGATCATGTCCCTTGGGGAGCGACGTGACACTGATGAAATCTTCAATTTGAACCTGGTCATTACACATCAACACGCAGCTTTATCTCCAATTTGAATGTCTATTTGGACACACGTGGTTTATGAGGTCTTCGCTGTGGCAAAAGTATTTAGCTTCACTACCATCCATGTATATTATATATGGTATTAGCTTTAGGGTTCTGCTGGGGTTTTTTTTTTTTTTTTTTTTTGCACTGTATGTATTCTGTATTGCTCAAACTCTGTGTTCTATCTCTGCACACATTTACCAGAATAATCCAAATGATTACCGGCACAAATTACATGTTACTGCCATCAGATATTAATGAGATGCCCCCAGAAGCTCCCTAACAGCTTAATCGGCAAAGATTTAATCCATGAAATGACATCTGACACCCATGAATTCATAATGAAATCTGTTTTAATCTCAAACAATAGCCTTAGACATTACAGCTTTGGGGGAATATTACAGCGAAGCCTGCAGGATAGCAGTGCCTATAAGGAAAAGCAAACGACATGATAAGTAAAGGTAAAGAATTATTTACAGTGTACTTGATTTTAACAGAAGGCACAAGACGCAGGTCCACTCGCTGTAACTGCAATCTAATTGGTTCGGAAGCAATCTCTCTTATGGCCAAGTGGGTTTGTAATTCATCCGTTAATTGAATCTATTGCTCAGCTAAATGATTTCGGTGCTCCGTCTCAAATAGTTTGGCCTGCGGCGTGGCTGCAAGCTAGAACGCTCTGTACTGGGGCGCGTTGGTAAAAGAGCACTCGTTTGGCGTTAGATTGATTAACATAATGATAATTTACTGCTCTTTTATAATGGAAATTTCTCCACAATTATGCATTGTTTCATCAGAGTAACAAAAAAAAAAAGAAGGAAAAAAAAATTCAGGACCTTCTGTCTTTACATAATATACAATTATCCGGGTCTATGAGCTACAATGAGCTAGTGGTGCATGAAATAAAATATGGTATAATATTAGAAAATATAAGCAGCTTCAACTGAACAATCGGACTTTTTTTTTTCTTTTTTTTTTTTGCCAAGCCTGAAAATGTTGCTAGCATGTGTTTTTCGGGGTTAAAGTGAACCACAACAAGACACCCTAAGGTAATTAAAGCGTAAAATGCCTCAGGTCTCAATTAAGCGAGAAGGGTGTGCTATTTGTTTAGAGTAAATTAGAGATGTCACACTTATCGCAGACAGCATCTTAGGCTTTTATTTTTTTTCCATTTTTTCCCCGTGTATCCGCAGCACGTGTGGGGCAGGTTGGTTCGAGTCCTGATATGCTTAACAGCCAATTTACAAAGGTCAGGTCCTATGGATCAAACCGTTCAGTAAATTGCACCTTCAAACTCATAAATGAGAAACAATCATCTCGTGAAAGGTCACCGAGACAGCACTGCGGATTATAATAATAAAGTAAGCCAGGCTTGCTCCTGCACCAATTTACTCGCAACCGATGCCGGGTTAAGAATCCCTCCTCTGTGCCTCCTCTGTATGATGCCTGCCTGTGAGAGAGCGAAGCAGCCGATAAATTCTAATGAGGATTTTTTTTTAGTAATTTCTTTTTTATCATTATTATTAATTTCCACTTGCAATGCAAAAGGTGATCATTTGGACAGTGTAAATAGCACACGTTGCGTAGCACGCAGCACAATATCCTGCAGAGAATGAAACAATGCGATTTGCGAAGGCGTCTCGAACGACACGTCTATATAAGACTGACTGCGTGACTGCAGTGCCATTTGTGTCCCACTGATATTACATTTATAAATATACATGTAAACGGAAGATGAATTACATTTGACACACGGGTAAAGTTTCCTGCACGCCAAACAGCATGTAAATTTCAGGCGACCGTCTTAAAGAAAACATTCATGAAGCTGCCTTTTAACCCACAGCATTTCAACCATGCATCTTGACGTATACTGTATGGACAAATGTATTGGGACACCTGTCACTTCCAGGTGTGTTTCTTCGCCAAACTGTTACAACAAATTTGGAGGAACATTTTGTATAAAATGTCTTTAAAAATAGATTTAATTTGCAAGACAAAATGCCCCTGTGCTCAAAGCGAGCTCCTTATACATGGATTTGGAGTTTGAATGGTCTGCTACAGAGCTCGGTCCTCTCACCCTACTTAAGACCTTTACGATGAATTGGAACACTGATGGCACCAGAGGACTACTCACCATCCATCAATAACACCCTTAAGGCTGAATGTGGAGGTGTCCACAAATTTTTGTCCATATACTGTATGTACAAGAGTGAGTTAAA
Source organism: Kryptopterus vitreolus (assembly GCA_030449085.1). Classification (NCBI taxonomy): domain Eukaryota; kingdom Metazoa; phylum Chordata; class Actinopteri; order Siluriformes; family Siluridae; genus Kryptopterus; species Kryptopterus vitreolus. The sequence continues at coordinate 7,656,468 of JACRUU010000013.1, read as the reverse complement.
AAAAAATGCTGTTGTGTGTTAAAAACTTTCAAGCTGCCATGAGTCCTGATTAGACATACCACTGGCTGGATGATTAATAGAAAATGCTAATAACAAAATGAGCAGGAGCTTTATAGCATATAGTCAAGACGAAAGAGATCGTTTGTATTTGTAATGCATATTTTGTAATGTTTTTTAAAATAATTTTTACATTAAAGTATGAATACACACAAAGTTTGTCAGCAAAGCCAAAAAGAGAATGACCTTGTCTTTTTTTTCTTGTAATGACATTGTGATATTGGCTGCCAATGTCACTTCATGCATACAATATTATCATCCACACTGTAGCTTGAAAGTAGGTTATTAGTTATCATTAGAATGGCCTTAATGTCCTCATACTATTAACATAAATGATACACACTTTTTTTGTAGTCCATAAATACTTAACCGTTACTTAATTTTTGAAGCAAAATGCAACCATTGTCAGGAGATATTTGTGTTTAGAAGGGTTTAGATTTAATGTGTAATGCGTTTTAAAAAGATATATATATCAAAAATATATATATATATATATATATATATATATATATATATATATATATATATATATATATATATATATATATATATATATATATATATATGGATTATTGTACTCCACCCATGCTGGTATGTATAAAGACGAGAAATTAGAGCTTTACGATGCTGTCCATCTCAGTAAATGCAACCTCATGACGTTTATGGAAGCAAACCCTAGGTTCAGGAGTATCAGGCTGTGCAGTCCGTGCCAAGAGTCTGATTACTTCACATCATCAGCCAGTGTCCATAAAAACATGACCTCATCGCTACCCGCTCTGCTCTCTTACTCTGGACCGCATCCAAAGCAGCGCACTTTTTAATGACATCCGCAAGACTGCTGATCTAAGAGCTCGCCTTCCTGCAGTCACAATCCCCGTCTCATCACGAGCCGCAGTCAAGAAAACAACACCGCATCAGCCTGTGACGATTCGCACATCACGACCTGCCATTCGCAGCCCGGCGGAGTGCGAAAGGAGGGGAGAAACGGGGACACTGTGCCAACCTAATTAAGCCTGCGGAAGGATCTATATGTCCAGGGTTAGCCAATTACAGCCTCATCCATATGAGTGTGTTAAAAGGAGTTCTCGTGGGAGAACTAGGGACGAGGGCAGAGGAAGCTCTGACAGGGTGTGCACATACACCAGATACCGGTGGGGTGTGACGGTGTACTGTTCTGATGGTAAAGGAAATGTAAAAAAAAAATCATATGGTCAGGACAATAGTTTTATTGGAATATTTGACAAGTTCTGTGAAACTAATAGGAAGGCCGTGTAGTAGGAGAGTATGGATGTAGATTTAAATTTAAATAGTACAATCTTTTAGACACTAAGCTCTTTCCAACTTCATATCCTGTTCAGATCATTTCCAATGTTAAGTCCTGAAAGTTTAAGTAGACTTGCAATTAAATGCACCACAAACAAACGCATATAAAAAGATGATTCCATTTGTCAAAGACCATTTTGCAAAAAAAAAAAAATAAAATAATATTTATATTTATATATTTATATATATCAGGTTTTACACTTAAACAATAGTGTGTACCAAATGTGATCATATTTTCAACATGTTTTTGCAGGTAATGTAATTTGTAGCAAAAACTGAACAAAATGCCAACCAGAAACAATTTATTGTCTTCACACTTCTTTAAATATCTTCCAAAACATGAAATGGGAAAGGAAATGAAAATGTCCACATTCATTAATAAATTACTTTTCGTACACTTCAAATGAAGTCTGTTTTAGACATATTTAAAACCTATCTCTTGAGACAATATTAGTGTTATCTTTTAAATTTTTTCTTGTTAATAGTGCCTCGTAGCTATGTATAATAAAGGATATTGCTGAATGTAGGCTGATATTTATTTATTTATTTTTATTTTAATGGTTTTACATTAAAAAAGCAGGTTCAAGCAAGGCTTTTAAATCGGGTCGAAAAAAGACAAGAGACAAATTGTATGTTATCAGGCAAATCTGAGAAAGCCTTCTGCAAGACTTAAATACTAATCCTTGATTTAAATAAATAAATAAATAAATAAATAAATAAATCACGCTTGCAAACATTTGTTTCAACATGGCGTAAACCGAGAAAGATTTTGTAAATCGGTGCTTTAACACCAGCTTAAAGTCACACAGGCCTCAGTGCAGCAATAAAGCCATGATTTAAACAGAGGGCACTGGTAAACGGAAAAACGCCAAGTACTCTCCCGAGCCAAGCATAACCTCCCACGATAAAAAAAAAAAAAAAAAAAAAAACGTCCATGTACAGACTGGAATAATCACACATTTGAATGATTGAATTCTCCCAAAGCCCCTACATTAGCAACACTTCTATTTTGTTTGGCAAGACGTGGTCGCCGTGATCAAATGTAACTCGAAATGACTCTCCAGGTGTATCTGTTCGCCACTTGCCACTCGCCTGTCAGACAAGAGAAGGGAGGGAGAGGGGAAAAAAATATTTAATTTCTCTGCCTGTCTCAAATGCTCCTGGAAGCTATTTGTACAAATGTTGAAGGAGAAAAGAAACGATTGCTTAGAGTGCGCAGTCAGCAGGGGGGTGACATGAACACAATAGGTTTGGTCAGGGGGGTAATTGCAGCTCATTGGGGTGTCAGTCTGAGGTGCGTTCGCTCGCCACAGGCGTTCCGCGCCATTCGAAGACGAAAGGCAGAGAAAGCAGATAGCTTCATCCCTCGCACCAGCCACACATAATCGCCCTTGGAGACCAATGGATGGACAACAGGGGGCAGTATTGAGTTTCTGTAAAGTGAGCGCTTGTCATTGTTCACTTTCTTACCCTTTGGTAAGGTAGCCCACGGCAGCCATGTAGCAATCTCTCTCTCTCTCTCTCTCTCTCTCTCTCTCTCACCACAACCAAACGAAGCTGGCAGGGGTCCAGGCGGCCAGTGTGGCTGGATTAATTACACTTTTTCAATTAATGCTCTAACAACGAGCTGTTATGCGTTCCCGATGATAAGCTTGTGCACAGCGAAGCCGATGTGGGAGATAGCACATGCTGATGACTTATTATTTGCAGAGAAGAAGAGCCACATGATTGCACATCCATAAAGTTCTTCAGGGGGTTACAGATCCCTGTGATTATAACTCGCACCCAAAACAGTACACGTGACCCATAGTCGGAAATTTCTAGTCAATTTATCTGTCCTGGTTGACCTGTAAACAGGTCAGGGTGTTGGAACTTGGTCATCCATTTTCCACTAACAACTAGAAATATAAATATCCAGTAACGTACTGTATCATTGATTAGGGCTACAGTATTGATGTGAAAATCTTTATGTATTAAACAAAATATAAAGTTTATACTGTTTAAATTGCAGTATAAGAATATCATAAAGATTTTTGATATGATAAATCATTGAAAAGCAATGTGTAAATACTGTGTAAATTGCTATGACATGTAGAATATTGTATGTTTAATATATGTTTAAGGGAAAAAAAACAGCACTTGAGATTTATATTTTCACTTCGCCCAATCAGACGGGTCCATTTCATTAGACGCTCTTAAAGATAATACGAATTAAAAGTGTGGTTCAATTAAAGTGCGCGCTTCGCCCATGTGCTGTACAACATTGTCGAAAGGGAGGATAAAATATCGAGACTCAGGGCTAGGTTTCTGTATGTTATTTCAACGCTGTCTAGAAAGAAAGAGAAAGTGAGAGAGAGGAAGGGGAAGAGAGAGACCCCTACTGCCCTCTATCTATAAGACTGAAGGGCTGAATTCAACCCCCCATTAAAGTGTTGAAAAATTTAAATAAAAAAAAAATGGAACGTACTTTTTAATTAAAAAGAATCCTAATAATCCACATCATATTATATGGCGCAGATTCATCGGTCAATTTAATAACATGGAGCCTTTTGGATCTTAATATCTTTGGAAACAGGTTTCCTTCATAACTGAGGGGCTTTGTTAATTACACACCGGGCCTAATGATTCTGAATATTCAGTGGCTCTCGATGTTTTGATAAATGGGCTTCCACCAAGATTTATTCCTAATTATCTCATTTGTCTTTCTCCATTACTTTTTATAGCTTAAATTTATGAAGTCATTAAGACGTTAGTGGCCCTGATAATGATTAGGAGAAAGAATTGTATGAAAGTGAATTATACGAAAATGATTATGGCTGAAGGAGTGTTTAAAATGGAGCCGCAGAGGAAGTGGCGGAGGCTTTGTGTGAAGGTGCGGGGGCCCTGATGCGAACGGAAATAACGGGGATTAAAACATCTTTGTCATCACTTGCGCCTCTCTTCTCATTCTCTTTCTTCTTTCTTCATTCTCTCTCTCTCTCTCGCTCTCTCATTTCTCCTCTCCCTTGCACATATTCATCTCTTCATGTCTTCTCGTACTACTGGTAACGCTATTCTCTTTGGTACCAGCGATGAGATCTTTCATGGGCTGAAAAAAAGAAAGGTTAAAATAAGTAGGGGATTTATTTTTAAAATGGCCTTTTGTGCCAACACGTTTGTTTCATTTCAGCCCACCTTTGAAGATGAAATGAAACACATAAATACAGGCCATTACATCTGCATTTCGGCTTCTTTTATTATTATTAATTTTTTTTTTATCTGAGTTCAGGCTTCCAGACCCACAAGCAAGAAGTGACATTTATTACTTCTTTTCTCTCTCAGCTGCTTTTTCTTTTCTCTCTGCGCAACCCCCCCCAATACACTTCCATAACCCTCCAACCACCTCACTTAATTACACAGTGGGCGTTCCCAGGCCTCCCATATGTTGTTTCAGAGTCACTCTTCGCTTACACATCTGTGTTACGGTCAGCAGTTGGATTTGAAAATGTTGGTGAAGCTTTTTTTTTTTTTTTTTTTTTTTGAGAAGCTTCAACACGAGCTTCTCGAATTCTCTCAAAACCATAATTGGCAGATGAAGAAGATAATTGTTGGAACGCACGTCGGAGCACACGGCCCATTGGAACACACACACAGGATATAAAAACGTTCCAAAAAAGTCAAATAAGTTGCATTGGAAGGGTCTCTTAAGCGTGTCTGTCTGTGTCTGTGTTTCTAGGTGGGTGTTTTTGTCACTGGGGAGACTGGTATCTGATTTTATTAAAAATAAATAAATAAATAGAAGAGTCAAAATGTGTTTTTGGTAGTTGCGTTCAAGATATGGGTTATTGGTAAATGAAGACATCGCATTAGTTAGATGCTTCAATAATTTCTTCAGTGAAAGGTCCTTGCATGTATAGTAGGGCAGACATGTGTGGTCTGTATTGGTGTGTGCGAGAAAGTGCCTGGATGAACCCGTGTCCGCTGAGAGACTTCGCCGAAGGGAGACCAACTAACTCATCAGTGGTGTCTATTGCCGTGTCTCCCTCCCTTTCGTCCTCCCTCTCTCTCCGCGGAGAAAGACAGATCTGAAGAGGCTACGCAAGGCCCCTGCTTAATTAATTATTTAATTATCTAATCAAGGCAGGATGAAGAGCATCTCCTTACACCAGTGTTAATTATGGAACAGCTGGGGCAGGGTGCTGGAGGAATACTGAAATGAGGCCTGGCGTGCTCTCATTTTTCTTCTCGCTTGCCCACACACCCTCGTCCGTGAAACAAGCCGCTGGCCAGCAGGGAGCGCAGGGCCTCTGCTGGAACACTTTCAGAAGAGAACAAAAAAGAATCGAGCATGAATTCGCTGTCATTATCCAATAAGGATGTATTGGGCAGTGCTAGATCGCTGGGTGAAGTTGTGTGCTAGTGACCAGGTTATGAATTCAGCACCCAGGGCTGCCTAAGAGCTTTTGTTTGACTCCCATCAAATTTGATTTCCCATCAAATGCTCTGGACTCGGATTGGACTTGGCCTGACTTGCAGATTGAAGTGTTCACTATAAAAGGCTTTTAAATCAATAGAGTGTAATAAGGCATAGAAATCAAGCAGGACAGGTTAATTGTTATTTTTTTTTATCTTTAAGGGACATACATATCATTAGCCATTTGGTGTCCTGTTTTGATTAGCCAAATAGTGCTTTTTTAAAAATGTAAATGAGCAAACAAAAATGGTTACTTCACACTTCACACTAGCTCTGTCTCTATATCCCCGTTAGCTTAATTAGCATAGTTCAGCTTCTGGTTTACCTCTGTGATGTTCTGTGCTGTTTACATGTAACAGTTTGGTTAGATTTTGAGTGAGGGTAAAGCAATCAACAATTTAACTGTTTTGGTGTGATCTTTTTGGTTTATGGTTATTTATAACTTCTCTTTTGCTTTTTAGCTAGCATGCAACAGATATTCTCTGTTTTTTTTGTTTTGTTTTTTTTTGTTATATTAATAGTATTTCATCTAACACTTCTGGCAAACACTTAAAAAAGATTTTTTAAGAACAATTTGAGAACAATGAAAACACATACAATTTCCAACAACTTGCTTTTTAACATTTTTTTAAAGATAAGGCCTAAAATTAATATTACGGCCAATCTTAACATACATTTGAACTTACATGAGTTCAATTGAACAGTGCTGCACATTTTACTGTTTGCACTCATGAAAACTTTCCAACAAACCTACTACATTAGTCAGTACTGTCGGTTCTGTCAGTAGGAATGACCTATGAGCAGGAGATTAAAGATTAGAAATCACTCATTAAATGAGCACACCTACTGTACAGTTCTAATATGTTATGTGGTGAAAATCTTGACTGATGACTGTAACGTTGTATTGTATTATACTGCAATATAGAACCTTTTTTTTTTTTACAATTGGAAGAAACATCTCATTCGGAGAAAAAAGTATTTTTGAGCTAATACAAATCTTCTGACCCACAATAATAAGCTATGCTGAAGTCTACACAATCTCTGTTATCAGCAGGGTATAACGGAAGGTAAATGTGGGAGAGCGTATAGTTCAGAGTGAAGGAAGAACCAGTTCAGCGACCTGTTTCAGTCTAATCAGATTTTTTCCCTCTATACACACACACACACTTATACACAGGATAACTCGCTTTATACACTCGCTTTAGTTTATGTACCTGTCCTGTGGCGTGACTATGTAATGTCTGTCTTGTCGCACTTGTTGTTTGTGGCTCTATGTCGTCCCGTGTATGTAGCTCTTGTTGTCTATCGTGCCTTTATGTTGTTTCATGTAGCACCGTAGTCTTGGAGGAACGTTGTTTCGTTTTAATGTATATTGCATCAGCTGTATGTGTTAAAATGACAATAAAGCTCACTTGACTTGACTTGACTTGAATACAGGCTCTCTGAGCATCTCTCTCCCTCAGCGTACTTCTCTCCTTCTATTATGATTTCCCTGTTTACTGCAATAGAGAAAAGTGATACAAAAAAAGGTACATGATTCTTTCTGCTTCTCTCTCCCGGCCTCACCATCCATTCACAAATCAGCTTCCTGCTCTGTGGACCACCTCGAATTTAAATGGCTCAAGTGACAAATACCATATCATGTGATTGATATACTGGAGTAGGGTGTGGTTCGACCAGAGGGTGAAAGCCTGTCCCAACAGAGGAGGGTGAGGACAGCTCACTTGATGGCCAGTCGCTCCTCCTTTATGGTGCTGTACCAGCTTTCCCGTACTGAGAACTTACAGCTAACGTACAGCACTGGATGCAGAAAATGACTCACCTCCTATTGGGTCTTGCATTTTTTTCAGGCTGCAGACTCTGCTGTCTTGTCAATTTGGGAACACACCTCCATGACCCAAATGGAAACCCAGATATGATACTTCCACCCGCTCAACTGCACACTTGGTTGGGTTCCTCAAGACCGCACTGAGATATTACAAATGTCGTTGCCAGTCATTATAAATGTAAACTGAACAGAGCAGAAAATGCAGTTTTCTCCCATGACATTCATCGACGCAAGGCATTGGATATGTGCCAAATTTACACAATGTGTTGACCTTTCCATAATCTACACTGAACCGCACTGAACCGTTGCTCTTGGGGCCAAGATCACTGGACTGCTTCAGTTACTGTGATACTCCTCAATTATGCCCATGTCCAGACTTGGAACATGGAGACTTCGAATTTTCCTGAACCATGCTTTTTTTGTGTGTTTGTGGCAACTATGCACTACTGCACCCAGATGTGTCTCTTTTGGAACCAACAACTGGGGTCAGCTGTCACTCTGTACAGCTTATATTTAATAATGGTAAAGTAGAGGTTGAAGAATGCATTGTTTGGCTGGACTTGATGACCCTTGAGTACTCTCACTTGGTGGAAGGCATGGCAGAAGGTTTCATTTCATGTCTGCTCCAGGACTAAATCCCCGAGGCCTGAGGGGATTGTTTGTCAGACGCGGATTTGATGTTGATGGCCCGGACACCACCTCCCCAACCAGAGCAGTGCACATCATACACCACTTTTTCTTGCCGCAGGACCCATTCCCTTCAATAAATGTGGGAAGGCAAGCCAATTCGTACACAGGGTTAGTGAACAGGTGAGTCTGGGACTAAAAGATTTCTCCCCCAAACTGTATAGCGATGGCCATTAGTGGATACGTGTGTATAACCCCATGCACACATTTCACCTTCACCCAGCGTGTAGTATTCAAAGCCTTGCACATAAACCAGGCTTTGGTGAAGGGCGGTCTGCTCACAGTCCAAATCCACCAAACCCTGGTGTGTACTTCCTTAGATACTTACTTGTTACTCAATCTGGGATGGCCTGTGGCTCATCAGGGATCCAGATCACCTTCTCCGAATCCATTATGTGGCACTGATCCACGAAATGCCCCAATTTCCTACAATGCCAGCAGACCAACCCAAGACACACACAAACACACCTGTGTGGTCTGAGTCACCCACCGACAGGACCCACTTACATGTCCTCAGATGGCAGCTACTGACCTCTCTGGTAAGAAGTGGCAGGGGCCAAGTCAGACAAATTCAGATTCTGGCAAATCCCCGGCAGTGGAACAAATCCACCAATGCCTCTGGTTAGCAGGACGGGGTCCAGCACAGCTTGGAATGCCTTCCGGGTTTCAGTACCAGTGTGGGACAGCGTATGGTTCCAAGTGTAGAAAGAACCAGGGAGGTGTCCAGTTTCAGTCTAGTCAGAGTTTTTCTATCTATCTATCTATCTATCTATCTATCTATCTATCTATCTATCTATCTATCTATCTATCTGTCTATCTATCTATCTATCTATCTATCTATCTATCTATCTATCTAGGCATACAGGATCTCTATGCATCTCTTTCCATCTGCGTCCTTCTCTCCTCCTATGCTTTCTACGCTTGCTGCAATAGAGAAAGGTGATTAGCCAAAGTCTCAATAGGTGTGTGACTCTTACTGTTTCTCCCCGCCGGCCTCACCCTCCACTCACTAATCAGCTGTGTCCCCACTGACAATAAAATTAACTAGCTAGCGCACTTAGACACATTCTATTGCAGTTTTACCCTTAAGTGAATCCAATTTGTCGGTTAAAAAAATTGATAAGTTAGAGGCAACACAAGTAATGCAAGGATTCATCCTGAAACAATACATACTCACAAGACAAAAACAACTTAGTCAATACATTTCAGTGGTTAAACATTTTATTTGAACCTTCCCTATGTTACCATGTGTAATCGCTAGATTTTAATACATTTCAGAAATGCATACTGTTTTTTGCTGATTCAAAAATGGTTACGTGAATTACGTTAAATAAGAACCTGTTGCGAGACCACAGTTCTCATGACAATATAACTGTTCTCTCACTTTGTGCATATAACAAAAGGTATAATGTGCAGCGGAATGAAATAGTGAATTGCACGAATTACCGAAATATAAGTCTCATTAGATAAGTACTTATTTTGATTCAAGTACTTTTTACTTAGGTATACATGTAACGGGTAAATGCCCACATTCATTCTGGTTTTGGACTCCTATAGAGGAATAGTGACTGCCCCGTCACTACTGGATACAACAGGCCTGAGTTTTTGTACAGTATGATAAAAAAGCTTTACTTGATTCTGCAGGTTGGATGAGGAGGAACCTAAGAAGAAGTTTTACTTAACATAACATTGATTTCCACCATTAAATTTTTTTTTTTTTGCACTTTCTAAGGAAGATATTTGCTCAAATGAGCCGTACTGCATGGAAGGTGCTGAGCAGTAAACTTATGGCAGGATTTGTATTTATTTATGAACTGTATCAAATACATTTTGTATAAAAATGAAGTTGCAAAAAAATAACATGTAAATAAGTACTATACTTTGCTAAATGTAAGATGTAGCTCGATTGCAAGTCAAGAAACTGCTGCCACAATCCTTCTTTTGTATATCTGTTATTAATATCCCACTTTTTTCTTGTATAGGCTCCTCCAGATATAAATTTCCTTTATGGATGTATTCAGTTGTGTTTCTTGGCTAAGAAGGTGATCAAAAAATTCACAGATTAAATTCACATTGGTCTTTTATAGGTAAAATCCACTTAAAGCATCTACGCTGGAGCTGAGTGGCCCAATGGGCAATCACATTTATTTAAAATACACGTAAATAAAGGCAAAGGAAACAAAGTCTGTAAACTTAAAGAAAAAGAGTAATGGTTTTTGGAAACATGGAGACAGGTGTTAAATAATAGCATGCTTGTGTGTATATGTATGTATATGTATATGTGTGTGTGTGTGTGTGTGTGTGTGTGTGTGTGTGTGTGTGTGTGTGTGTGTCTACGCTAGTGTATCTCTTTATGAAAAAACAAAAATTGCTAAATGACACCACTGGGAATCGGTACATAAAAAATGTATTCACGAACACATTATCACACACACTGAGAATGTACAGTTACACTGCCGTGAAATAGCACGGCTTAAAATAGTTTGCTGAAACTACAGTGTGTAGTTGATTCAGATAATCTCCTGACAACAACTATTTAGCTTAACTGTGATGATTACACTGTTCCAAAATTTCGTGCCAAAGTTAATTACATCCCCTCTCCAAATCTACCAGACAACAAGTGCTGAATTGTGTGTGTCAACAGAAAGAAAAAATCTAATCAACATGGAAGTGTGACTACCATTCAGCTTTCAGTTCGGACACTTGCACACTTTGCATACTGCCACAAAAACAGGGATTCTGTAGGGTGAAAGTCAAGTGTGTATAATCAGTTTTAATCAGGTTCTAATGATCATCAGTTTCATATGTACTGGGTGAGGAACATATTATTTTTTATTAACTGTAGTTAAAATGTACTAGCTTTAAGGCTTTAATATTCAGAAAAATGTTTGCTTAAGATAAACAAATAAATATGTAATCGATGATAAGTTCATTCATTCATTCATTCATTCATCTTCTACCGCTATATCCGATCTTCTCGGGTCACGGGGAGCCTGTGCCTATCTCAGGCGTCTATGGGCATTAAGGCAGGATACACCCTGGATGGAATGCCAACCCATCGCAGCTAAATAGGCAATAGAATATAGATAGGTAATAGATAGTGCATTACAATCACATTGTATGTTGGGGAGAGATTGCATTGCATAAAAAAAGTGTGGCAAAATAAATCAGTGCCGGTGTCATAGCGCTGAGAAATAAAATCATTCAGACAATTTTGAATAACAGACCTTGAGTTTATTACTGACTGAGTCACCTACTGCCTATTTCATACTGATGATGGTTTTCTGTATCACACCAGCTTGGATAATTTCAAAATATTTTTTAAAAGGTACAACGCATTCTAGCTTGGCAGAATAACACCCAATTTTAGTGTTCTGATTATTATCCGATGGGAATATTTCCCAAATATTTCCCAGCATCTTTTCTGAGCACGGCACTTAAAACTCATAATAGAACATATCCAGAAAGATGACAATGCAAAAGAGATCATTTCACAGATGCACACACAAACAACTGTTTTCAAATTCGAAAAAGCACACTTGGGCACATAATGTACGCTTGACACAGTTGATCTATTCTTTTTTTTTATCTCCTTCTCACAGGTGGAGTGGGTTTGCGCTTGTCAGTCTCTCCACATCTTATTGAGTATGGCAATGCTTGTTCTTTTTCCATTCCACGCAGCCAAGCTTACCACACAAAGATACAAAGAACGAATCAAGCCTTCTGTCAAAACAGCAGCTCTTTCTGCTTACTTTAGAGACAGCATAAACCCCTGCCTGGCACAATAGAAATAAGCACTGGATTAACTCTTTATGTCAGTTCTTGAGACCAGAATATCCCAGCTATGCCTCACTACATGCACTCAAATAAAAGATGTCAGTCACTTGCAAGCCTGATCCTGAATGCTATTCTCATTCACTGCAAGCAAAATGGATCTTTGTTTTGTAAAGTGGTATACTCTAAAATGTCTATAATGTAGGCTTATAATGTACAGTATATGGACAAAAGTTGGTGGACACCTGACCAGAGGATTACTATGTGACCTTTTTGAACACCAGTTTCTACAATTAGTCCCCATTTACTACTTTAATTTTGTCCATTCTCCTAGAAAGATGTTCCACTAGATTTTGAAGTGCACTTGAATTTCTGCTCATTCAGTCACAAGGGCATTTGTGAAGGCATGTACTGATGTACATTGAGGAGCCTTGGTGCGTCTTCAAATTCCTCCCACAGGAGTTCAGTAGGATTGAGGTCAGAGCTCTATAGCAGACCTTCAAGATCACTCCAATTCCATGTAAGCCACATTCAAAATGTGTATTTTTTTTACAAACATAGTTGTATGCAGAATACAACTGGCAGTGAAGTGAAAACCTGATCGGATGCTCAAAAATCGTGCATTACCTGAAGAAGTCTGCAAGTATAAAGGAAAGGAAAAAGAGAAGATATGAGAAAATATACTACATTACACTGGTAGCAAATGTATATGTGCACAAGGCAAGTACAAAATAGAACATGTGATAGAGGTATAACAGAAAGAAAACAGTAGTGATTGACAATATAAGGTGAATTTGCAGATACGGAATGAAGACTTCATGTATAATGTACATACATCATGAAACTTGCTTTGTGCCATACTTGAACAGGTTTGCATTTCCTGGTTCAGGTGAAGTGAAAATGTAATGCTACTACATCTAGAGACATCATATATAATTGCATGCCTCCAATTTTGTGCGAAGGAACCTCATATTGACGGAAAGGCCTAGTGTCCCAATATGTATGTGTATATATAGTGAAATTAGATTGAAATCTGAAATATTATCCTCAGGCCAGAGATACGGAAGTTTGATATGCAGGAATGCTAGGCTAAAGAACTTTAATTCCTAAACTCTTTAGATTCCTAAATAATTGACAAAGTCGAAATGTGATGAAGGTATAACAGAAAAAAACAGCAATTATTATGACAGTATAAGGTGAATAATGTCAATGATCTGCATTTTGTATTTGATCATTGACACTATTTTGAACACTCATCGACAGTAGCCTTGCATATTTATTGCAGACTTTTTCAAAGACATTGCCGAATTTGCACACTCCTTGCCGACTATTCTACATATCTATAGTTTTCAATATATTTTTTCATCTGTCTATCTATCTATCTATCTATCTATCTATCTATCTATCTATCTATCTATCTATCTATCTATCTATATATATAGATATATATATATATATATATATATATATATATATATAGATATATATATATATATATATATATATATATATATATATACATACATGGAGAGAGAGAGAGAGAGAGAACTTCATCATCAACAACATTTCTGGCTCTGACCGTAAGCTGCAACTTAGTAACTTAGTTCTTCCTGCTCATACTGGGATTATTTCTGTTTTAATATTTTTTGGCAACAGATGATTTATGCAAATCAAAACCAGCACCCTGAATGAAAACACCTACACAATCCTAATCTAAGTCTAGTAATTACTAATCTCCATCTACTACTCTTCATATCACTCTCTCTCCTCTACTCTCTGCGTCTTTCATACCGATACATTTCTAATGATCAATTAAAAATCATTTCTAATCTAAAATAGTTTTTCAGTTCGCCAGTTGGACTTTGAGATATATCTTCACAAACCTGAAATCAAAATGCTGCAACCAACTTAATTTCTACCTCGCTGTTAAGAAAAGTGGGAAAGAAAAAAAAAACGTTAGACATGGATGACCTGGTGAAGCACTCTTGACGCCGCAGAAGTGATTGCTGTATTAATTGCCTCTCTCATTCCTCCACAAGGTCACCCTCTGTCCACTGGAAGATAAGACAAAGCAATTCTTTTGTCCTACACTGGAGCACAGCACATCACAAAGTTACTCAGGCTGAACCAATGGGTCTGAAGTGGGGGGTTGAGCAGCACAGGGCATGGAGTGGCTCACTGTTCAAGTGTCTTGACAGTTGTAATAATACAGACCTCATTAAAAAGGTAGGAGTTGCCTTTGCTGGCCAGTCTAAAGCCTCTGGTCCACTATACTGGAAGGCTACACACTAGAAATAATAATCAGCAGCACGGGGAACATTTCATAAGCCAAATGCATAGCCTTGAGTTCGTTATATAAGCCATAGGCTGTTGAAACATATCAAATCACGCAAAAATCGTGCTCGCAAAAACAATCAAGATTTCTTGTTGTTGCAACCGATTACATGCATTTATTTACATCAGTTATTTGGTGCCATCATATCAAGCATCGCATTTTCGTGGCCGTTAAGAAGTAGAGCGTGAGGTGCTTGATGTCCCGAAGAGAACTAGACTGAGACGTTTGCATTTGTAGCCTTCAGATATGTTCCGAGTCTTTCATTCCAAGTCAAATTTAAATCTTTTATTTATAGCTGTGAACTAATCAGCAACATTTGAAGCACCAAAAGGAGATTGTTGTCACCATTCAGTCATGCTATGCTGCTTTCTGGACCTTTTGTAAGCGAGGAATTTTATGTAGCTGAACCTTCACAAATTTCACATGAATAGCTCTTCTATAAGAATATACCTCGGATATTCCAGCTCAGTAGTCACAGGCACTGTCCAGGTCTTTTATAATAAAGTATTTCAGCAGACTTAAAGAAAAAAAAAAAAAGCAGAGGAAGATCATGTATGAAATTCCTGCCTATTGAAACCCCGACTAAATGTGCGAGACAATCACAAGTCCACGTTGCTCCTCTTAAGTTATCTCGGTCCTCTCTCGGCACTCTGGACCCATGCCTGTGGGGAAGTGAGAAAATCCTAATTCCCACCTGACAAAGAGGCATAGTGGACATGTTCTTCAGTTTAGTAAAGATAGTGCGGAATATCTTAGAGCACTTATTTCAAAAGTGAAGATGGAGAGTCAAGGTCATTGCTCTTGGAGACTTGAAGAAACAGGAACCGCGCCACACCCCTGCTTTTATTGTACATTAGCATGTAAATTTGTGTAATTTTACACAGATTATAGAATTATATCTACTTTTTGAAAGCATTCCAAAATGAAAGGGCATATCCGGATTTACTGCTTTGCCATGTGAGAAAAAAAAGGTTTATTTAAGAAATTGAATCCAATGAGAAATATGCAGAGCAAAGAACCAAGTGTAGACTCTCGAGGCCTCTTTTCTTCACATTCAACAAGGTGTTCAATGTCAGTGACTTTCTAGATTGAAATATTATTTGACAAAACCATTTCCTGGTCCACCCATTTGTCTTGGCACTATTTTGTGACAAGGTCAAATACTGTAATACTGTTAATTCTGGGAACTCTACTACAGTTGGTTCTATTTTTGAACCAGAGGCATTCATAGACATGGGATTATGCCAGAAACAATCTATGTTTCATTCTTTAAAATCATGAAGAACACGGTCCAGGATGTGAAGTATAAATTTTGGGGAAATGTTCAGTTCTTTTGTACCACATTTCGTTCTCTGAACATATGTTTACATTTACTTAACTCAGTTTGGTCAGCAGTGTACAGTCATCTTCCTGAGTTTTGCAGGGGTTACGTTCCAAGAGAACCCATGAATTGTGAAAATGAACACATTCATACACTCATTTACAACTAAAACTAAATTATCATGGGCAGTCTACCGCATAGTTTGAAAGACGGGATGAAACTAGAAAACCCAACGAAAACTGCACTTAGACACTTACTCAAGCTTATAGAATTAGGAGACAATAAAGGCTACCCAATGCATCACCATGCAACTTTTGACTACATATAACCTGATTCTACTTTGTTTAAACGAAATTGCTTTCATAATGTTTTGTTAAAATATTTAACAACCCCTCCCTCCCTTATATAGCTAGAAAATGTGTGATTAAAAGTGCTAGATAAATAACAAATTTTATTATGACACTTATTCAAATGTCAAATGTCTTTGCAGACATATTAACAAATTCAGCTTGTAAGAGCCCAGTGGATGAATGCCCTCTAGCCCTGTAGCATTTACTCCAGTAATAACCTGATTTTCCCAAGTGGTATTGCATTCACATTTGGACCAGCCTCCCTTTTTTTATCAGCTCTAGTGAGAGACACTGATAAATTGGAAGATAACACAACTGATGGTAACATGATGTACACTACAAGTGACTTGAATTGAGCATGA
>JACRUU010000013.1:7509978-7634978 GCA_030449085.1 Kryptopterus vitreolus | reverse complement strand
TTAGCACATTAGCCGTAAATGTAAAACAGGCGTTGCATGGCATAGTTAGTTTGGTGCAGTGTCTGATGGGAAATGTAGTTAATGGCTAGAATGCTGATAATATAACTTGTTTTTTGTGGATTTTGAGATTTTCTGTATACCAAAGTTGAAAAGAATGAGCACTTTTGTACACTTTATGTACGCTTAAAGAATTCTTGAATTATTTTTTGTGGCATGGATGTTTTTATCTGACCATATATTGACCGTAATTTAAACTGCTGTCATGTAATTGTGAGGAGAAACTTAAACAAAGACCACGAATGTCTGGAAATGTAAGGCGTGGAATATCTATAATATGACTTACTTTCTGAATATAATTTATCATGGACGCACACCATCATTATGTCAATAATTCAGGAAAAACAGGAATCTGTTTAAGTAATTGTAATTAAACATTTAAGTGGCAGAATGATTCCGTAACACAATACAACATGGATTCTCTAACCTAATAACCCTGCTTTAACTACCAGGAGGTGTGTGTGTATGTATGTATATATATATATATATATATATATATATATATATATGCCTCTTCATGCCTGTGGGCGGAATTACCATCTGTGTTCAAAAATAGAGGAATATGCTTTAATTCCTGGGTGGCATATTAAGGACAGGTGCTTTCCTACACGTAAATGACACAGTTCTACCTCGGGAGTGCTCTGATATAATTAACCCATTTTCCCCACTAAGACAACTATCTGAAATAAAGTCGTCTAAAAACAGGGTGTCCCAGAGACATCCTGGATTCAATGTCAAACCTGCTGTAGACTGATAGAGAATAGTCAGTGAATAAGAATACGTGCTGTTACATTGTCCTAAAGCAGCTTTAAAGATAGCGAATATACATTTTTAGCACCCCTAATTAGTAACTGTTTCATAATAAGCAAACCAGTGAACAGTGGCAAAACTCCCTAAGATCATATGAGGATGAAACATTGAGAGGAACCAGACCAAAGGAAACCCATCCAAAGGTGTTCATTATAGTTCCATCACTGTTGAGGTCATCAACATTGATGGACACATGAATACAAAAGTGCTCATGGCAATTGCAGCCTTTTTTAAATATATTAAATAAAGGCCATAGCAATATCTATTGTTCTTGAGTATCAAAACCCCGTTAATCTTTCACACGCAGTTCATGTGGAACTATCCTCTGCAACAGCCAGTGGATTCCGCTTGAAGAGAAAAAGGACCTCAGAATGAATTAGGCAGTCCTGCAAAGAAGACAGCAAAGACGTGAGTTAATGAAGGGCAAAAACTTTACTTTCCTTAGTACTATACTGTACTTAGAGTTTTCTGGTATCAGTACTCTTCTTTTGCTCCTTGCACATTGTTCCACAAATATTTGTATTTTCTACATCTTAAAATTTCAAACCAGACAAAACCAGTACCATGTTTTAATCTATTTGGTGACTTTTTTTCCCCTCATTGTTTACTGTTTTCTGTCCATCAACCCATTTCTTGTCATTGAACGGCTTTACAACTGATGCATCATTTCCTGGCGATCACGTACTATACAGTATACATAGGCTTGACATAGTGTTAGCAAAGTATTAGAAAACTTAATTGAATTTATGAAGGGAAGGGAAGCGTTTTTGTAGATTAGAGTTTTTATTAGAGGTGGAATTCTGATGCATTGTTGTTTAAACTTTGGAATGCTGGCAATTAATAACTTTTGATTCTTCAGTAATGGGATCAGTTTGCACAACAATAATACCGTCCATATTTTTAGGATTTTAAGCATGCTGTCCAATTGTGAAAAGCCTAATTGGGAGCACACAGAACATGGAGGAGGAACTGTAACGTAACGAGGAATAAGAAAGCAGCGAGCGGATGCATATGCAGATATACAAAACACAGGGATACAAAAGGTAAACATGAAACGTAAACAGGAAAAACAAAACCTAAGCTGTAGCGAGACAAACTAATGTACAAGGTGAGCTAATCAAGCAGGTGGATCCATCTAAATATATCCATATATATATATATATATATATATATATATATAGAATATATAGAGATATGGGAGAGGAGAGGGAGAGAGCGAGAGGGAGAAGGAAGAGGAGAGAGAGAGAGAGAGAGAGAGAGAGAGAGAGAGAGAGAGAGAGAGAGAGACACATACATACATACTTATAGTTATACACTATTTACACTATTATACATTTGTTAGTACAGTTAATTTTATTTATTATTATTTTTATATATATTTTTTATATAATTTTATATATTATTATTGTTCTTTTTTATTCCTATTTTTAATTTACATTCTCTTAATTCTCATGTTTACATGTTGTACAGTTATAAAGCATTTCACTGCATGTCATAGTCTGTATGTATATGTACACAACAAATTTGTTGTTAAAATTAGAATATGATATTATCTAGAAATATGAATATATTAACCTAGTTTGCAAGCTAGCAGAGTTAGATTGATGAGACTAGCTAGAACTAATAGAGAAAAAGGGGCTTTATAAAACAAAAGCAAACAATTAAATCATTAAAAAAATGCTAAATATCAAAGCTTTTTAGCGGAGTGGAATTACACTCCGGCTTCGATTCAGCCCGCTATCATGCCGAGCTTCTTCCAATATATTGTAGGGCAGGTGTATATATGATTTTCCATAAACTACCATCTCTTATGAGAGTGCACGATAAGGAATGCCGGACAAGCTCACAGCCATGTAGTGGTGTGTTCCTCACTCAGTGAGAATAAAGTCGAATTGAAAACAGAGACGTATTTCATATAATTCTTATCATTCATGTATATGATTCATAAGTGCTCTTATATGTTCGGTTCTCTAATGATATATGATTGCTTATATGATTGCTTTAAAAAAAAACTTGATTGAGACATATTTATCAGAAATGAGGCAATGAGTGTAAAGTAAGTTATGCTTGAAGAATACAAGAAGAGGGAGTTGTATTCCTCGCAGCTCTGAGCACACTAACATTAGTTTTATGAGCAGCATGTTGCATTATGCATATACGACAGGTTCATTATGAAAGCCTCTGGCTTCTGGAGTATCTCCTTCATCTTTTAATATTTCCCTTTTTAATTTCTCTCTCTCTCTCTCTCTCTCTCTCTCTCTCTCTCTCTCTCTAAAACATGTCTTTGATTAAA
Source organism: Kryptopterus vitreolus (assembly GCA_030449085.1). Taxonomy (NCBI): domain Eukaryota; kingdom Metazoa; phylum Chordata; class Actinopteri; order Siluriformes; family Siluridae; genus Kryptopterus; species Kryptopterus vitreolus. Next base: position 7,631,818 of record JACRUU010000013.1, on the reverse strand, counting down.
TAAGAAGCCATGGGGGTGGATGTGGCTGTTAATTGTGCAAGGCTGTGGCTAGAGCTGAATCAACACCGCGCAGAGGTCATTAGAGCCTCGCGAGTCCGCCCTGGCTCTGTTTGTTAAAAGCCCCACACCCCACCTCCACCCCACCCGACTCCCAGCTACCCCCCCACATCTGTTGTGCAAATTCCGCCTTTAATTTAAGTTTCACCCGCGATGCTTGCCACAGTCCAGTGGAAATAATCTTCCGCCTTCATCTTTGCACCGCTATTATCCTCCCCGCCTTCCATTGTGCACTCGCACGGAGCCATTGTCCGACGAGCAAACTTCAATTAAAAAAAAAAAAAATCGGAATATATCTGGACATTCATCAATTGATTCATTATTCCGCAATCTGTCTCCCGCCAAGGATATTTGGATAGGCTGATTAATCTTTGTCATGCATCTTTGAAGATGCATGGAGATGATTACATTAAAAAAATTTAGAGCGGAGAGTGGGAGGGGGGGACGAAGGTTCCGAGACACAAATGTAGGTAACATAGTATTATCCTATATTTGAAGAACAGCATTTTTGGATTTCAAGTGAAGGAGCATGCATTAGCATTGTTGGTTTTCTTACCATCGGTTCATAGTTATCCATGCATGCATTCTGCTATTTGCTGTGTTTAAGTACAGGAACTCGGCTCAACATGTGTTTCTCATGAAAAGCCTCCACGCCGCACGGGACTGGTGCACAACCACAAACTTGAAAAACAAGAGGGAGGAGGACGAGGGAGTAGTGTTACAAAAGGGTACCATGGCCGGTATGTCACGTCAGAGCCAAGAGCATTGATGAATTACACTGTGGCATTCATTACACTGTAGCTTCAGCCCGGCTCATTATTTTTTTTAAATAAAGGAAAATCCACAGTTATCAGTTCGCCTCAGAAGGACGGCTCATCTATAAAAACATAAAACCATTTATAAGGCAGAAAAAACAACAACAACTGAGCTTTCAATATGAACTCCATTCATTATCTTAATACTCAAAGCATTTTGAGTAATAACGCAGACTGGGATGCTTTCCCAGGATAATCTTCTACCCCCACGCAGAGTGGTGTCCAGCTCGCTTTTGCTTCCGTGAGACAGGAGTAGCAACAAATCAAGAAGGCCGAGCCAAGAAATATTTTGCGAAGCCTTTGGGGAGCTTGTGCAAGCAAGCGCTGCGATTCGAATTGTCTGACTGGCAAAGATTTCACTAACTGGAAATATGCATTCTTGAAAGCACTCCAAGCTTGTTGGCTTACGGTGGTTTCGGAGTCGTCGCAGCGCAGAGGAGCGATCGCCGCGATCGCTTGGCGGATTCTTCCCTCGTCCTTCCTTACGTTCCGGCTCGTCGTGTGTGTTGATCATCTGATTGATCTGCCTCGTCTCTCATGAGTAATTTGAATGAAATAAAGTGTTTCACGATCATAAAACAGCGACGCCTCATTCTTCAGCCAATGGGCGATCTGAGGAACAGCTGTTTCTAATAAACCCTAGTTTTTTTTCCCATAACGCTAACAGCTGATTACTCATAATTTAGTCTGTCTCTAATTAGAAAATTAAAAAAATAATTATATATATATATATATATATATATATATATATATATATATATATATATATATATATATATATATATATTGAATTTCAAGACAAGCAGAAGAAACAAGACCGGGTTACCTGTGCAAGTTTGAAATTGACACAAAATGTGCCACTGTGTGTGTGTGTGTGTGTGTGTATATCGCAAGAAAGATTAATAGCTTCACCCTAATCCACTTGGCAAAAGAACGCGTTCCAACTCGCAAAATGAAGGCAGAAGGATTTGGCCTTTTTCGTCCCAGGGAAATTTATCAGTGGCGAGACAACACGGTCATCTCGTATTTGTTGTTTCGATCTGGATCGCACAGTTAATCTCTAACATATTTATGTGGTCTGGCCTTCCATTGAGTGCACAGAGGTTGTGCCTGTGCATGCAGCCTACAGTATGTGTTCATAAGGCATGTGTGTACAGGAAAAAAAAAAAAAAGAGAGAGAGAGAGAGAGATATTGGGATGACTCTGAAACAGGCCTTGAGGCAGCCGGCGTCTCTTTAATGTGGGAAGCCAAAATGTTCAGTCATGGTGAGAGACTGGCTCCAATCCCACAGCGCTTGTGTCTCATTAAGCCTCTTCAAAACTGATCTGCAATGGTGTGTGTGCTATTTAGTGTACTGTACATGTGTAAAGAAGCCACAAAATGACAAAGGAAAACCACTAGATATGCCGCATCCGCGCATATTAGCGGGAAGCGAGGGAGGTTCCGGGCTATTGACTGCAGTCCTCGTTTGCGAAAACCCGAAGAATTTCACCGAATGTTCCCCGTCTTTATCCTTCCCAGATGGTCGACGCCATTTACGTGACCTCTATTCCAATAGCTCCTGTTCCTTTGCGCTTCGTGCAGCGAACATTTCCTGAATGGCTTTGTCAAACATAAAGAAGCCGACACCTCTAACATCTCGGTGCCCGTTTTTTTGGGGGTTTTTGCGAGAGGTCACAGTTCACCACTCCACTTCTAAGACCACTGGCCTTCTAGTCTGAACTGGATTAGTTGAAAGACAACAGCTGGATGGACGCCGGTGCTCTCCGGTGACCTCCACATTAATAAAGTGGTGGCTACGCTCTGTGTTTGGAATATTCCCGACTTGCGGAGAAAGAGGGACGTCGCGTTCGGCGCACACGCCAAAAGGCGAGTTTTATGTCAGGAGTATTAATTTATGATTTTCGTCACAGCTGGTGACCCCCCGTCACCTCCATTAAAATGCAGGCTTTGTAATTTCATGGTTAATATTCAATAGCCACTTGTCCTCTCTTCCTGAAGTGTGAGAATGTGGGAATATCTTGAGGGGATTGCTGGAAAGTATGCGTATGAATACCAATGCAGCGTGTGTGGAAGGGACTCTGGACACTGTGGAACTGTGTACATCTCCAAAGATGCGCTTGCATGGCCGCTCTATTTGCTTGCATCAAACAGCACATTAATCCAAGAAACTTCTGAGGAACTAAAACCTTGTCTTTTGTATTTAAAGGGTTAAAAAAAACGAGAAACAGAAGAAGAAAAATCAAGGGGCAGCTCCTCCCTTAATGGCGCATTGGCTTTGGACGACGTTTTTTTTTTTCCTCCTCAATCTTGCAGCCAAGAAAGCGTGCAGTAAAGCGTACCGGTCAATGTTTCGCAACAAAAGGCGCTCAGATCAGAGCTGAAACCAAGTCCAGAGTTTGATCATCGATTACAATCGCTGGCCAAATCTGTTGAGGACTGATTATGCTACAAGTACCTCCATTCACTTAAATCCAATACGGAAACAGACTTATTTAATACGTATGAATTGTGGATGTCTGACATTGCTGCCCAAAATACCACATTGTGAACTGTAAAGGATGTCTTTCTTTTAACTGGAGCTAAGCAACTGTACCAACCACACAATGCAGAAATTAAGGTCTATGAAGATATGGTTTGATAGAGGTGGAGGGGAAGAAGCACTGACCTCAAACCCATTAAACACCTTTGGAATGAATTCCTTTAAGCCATGCTTCAATATCCAGTAGAAAGTCTTCACTGCAGAGAGAGACTCGATCAGGCCACTTTGGTTAAAAGCTATTGTTTAAAAGCTGTACTGTATTAAATGGAGGGAGGCTCAGTGGTCTATGTTGCTGGGTTATTGATCAGAAGGTCGGGGGTTCGAGCCTCTGTATCGCCAAGCTGCCACCCTCGGGTCCTTGAGCGAGACCCTTAACCCTCTGTACTCCAGGGGCGCCGTGTTATGGCTGACCCTGCGCTCTGACCCCAACTACCAAACAACAAGCTGGGATATGTGAAGAAAGAATTTCACCGTGATGTATATGTGACAAATAAAGGATCTTCTAAATGTGCAAAATAAAGAATTGTCTCAATGCAGAATTATACAGGAACATACAGGGAATAAGGAGCACGGTGGTTTCGTGGTTAGCACGTTCGCCTCACACCGCCAGGGGCCGGGTTTGATTCCCGTCTCGGCCATGTGTGTGTGGAGTTTGCATGATCTCTGGTTTCCCCCCGGTCCAAAAACATGCACAGTAAGTTGATTGGCACTTTGGAAAATTGTCCATAGTGTATGAATGTGTGTGTGTGTGTGTGTGTATCCTGCCTTAGATAGGCACAGGCTCCCTGTGACCCGAGGGAAGATTGGATATAGCGGTAGAAGATGAATGAATGAATGAATACAGGGAATATTTTAACATTGAGGGATTCTACTGAAATATAGGCAACAATACTGCTGAAAGTTTAAAATGAACTTTTCCAAGGCTAGTCTCGACGCTGTCTACTCTATAGGCGAAAGGATTTCAGTCAACCGTGTGCCTCCAACTCTGAGAAAGAACTACATTTTGAAAGAAAGGACATTTTGTCCATATACTGTGTATATTGCAGCTGTTTTTGTTGTTTTCACATTCATTGTATCCAGTATAAAATTAAGTAGTTAACCCCCCCCCCTCCCCCACCGGCTTTTATATCAATCATCAAGGGGACAAAAATAATGGCACTGACACACTGCTCCTTTATTTCAATAGTTTATATGAAGATCTTTACATATCTACTCTCTTTGTCAAGTTTTAAGTTTATTTACTATACCTTTTTATATTTATATATATATATATATATATATATTATATATATATATATATATATATATATATATATATATATATATATATCCAGTTCTTTTTTTAGATTGTCATCACGATGTAAACATTACTGACTACTATAAACTATAATTGTTTGCTAATGTACTGTTTTTGACCTTTTGGTGAAATGGAGTAAAAATACAAGAAAGAAAGAAAAAAAAAAAAGAGAGACCCTGTTTTGCCCCATAATGGGCTTCGTTCAGCTGTAATTAACACATTCCCTGGCTTGGGGAGGGGATTGGGATAATTATAACTAAAATTAAGAGGCTGAAAAATGTTCGAGTCATAAGAGACATAAGAATCATAAGTATTTGTAGCGTACCAATCCGTTGGAGTCAATAATTAAAATAAAAATAAAGTTGTTTACCAAGTACATGAACAGGTATAGGATGCTGGTGTTTTAACAAATAATGCAGTGAGTGATACTTTAAAGTTTTTAGTAGAAAATTTGCGTACACACACACACACACACACCACACACAGATATATACTATATATATATATATATATATATATATATATATATATATATATATATATATATATATATAGTATATATATATATATATATGTACAGGCAAGTATTGAAAAGACAATTGCTGTAAACAAAGAATGCTTTCAGAAATATAAATAATAATTTTTTACATTTTTGTCAATTTACGAAATGCAAAGTGAGCGAACGTGAACCTTTTGAAGAAGTAGAAGTAGTGGAAGTGACGGCACGACCCCCACAGAGCCCTGATCTCAACATCATAAGGAAGGATGTGAGAACGTCTACATCCACAGAAGATTTGTGTTTACTTCTCCAAGATGAAACAACCTACCAGTCGAGTTCCTTCATAAACTGTGTGTAAGTGTACCTAGAAGCATTGCTGCTGTTTTGAAGGTAAAGTGTGTTCACACCAAATATTAATGTGATTCCCATTTCTCTTTTCTTCACTCACTGCATTTTGTTCACTGATGAAAGTAAATAACTGACAATTCCATTTTTGAGAGAATTCTTTGTTTACAGCATTTTCTCACCCCTGCCTAAAAAGTTTTAATTCATGATTTTTTTTTAATCAAATGTGTGCACTTTTTTCCCCCAACTTTATACCATTAATTAAAAGCAATACAAAAAGTTAAGAAAATTATATATTTTTTTCCATTTCCTGTCTTTTTATATTCAGTGGCCAAAATTTCAGTGCATCCCGACTTTTGTTTAAATTATAAAATAATAAAGCGTACTTCCTGCTTGCATGGCACTTATTTCATTTTGAACTCTGCTTTTCGCCAATCTCCAGCCATTTTTGAGCGAATTAACACTCAAGAAACTGAATCATTGACAGAAAGAAAAAGGAAAGAAAATGGACACAGGATGGGATGAAGACGGTAGCGCGCGTCTCTCTAGTAAATACAAGGCATTGTTAAATCTGTGCATTTGTATTAAACGTGATGGAATGAAATCAGATAAAAACGCAGCCCTTTCTCCAGCCTTTTCGCTCCTGTTGCTCACAGTTTCATGGACAGCAGGATACTACAGTAACTGTGCATATATAAAGGCAAGTCTTTTGCTTTATGTTGCATTGCTGTCTTAGAACCCTGAATGCGGTGTCAGCGTCGCTTGGAGTTTCCTGGAGAAAATAAATTGCTTCAAAAGGATGGTCATATTAACAGGAAAAAAGTTTGATCATTCAAGCATTTTTGGGTGGAAGAAATGTCATTTATGGAATATAATAGGTAAAATAAAATAATATGGAGATATTTTTGTCTTTAAATGTGTTTTTAAAAAGTTCCCCCATGATTCCGTTATACACAGTATGAATTTTCACATGGATGTGCTGGGATTCATTCGCCAAACTAGCAACGGTGGTGAAAGTCATTCTTTGAATAAATGTGGAAAGAACTAGGATGAGATGAAAATAGATTGAAAATGCATGTGCGACAGTTTAGCAAGGCTGTGTGTCAAAGATTTCTCTTCCCGGCTGCATTGGAAAAACCTCAACATGGATCCGAGGGTAGAGTCTACAAAGAAGACTGCAGGAAGAAAGAAAAGAAAGAAAACACAAACAAACAACCGAATGTCCTGGAATTCTTGCAAAATCTCAGAGTCTAAAAGCTTCCGACTTCACGTACACTAATCTGAAACCCGGCTGGAAAAGCCCGGGAAAGCAGAATGGGAACTTGGTCGTCTCATTTCATCCTAAGGCGAACTCGATCCTCGGATGACTTTTCCCACCTAGAAGTTCTGTGAGCACAGCAGTGCCCCCTATAGGTGATTTAGGATGAGAAACAGAGGCCGCAGCACTCCATGCAAATCTCGAGGCAGTCGGCCGACTCGCAGCAGGCGTCGATGATGCCGCAGTCCATGTCGCACGGCAGCTCGCAGTCGCCGCATTCTTCCGATGCGCAGCAGCAGCAGAAGCACGAGTCGTCGGAGGAGCACGAGCCGCACGTGGCGCAGTCCAGCACAATGTTGCACAGCATTAGGAACTCGCAGAATAGGCAGGCAAGGATGCAGTGCACACAGCAGTCTAACAAAACACACACACACAGGAATGACAAATCACATCATATTTTCTAATGATCATGCACTTGCACAAATGATGTACAGTTTATATATAGTGTGGCTTAGTTAAAGTCGCTACCTCACAGGATTCCTGGTTTAGTCTTTAAATTGGGTTACTGTCAGAGTGCAGTTTCACATTTTCTCCCCACGCCTCCCTTCCCTCGGGTTCCCTAGTTTTCTCTCGCTTCCTAAAATCATACTGATTGCCTCTATGTGTGTTCAAGCTGCCCAGCACTTGACTGGTATCCCACCCATCCCATACCCAGTATAGGCTCGGATAGAAGGCTTTCCCATCTAATTTTTACATCTAATTAGTGTCAAGGTTTCTTCCTCATCAAGGGAGTTTTTCCTTTAAATAGTCACCCAGGCTTGCTCATCAGGGATAAATACACAATTTACTTATATAACTTCTGTAAATCGGGAGGCACGGTGGCTTAGTGGTTAGCATGTTCGCCTCACACCGCCAGGGTCAAGGTTCGATCCCCGCATTGGCCATGTGTGTGTGAAGTTTGCATGTTCTCCCCGTGCCTCAGGGTTTTTTCTCCAGGTTCTTTGGTTCCCCCGGTCCAAAAACATGCACGGTAGGTTAATTGGCACCTTGGAAAATTGTCTCTAGTGTATGAATGTGTGAGAACATCAGTGTGTGTGTGTGTGCCCGGTGACAGGTTGGCATTCCATACAGGGTGTATCCTGCCTTGGTGCCCCAAGACACTTGAGACGCCTGAGGCTCCCCGTGACCCGAGGGAAGATCGAATAAAGCGGTAGAAGATGAATGAATGAATGAATGAACGTCTGTAAATCTTACATTACATAAAGCTGCATTGAGACAATACGCAGTGTAAAAAGCACTTCAGAAATAAACTGAACAAAATTAGAAACTGTGGTTCCATTTGCACGTATTCTGTTCATACAGTATGTGCCATCAAAAAATTTGTGGCAACCAGCAGTAAGACGTGCACGTGATCAGCATTGACTGGTTCGAGAGACATGATTCTATGACTTTATCTGTGTTTATCTACACAACTTTATCGGTGTTATTAAAACAAAGAAAAATTTAAGAGGACAATGTAGATGATGGTGTTTGGACAAATGTTTTGGGAGACCGGACTCTAGCATTATGTTGTTCTTTTCCAAACTGGTGCAATAAATTTGTATTGTTGTCTTTTGGTGCAGTAGCATTAATTTATTTTTTCCTTTTCAGTAAAACTAGGAGAACAAAACATGATCCAGCATCACAATGCACCTGTGCACAATCCCAGCAGCATGAAGTTTTAATAGAGGATGCTAAGACCAGAGTCTTGCCAAAGATTCTCAAGAGGTTATAGGTTTAGGGTTAGGGTTTAGGGTTTAGCGTTGTGCTGCTGGATGGTGAACCCCAGTTTCAAGGCTTTGGCAGCCTCTAATAGTTTCTTTAGAGTATATAGCTCCTTCCCTCTTCCCATCAATTCCGGCCAGCTTGTGTGTCATTACTGCATGATGCTGCCACCACCATGTTTCACAGTGTGTTCAGGTTGATGTGCACTGTTAAGTTTCTGCCAAAACTAACAAAAGGTACATTTTGGTCTCATCTGACCACAACAGATACGGGCCATCCCCGTACGGGCCACACTTTCCAAGGGAGGCGGTAGCTCAGTGGTCTAAGGCGCTGGGCTGATGATCGGAAGATCCAGGTTCGAGCCCCGGTATGGCCAAGCTGCCGCCCTTGGGTCCTTGAGCAAGACCCTTAACCCTCTGTGCTCCAGGGGCACCGTATCATGGCTGACCCTGTGCTCTGACCCCAACTACCAACATCAAGCTGGGATATGCGAAGAAAAGAATTTCACTGTGCTGTAATGTATATGTGACCAATAAAGGATTATTATTATTATAACACCTTCTTCCACATTTGCTGTATACTCTATATGACTTGTGAATAACTAAAAATCTCCTTACTCAGCCTGTTAGTTTAGGTGGACGGCCATGTCTTCATAGGTTAGCAGTTGTGCCATACTCTTTCCATTTTCAGATGATGGATTGAACAGTGCTCTGTGAGACTTTCCAAGCTTGGTATATGTTTTAATAACCTCACCCTTCTCCACAACTTTATTCCTGACCTGTCTGGTGTGTTCTTTAGTCTTCATGATGCAGATTTCTCAATAATGTTCTCTAACAAACCTCTGAGCACTTCACAGAACAGCTGTAATTCTACTGGGATTTTAAGTACACACTGTGATTATTATGTGATACTTTGTGTTGGTCGCATAAAATACCAATAAAATACAAGTTTGTAGTTATAACGTGACAAAATGTGGAAATATTCAAGGGGGTATGATACTTTTGCAATGCACAGTATACACCAAATGTTTACTCTCCTGAATCTTTATGAACACTAGCATTACTATATTAAAAAACAAACCTTGTGCTATTTGCTGTGTTATTTCTCACAGTAATTTCACTATAGTATTGGTATTCTTAGATCATGGTGTATTTGTATTAGCGTAACAATATGTTGTTCAACAATTTCCAGTGATGTATACGCCACCTACCATCCTGGGCCTCTGTAGGGATCTGCGAGCTGTTGGACTTGGAGCTCCCTTTACTCCTCTTGCTGCTTTGGCTGTTTATCGAAGGGTTCGACTGCAACTTCTTTGTGCTCTTCTGATGTGCAGATGAAGACGAGGACGTGGAAGATGCCGCCCGCAAGAGCGCTGTTCCATTCTTGACTCCGTTGCTGTGCATCTGGTGTTTCGGAGACTTGCTGTTTTTTGTAGACTCCGAGGGGTTGGTTAACGACTTGTGCAAGGGCGTCGACCTGGCCTGAGGTTGACCTGGAGAAGAATGATAAAATGCAATAAATAATCACCACTGTGGCCAAGCACTGTGTTAAAATACAAGCCATTTTATTGGGCAGTTAATTCTCCTTCTCACATAACCTGCAGACATGAAAAATAATCCCAACATCTGCACAGATGTAGACTGCACTCTCATCTAGTACCTTGTTTTATCCAGTAAACTTAGAGGCAGTAAATATGGAATTGAAAGGATATATGGAATGTTCTAAAAGCACCTACAAATCTTTCAGTCGCAAACTTTTGACCATAGTGTGGACCATAAGAGGACAATAGTCCACTTCATATATTGCATAAGATCTCATCATGTCTTATTTTCCGTTATACAGAGAGAGCCCATTTTTCCTGTAACAGACTTTTCACTGTGTGTGCATTACTCTGCTCACCTGTGTTCAACCTGCAAAATTCCACTTCCACCAGTATAATAGTCACTGGGATATCACCATCAGCAGACATGGAACATCATAATTCTCGAGAATGTAGCTTCTGACTTTAAAATAAGTACACGTCCCATATTGTCTCTGAAATGAACTTTCTTGATTGTGTAAAAATACACGTGTTGTGAGCCTGCACTGTCTTGCTTCATACGGCTTAGACAACAGCACACCTTCTACACTTCTAATCATCTGCAAACATGAACATTTAGTTCACAGCTGCTTCTTTAAAAGATTTTGCTTATTTGTCCTTAATATTTAAGCAAGTCAACTTAAGCAAAGAAACCCCCTCCCACCCTGAAACAAAACTAACACACACATAGCTAAACAAATATTCATAAACAGATTAGCATATCATTAAAAACAAAAAACAACTCTGGAAGCATTTGTGTAAACTATAAAATAAACAATGAAGAATGCAAATTGCATTCCTATCTCATCATCCTCCTTTACTTGAAGGGCGCCCAAATACACATGCTTTACACATACTTTCTTATGGAATATAAATAGAATGCAATCGTATTAACCCAAAACAACTAGCAAAATGGATTCACCCATGTGGATGGATCCAGTCACTGGATTCAGATACAGCATTTTTTCTTTTTAAAATTTTTTTTACAGACTTGAAAAATACTTGAAATAATAATAGGACCAGCGTTGCAGCTTTTGTTGCAGATCCTCTGGTAAGGCCTATCCAATCACATTTATACAAGTTGAAACAAAGTTTAATGACAAATGGACAGAAATGAGTTGTCTGCTAAATGTTGATGGTTATTAGCACAACAATGTATAAGTCACCGAAGATGCATTACCATATTCGCAGCATTAGGTAGGTTTGTTAGGGGTGATCAAATATCAAATAATGCTAGGTTCATGAGGTTCCAGAACCAATCCATTTCCACTTCAAATTGTCTAATTCATCGCAATAAACTACAACCAAAGCACCTTTGTAGAGCACCTCCGCAGTGGAGAAAGAAACTGTTGTAGGACTTCTCATTATAACATGAGGGAAAAAAAATAAAAAGGTTTTACACCAAAATCATTATACTCTGGACACGACATGGCGGGCAATTGTTTTCACTCAATTAATTAAAAAAAATGCCAAAGTCTGACTAGAAGTCTTTATTTTTATGGTGTATAGTTCAGCAGTCAGTCCCTCCGGTTCCCCTCTTGGCTTTTTGAAGTTCAGACATACGCTCCTCATGAGTTTACAGCCTACAAATGTTCTAGTGTTCCTCCACAAAAACCGCTCGGCCGGTTGTTCTTGGCAGCTTGCTGGCGGACCTGTATATATTTTACTCCCAAGCACCACATCCTAATTACGCCGGACGAAATAAAATAAAATAGAAAAACGTGAAAAGCGCACCTTGGCTGCCAAAAGAAACACCCCTTTAAAACTTTTTTTTCCCTATCAGAATTTGATAAGATTTAATAGAATCCTGTTGCATTATTGAACATTTTTCATGGGATTAGAATAACTTCACATCACACAGAGACAAGACTTCATTAGAATGGCTTTTTTATCCTAAAGCCTATAGGAAGACACTCTCACACCTCTCTTCATTGGCGCACACTGCGGTCAGAAGCATATGAAATAGTACTTATGCATCCCCCCCACCCTTTTAAAAAGCATATATTTGACCGGTAGAGCGCGGTTGTTCTCGGGAAGCCATTGAGGTCATGCAACAACTAATCTAGTGTGACTGAATAGTTTCTCATTCAGCCTTTGCACACTTCCAGATGTTTGACCTGTTCGAAAAAAAAAACAAAACATTTTTTTCTTTTTTTGTATGCATTTACAAATGTCAAATCCCTCAAGCTGCTAAAAAGTCAGTCTTTCGTTCTCCACGCTGTAACAAAAACAATCACATGACTACATTTCACTACGGGATCCATACGTTTACAGTTAGAAATATTGAGTGCCGGGTAATTAGCCACCGCCGGCACCGTTCCCTAAACCCAGCTAGAAAGCCGCAGGCTTAATGTACACGCGTCTGGTTTTGCCACGTTTGCAGTGACAGTTGGTTTGTCAGCAAAAGAATAACCTAGCTCACATTAAAGTGAAATAGATTGGAGGACGTAAGACATCTGGAGAAGGAAATGTGATTCAGAAAGTTGTAGTACTCGGTCATATGTCGTATTCCACTATTGATGTTTCTCATCGTTTTTTTTTTACAAAAAAAAGAAGCTTTTTTTTAAAGAAGCTCATCAAAGAAGCAAAAGAGCTGCTAGATGTTTAACAGCGCAAACAGAGTATTTTAAGGATAACTGGGAAGAGGAATATATTATTTTTTTTCTTTCAGTGTCGGTAGTAGTGTGACGAAAAGCCTGATTTATTGCCATAAAATAAGTATTGATTTAACAATGACAATTCATTGCTTTGGTCAGATACATGCTTTATCTGCATGTTAACGGGTACACGATTTTATATAACTGGACCACAAACCTATTGTTCTTTCCTTTACACTGTGCTTAGACTTTGACATTTTACAATGATTTCTGCGTCATCAGTCCATTCGCGATGAATAGGACGGGCTCATAGTATCAGAGTAGAAATGTAAAGGATAAATATGTTCAGTTACAGAATCTGCTCCAGTACGGAATGCTCTTTTCAAATCCAAACAACCGAGTCGGCTCACCATTTTACTCAAGCATTAATAGTATCACACTGCATCTGTACAGAAGTGTAAACATTTTTATATCCAACTAAGAACATGATCTGTGAGAAAAAAAAATCCCCATTAGCATGCAAGGGAAAAAAAACCCTAAACAAAGTCACACAGTTATGACTTTTATACCCCAACAAGAAGCAGTCTTCGAAAAACCGCACTGCTTTTCAGTTCTGAATTAAACACATTCTCACACACACACACACACACACACACACACACACACACACACACACACACACACACACACACACACACACACACACACACACACACACACACACACAAATAGAACCACCCGCTGCTTACACACTCGCCACCAAAACCTTTTTTTTTTTTGGGAAACATTCTTAACAGCATTTCCGTAATCGGGTCCATTTCAGGCTGTTTTACGGCCACGGCATGTCAAGGTGATTTTAACCCTCAGCGGGATCATGTTTGTGTTTGTTAGAACTCTATAGTGTACAGTTGAAGCTTTCGAAATGACACCCACATCAACTGCTTGACAGATTATTTCCTGTGGGATCAAGATTGTAATCGGGGCAATAAAGAAGTGTGTGGAATACAGCTTTAAATACATGAACACAAATGATCTTGTAGTCCAAACATGATTGAACATCATGGTATTCAGGGGTGAAATATTTGTTTATACTCTTTGCTTGCTAAATATTACATCAGACTGTCAGTGCTGAGTTCTCTCAGCAGCATCTTGTCGTACAAACAGTTCGAAATAATTGCTGTGCCAATAGACACACTGTAAATCAACTAATGAAAATCAGACAATGCTTTTAAATTTTGGTTCAACGGAAGCATTTAAAAAAAAAAAGAATAATGAAACTGGTCTGGACCAAAATGATGCTGCCCCAAGAAAAATAATTGGACCATAGGGACATGTTAAACTAAAGTGTGCCCGTTAATTAGCGTGCCCTTTAATTAGCATCACAGGTGTCTTCAAACTGGTAATCAGTCAGTCTGCCTATTTAAAGGGTGAAAAGTAGTCACTGTGCTGTTTGGTATCATGGTGTGCGCCACACTGAACATAGACCACAGAACGCTAGAGAGAGAGAACATTATAGACAAGCATCTTAAAGATAAAGGCTATAAGACTATCTCCAAGCAGCTTGATATCCCTGTGGCTGCACTTGCACATATTTTTCTGAAGGTTCACGAGACTTTAAACTTCTTTATATAGGACAGTATATAGGATAGTCAGACACTTGTGTGAACGTGGTGGCCATGAGCATGTGTGCCCAAAGCTACAATCCAGAATGCAAATCAACTGAAAACTGACCACGGTGCCATTTCACAACCACTGCAAAATTCTCGCTTAGAAACAACCACAACACGCATACACACACACACACACACCAATCCCTTTCCGGAGAAAGGAGTCTTTGTCTGGTGTATGGGTCACCCAAAAGAGACAAGCTCTCCATCTCTTGCCAAATGCCACTTGTGCGCTATGGAGAAGAAAAAAGAGAGAAGCCTGTACCTGTGTGTGTGTGTGCTAGGTGTCAGATAGCATGCAATATTTCTGCCATAAAAAGAACATCTTATTGTAGGCTTGATCCTTGTTTAGATATTATAACAAATGAGATTCTGCCCTCAGGTGGGTAAAAATACACAATCTGCTGCTTAACTCTGCAGACAGGATGGATAGATGGACAAACGAGTATAAAAAAATTATAATAATAAAGGAGGACTGTGTACTGAAGCCTAGCAGTCTAACATCGGGGAGCTCGAGGTGAGTCAAAGGCAAGGTGATTCAGCCAGTTATGACTACTCCACCATATTCTGCTCCTAACACAGACACACAACATATAGGCTGTTTCCTTCGCCACACACAACCCATAATCTCCTCATGCATGCAAAATGCAGTGAGTAATGGTGCGCCGTTTTTGTGTTGTTTTGTCCTCAAGCATGACTCTGACTCATCCGTGACTCTGGCTCCCTGACTAATACACACGGTTACTAAAAACTTAACTACATGTTGCTGCTAGTTGTACATCTCTGTACAACTATGTATGTAACAAATAAAAACATGAACCTAGACCTAACAAACATAGACCTACCAAAATACTCAAGGGTAGGACTTATTTTTTTACTATCAATATCAACTAACAACATGCAAAACCCATTCCTTTTCATGTTTTCATAATGCAAGCCTCTTAGTCAAATAAATGTATGTCTTGTTTTTTTTCTTTTAGAAGGACGTTGTTTTTAATGCAAATACCTAGTTTATTGTAAAAAAGATGAATGGCTAAGCTGCTTTTTTTATGAAGGAGTCGTCCTCTTAGGGCCTTCAATCATCACAAAGGGTCCAATAAACATATGCCCATTAGGGGCTAAGAGCACAAATCTCCACAACTACACTCACAAAACCTAGTGAGACATCTTCCCTGAATATTGGAAGTTATGGGCGATTTTTAAAATACATTTTATTGTCTATATTGTCGGTAATGCATGTTTTAGAATCCGTATGGAAGAACGTTACATCGCTTCACTTGCTTTAAAGTGTAGCATTTAAATGCATGTCAATGTTCAAATACTCTCTGACTCACTTTTTATAATAGTTGGACATTTATTGTGGAGGAGTGCGAGAGCCAAATATACACATTCATACCGACAATAGCCACATTTTTTTTCTAGGAGGTGGGAGGAAACCAAGGATCACAGGGAGAACATGCACCCAATAACCCACAATACAGATCTACAGCATAAGGCTTACATTCTTACATTATTACTACCTTTTAAACCCAACAAAGATATATCCCAATCATACAAAGAATTATTGCATCATTGGCAAACAATATCGGATTAAGGTTTGATCACTGTATTAAATTTATAGGAAAAGTAACAAAACATTTCAATATTGCAGATTTTGTTCCATATCCTATAGAGTCAGTGATCCGATGATTTATGGGCGAAAATGTATTTCATTTTGGCCTGTTCAGACAGTGACTGTTCTCTGAGCAGCTGTTGAGTAAAAGAGAACATATTACCACTTATAAAGGTAATGGGCATATGTTTCTTGGACCCTTTGTGATGATCGGAGGCCCTAAGAGAACATTTTTTCGTGGGGGGAAAAAAAAGAAAGAAAGAAAAAAGCCAGTAAAGGAGTTCAAATCGGACTTTAATCCATACTTTGCCGTGGCTCATTTCAATGACAATCTCCAGTGATGAGAAGTCTAATTAGAGAATTTCAGAGCTGAGGCTTAAGCCGTCATTTTTCACCTGCTTTAAAGAAGTGTATTTCCCCCGATAGGGCCCTTCTGAAGGGTGATAATGGATGAATGAAAAATGGCCGGAATTGAGCTTTAAGTCCTGCTGAGATTGAATAAATGTTCTCTTACGTCTGAGCCAGAGACGGAGATGAGAGAGCGAAAAAAAGAGAAAGCATTCCATCACATGAGATGAGATGAGCATATTCTTAGCCAAGGATATAAATCCCTGATGGGCTATTAGACGAAAGTCTTAACATAGGCCTTTGTTCTGGCTTTTTCAGTATACACGCGCACACACACACACACACATGCGCACACACACCCTCACTTACTCACTAATGTAATTCCACAGTATTTCAATCTGTTTAGTGCTTCTAATATTTGTATATGTATTTGTATTCAAAACTCAAAATGGGTGTGGCTTTAACCAGAAGTTTGTTTTTATTTTGGTCTATGTAAAAAATAAATAAATAAATACATTTAAAAAAACTGGCTATGAATTCTGGCTAGCTCAGTTTCTCAACTGCAGCTATTTCCCCCCAAATACGGCCCTATTTTCCAAAATCTAAACAAACTAGTATGCTAATCTGAACCACATTGGCACAGACCAGGAAGTGACTAAAAAGCGTTGCAGGAAAAAGCAAGCTCGAGTAGCACAGCTCATACTAGTACACTGGGAAATCAGGGTCCAATATTTACAAAACACTAAGAAAGCACTCATGAAGACGGTGTGTTAGGAAGAAAGCGTAAAAATAAAGGATCGGCTATTACAGCATTCTATAGCGTCTGACTGAGATCGATTGTGCATTATCAGTGATGTTTGTGTCAAGGTTAGTTCATAGATATGAAACACACTTGGCATTTTCTATCAACATAGATGCATTTTCGATGCATCAAAGTATTGAAACTATTTCAACCTGTTATTTAACCGTGTACAATGCATGTTAGCAATTTATATAAAGGGAGAACAGAGATTATTATTATTTACGCCAAGACAAGAGTAATTCCTGTATTGGGCGTCCTTAAAATAGACAGCACACAAGTGTACAGAGCGTCTTTCAATGGAGTAGCATTAACATTTCCCTTCAGTTGAAGTTGGAAAGCCAAATCTGTTCCAGCATGACAATGCCCCCGTGCACAAAGCCATCGTTAAAAGCGCTATACAAATAAAAATGAATTGAATTGAGTAGCCTGCTGAAGAGCTCTGACCTCATCCCTATTAAACTGCTGTTGGATGAACTGGTTGCATCCTAGGCCTCCTCATCTTACATCAGGCCTGGCCTTGTACAAATTTCATGCAGACTCCAAAAACCATTGAAACATCTTCCTAGAAGGATGGAGGTTAATATAACAGCAAATGGGGATTAAAAGTAAAACAGGATGTTCAAAAGGCACATACAAAGCTGGTCGGGTGTATACACTTGTATAGTGAAAAGATACGGATTACTTGTGTGATTGTAAATGAAATTATATTCTATACGGGGCAGAACGTTATTGTTCAAATATCTAATCAAACTATTTACATTCACAGATTAAAATAAATAAAAATAGACATTTATTGCATGTATGAAAACTAGTTTGAACCTTGTCTTTTGTGTAGCGTAGCAGACCATGAGAGAGTGTTGGTTTGTATAAACCAAGATAAGCTGAGTTGTAGGCAGAAAGTTAAATGATCCAAATTGCTTCCATGTCTTGAGGAAAATACACTAAACACTATTATCAGAGGTGTAAACACCTTGGAATTGAGGTACAATGCTGTTTTATTATTCCTCCAGACAAATGTGGGACATATGGCTGAGGTTCGAGGATAAACTTAGAAATGATCTCACACATGTCGGGAAAATATGCACCTCCTTTTTTTTACGTCAGGAAGCCAGCAGGATTTCTGGAAAGACTTAAGTAAATGTTGATAAACAGAAACCAACAATGCAGATGTGAACTGTTTGTGAGACTGTAAGACAGAACCTCTGCTTTCTCTTATCCACATGACTTCTGGTGGGAACTGATGTCCGCTCACAGGCACAAAACAAGGAGCAATCGAGCAACATTTCATAGCCTCACTTTGTTCATAGCCATGCGGGCTGGAGGCACTTCGCCCAGATGCATGCAACCCTCGTGACATCATCGCTGTAAGCCTGAGCATCTGGACCTCATGGAAGGTTATATGACCTCAGGGTTTTTTTTTTTTTGCTGTCTGACATGCTAATTTCCAACTTCCACAAACCAGTCACGTGATGAACGGATCTTCACGTCTCATGTGCAAACCAAACCGAAATAAACGCAAGTTAACCACATGCCTCAGAGAGTGCGCAGATCTATAAAGAGACGCTCTGCATGCGAAGCCAATGAAGCAGAAGGTGATGTCCGCTGTTTTACGAGCTCAGAAAACGGACACTTCTCACGCGTCTGTCGTCACAGGAAACCAGGCGGGAAAAGCAGTGAGGCTGCACATGTGGTCCATAATATTGCACAACTGTCAAATGCGGGTCAAAAGAAAAACTCGGAGGTTGTTTGTGGAAATGAACGTTTGCATGACAAGTTAGGTATAATTTTGATTCATCAGTTCATAGGGAACAATAATGCGACTGAATTTACATCCAGAGTGTGAAACATACTTAAGGGTGTAATCAGTATAATCAAGCTTTAAACTCTAAATAGTGTTTTTAAATAGAAAACCATGTGATGGGTCATACATTAGTAAATTGCTGGAGTATAAATACCTCCAGTTAGACATATGACACCATTCTAGTTTGTTTTTTGTTTTTGCATATAAGGATGCTCTGCTATGTGTATTCTGTCTTGAAAATGCATTAAGTTGTTAATAACCTGGTTTCCAGTTATCACCTTTGTCGGAATCACACCTTCATCCAAAGCCTGCTGCTGGTCTATTTATTTATATCAGCACAAATATCTATATACGCAGAATTTTTATCTTCCAACATTATTCATTTTTAGATTCATTATTAGATATCTGTTCTTAGGTAGCATTTTTATTCTTATGAATGCTGTTTTTGTCTAGAGCAAGCTCCTCCCTCTTTAGACAAAAGTGTATTAGTTTAAAATTTGCCTGTTCTTAAACATTTTGACCCCTGCCATGCATCATGATTCATTGATCTTTTTTTTTTGTTTAAAGAAGAAGAAACTGGATTAGGGTAAGAGTTAAAATATTTCACTGGCACCAGCGTAATCAGGAATAATGCGAGCAGGGGAGGCGCAATATTTGTGTCAGCTCACCCAATATCTCCTTTCATTCTCCCTCTCTTCATTTATATGCCAAATCAGACCGCCTCCACCCAATCCACCTCTTTTCCCCCGCAGGCTCTGACACATTCCACTCCTCTCCCTGACGAGCTCCTGCTCCAAAGTTCCTAAAACTTACCAACAGTACATTTTTGTTTTTCCACTGCTGACTATTATAATTTTTATTTATTTTAACAGAAATTGTATCACTGCTACTTAGGCATCATTCACAGACATTCTATACGGTTAGCAATTAGCAGTTTTGGTCAAATGGGTTTGCCCCAATATTATATGATTTAGGTAAATAACATGTAGTGAAGATCTGCATTATGTCACGTAAGCAAAATGTGATCTCATCTATGACACCAAATACATGTCTGGTAGCTTATACTGAAGGTAGAACACATAACTGCTATAATATTACGTAATTGCTAGAGTGGTTACAGCAGTCCGGGAACTTTTATTTTCCCTCTTTTTAGTAAAAGTAGTAGTAATTTAGTAGCCTTCGAAGAACTGGGATACATTCATTCATTCATCCTTTATTCATTCATTTTCTACCGCTTTATCCGATCTTCCCTCGGGTCATGGGGAGCCTGTGCCTATCTCAGGTGTCTATGGGCATTAAGGCAGGATACACCCTGGATGGAATGCCAACCCATCGCAGGGCACACACACACTCACACACACACATTCATACACTAGGGACAATTTTCCAAGGTGCCAATCAACCTACCGTGCATGTTTTTGGACCGGGGAGGAAACCGGAGAACCCGGAGAAAAACCCCCTGAGGCACGGGGAGAACATGCAAACTTCACACACACATGGCCGAGATGGGAATCGAACCCGGATCCTGGTGGTGTGAGGCGAACGTGCTAACCACTACGCTACCGTGCCCCTACACGGATACATGTCTTATACAATTTTCTTAATCTTGGCTGCAATCTTTAGCTTAATTGTTACATTTTTGGTGTAATAATCAGAACATTTTAACAAAAACTACGATCCATGTTGACATGTAATGAATGTGTCATTTATATGACACACTGATGACATTAATAGCTAAAACTTGGAACACAGCCTATAAACTAGACCTGGCCAAAGGATGTAGGATGTAGGAGGCTACTACTTGATTTAGTGATCGTCAGTAAATGTGAGCACCTATATAAGAGCCCATGGTTTAGAGAACATGTAAAAATCAAGGCCCGTGGGACGTATGTGGCCTGCGATGTCATTTTTTGTGGCCTGAAATAGCTTAAAAGGTGTACAATTGTTTTATCTCCCACAATGCATGTTACCCGCAAAGTGACGGCATCCTGCCATAAATTGCAGTGTATCCCAAATCAGAATTTACCAAATCAAACAAGCAGAATTGAAAAATTGTCCCAAAATGTCCAGGAAGAGAAAAATTGATACAGGCAGAAGGCACTTCCAAGAAAGATGGTGAATACATGTTTTTGCTTCAAGGAGGAAAAACCAATATGTATTTTGTGTTATAAGGCGTATATACGTATGTTATAAGGAGTTTATACGTATACTTATAATTACAACTGGCCCTTTTGAGGGCAACCATAATGATGAAGTGGCCCACGGTGAAAATGAGTGCGACACCCCTGATCTAGCTTGTTATATGTTGTTACATTATATGTGTTACCAAATTGCAATTTTCTTTTTCTTCTAATAAATCATTTTGACCATCCCTAGAATGTTTTTTAAGAAAATAAACCACAGCTTCCAATACGCCAAAAGTCAAGGTCTGTATAAAATCAAAAAACAAAGCTGCAGTCATCACGTGCATGTAAGTAGGTTCCTGTGACTGAATGACGAGTTAAACCTGTATGTTTTTGGTCTACATCCTGCTGAATGATTGAATAATAAATCAAAAGTAGTATAAGCTCACACTTTATGAGCCGATGTGAAATGCAAACACTCAACATTCAGCGTGAGATCGTGTGCTTTTGAAACGAGCGGAGAGAACGATTGAGCTGAGTGCCAATGGCATAACACCGGAACTCAGCTAGCGGCGCTGTCAAGGCAACATCCCAACAATGGCGGTTACCACAGAAAACACTAAAAAAAACACAATAAAATAAAATAAATCACGGTGAGAGGTTAACTCTGGCCTGTGCGATTAAAACCCATTTTACTTGATAAGCCAAGCGTAAAAAGTGATTTATTGCAAAAACAGTTGTGAAAATGTAGAAATGGTGCCCGTGAATCTGATCCTATCATATATACACATGTGCAGCAATTTATTATAGACAACATACGTCACATGCGTGGGCGTGTTTGCATCTCAGGCGCTGGTGTGTTCAGTAACGCAATCTTGACATCAATGCACCTTCAGTCGGGACAATTAGTCACAGTCTAGCAGAGGTCTTAACCCAACTGTCGACACACACTCGCACACCTAAACCCATACACACCCGAGACACATTTAGCCTAGCGCAACTCTATAATGACACGCTCGTCTGACACACTAAACAGCGCACATCTGGAACTGTCGGAAAATGGTGCGATATCTCAACGCGAGCACAGACTTTTTCGACTGACGGAAATGTGTAGCCCATAATTCATGGCATGTTGTGTACATATTACATAAACAGTCGACATTCCACAAAAGCAATTTATTTCATGTTTAATATAGAAAACAATTTCATACAGTATTCCTAACTGCACGGCAAGCTAGCGGCGACGCTTTAATTACATCTGGAATTTATATAACGCATAAAATCGCTTCTCACACACACACACACACACACACACAAACACACAGCCCTGACAGACGCTGGAACTCGGCGGAAGAATCGGGTTACTTCTTGGTGGTACTGTGCGTGAGGAAAGAAAATGCACGATCAGCAACTTCCTCCACTAGCTGTCCCACAGGGTGAAAATACATATGGTCTTAGCAAGCGCTTGTGTACTTTTGCTAAATCTAGAAATATGACACACAGAGCTTTCTCTCCTTGCTCGGTGTGATTTTATCCTATGCGGGCATTTCCATATCCGTTTAAAGATATACATAAAGATAAACATCTACAAAACAACAGGATGACAGTTGTATTTTAAAATATTTGATTCCTACCTTTAACTTATAGGTTTAATAAATATTGCATTAAGTGTTCAGGAGTTACATTCTCAATGTAATTGGACAATCTGCTGAGAATCACTTTACTGTTTAGGTGTGTATAGTTTTCTCAGTCTCTTAAGACAATCAAGTGCTTTTGAATTTGGTGGCTGTTGTGCAATCGATGCAAGTGATTAAGGCCATCATACGGCTGAAGAAACAAATTCTTGTCACAGAGATAGTTTAAACATTAAAAGTGGCAATTTATCCATGCTGTAAAATTACTTAAAAGACCAACTGATAGAAGATTCACAACATTTATTCAACTCAAAAACACTGTTTTCTATAATCCAGAATGACTCCATGAATTTAAACCCAACAGACTTCACCACAAAATGAAAATCCAACACAGTTTGAACTAAAAACAGAACGATTATATTGCAAAATATACCCCAAAAAAGAGAAAAAGTACCTGCCCAGTCCTGAAACCGAGTAGATTATATCAGAATGTCTGTAAGAGAAGTGTTGGGAGAAGGAAAGGAAAGGCTCATGAGGAAAAGCATACCACATCATTGTGTCAGATGTGATGGAAGCAGTGTTACAGCATGGACATGTCTGGTAGCCGGTGAAAGTGAGTCACTGTTTATTGATGATGTAATCTGCTGAGGGATGCAGCAAGATCAATTGTGGAGTTTGTGAAGATGTTCTTTTGCCCAGATTCAATTAAATACTATAAAAAGTACAGGATGGTGCTTTATACTGCAGATGGTTGAGGAAACAAAAACATACTATTAAATCTACCAAGTCTTTCATAAGCTTTTCACTTGCATAAAGAGCAACTGATGGCGACTGCAGTAAATGCGTGGAAAAGCACTGCAAAAGAGAAACATTCGGTGGTGTGCAAGGCTTCTACTTATACCCAATGGTTTGTCGAACTACTATTGAGTTGCGTGAAAAAGGTCAGTGTCTGTAACTGTTGTAATTCATAAAAGGTTGGTGCGATATTACAGTGAAATAATGTATACTATATTATTTCTTGATCTCAAATCCACTTTGCTGAGGTACAGAGGTACACTTCCAAACCCTGTATTACTGTCAGTTAATCCGACATATGAATAGAATTCTAATAATCATATTTTATATTGGGAACGGCGCAAATTCTAATCTTTCTGGTTTACCTGAATGACATCAGGCCCTTACAGAAAGACACGCAGTCTACTGCTGAAGGCAAATTCCATGCACAAGTTGTTTCCTTTCTCTTGGATGGACGTCAGTTGTTTTCACTACAGCCTGATGAGTAAGAGTACACTCTGCCAACGATGATTCAGCCGGCATGTTTCTGAACGCGTTACCTGTAAGTGTTCATTTAGAGTCATCTTGTACTTAGTGCCCTAAACGTTAGAAGACTGGGATAAGACCGGCAGCTAGAGCCAAATTTCTCCATGTACATGTATACCCTTAGCAAATGACAGTCAGTAAGGAGGGCATTATGGCTCCCCAAGTTTGCCTTAATTGGTCATGGTCAATTCCCAGGTGAAAGTTGGACAATAGCTACCAACCAAAAAACATGTAATAAGAGCATGCGACAAATGACAAATTCCTCCATGGCAGATGAAAATAACTAGGCCCAATTTTTCTACTGGCAATCTGAACTCTACAAATAAACTCCCAGATGCCGGTTGCAGGCTAGTGTTACTGTGATTGGCATCAACAACAGAAAGATTTCCCTCCCATCAAACAGCAAGATAAATTTTCCTCTCTTGCCCTCCTGCATTCTGTCGCTCCACTCCGGACGCTGTATTTAACAAAACCGACGAGTGCCAGGAAAAGGATTATCTCCCTGTCTGAACTTATTCTCTTATTATTGGATTGGATCGCGTTGTTGTTTATCGGAACATGAAATGCAATTCGGAAAATCCGTTTTCTTTTTGACACTTTCGAGCTGAGCGGTACCAGTTTGCCTTTTTTTTGTGTGTGTTTCGTTTATTCTTCAATAAACATGCCAGGGCTGTGAACCCAGCGCCTTTTCCTAGAACAATGAGGCAGGATTCCAACCGGGATTAAATTCACCCTCAAACACACTTAATTCGAAATCACCAATCGACCTAACACCACCTTGTAGGGGCTTGTAGGCACCAGTTTTTAACTTGCTGAACCACTGTGCTGCATATACACTGATATGTTTAAACCATCATCAAAATAGTTGATTCTTTTTTAATGCATCGGGTCTGTTTTACTGCTGCTATAACCATACAGACTCTCTTGTGTCCAACCCAGGACTGCCATGAGGTAAAAGAAAAATTGGCTCTAAAAGGAAGGCTTTGCTATAATAAGCGCTCTGGGCAACTGTGTTGAGAAGAAAAGCATCTCCAAGTGGATGACGTCAAATTGGATAGGTGCATGGGTCCCAAATGCAAAACACTAGGTCAGATTCTACTCCTGATGCGAGCAATGAAAGACCAAAGCGGTCGCTAGGACAGGGTTAAAAAGGGCAGGCCATGCCTGAATATTGATGATCTGAATGAGATGATGTGCAGGTGTGTGTATGAAAGTGGCAGGCGATGTACAGTAATCCCAGCATGCGCCCTGTACTCTGGCCAATATTAGGAGCTTACATGTGATGTTCTTGCTAGGAGTGTTGCTGAACTCCAGCTGTGATAGACTGTTGTTGTCGACTTGGTCCGGGTTTGTTGCTTCCTCCATACGTGGCTGCAGCTCGGCGTTTTCGCCGCTCCCATCCGAGCCTGAGGGCACGAAAAAAAAAAAAAAACGCACTTTAAACACAGACCAGTTTGGATTTCACATGGAGTTAATGAGTTCAAACTGAAGCGCACTGAGTAAATATGAAAACTTGGAGCATTTTCAGTTGCTAATTTTACGACGGGGAACGATGTCTGTTTTAAAAAAACAGAAAAAAAAACAGTGTGGCACAAATGCTTGCGAACGCATCCCGGGCGCTTCTGCATGGTCATCACTTTCGTAGCCACAACAGTACGTGCTTGTACATATGAGTGTGTGTGTGTGTGTGTGTGTGGGGTGCACTGTGCATGTTTATATTCAAAGGAGCATTCATGCGCACTTCTGTGTGTGTGTGTGCGTGTGTTTGTGTGCGTGTGTGTGGCCAAGCATGTGTTTTATACGCAGGCCCTGGAGCCAAGCGGGCTTATTATGCGGCCCGGTAATTACACACCGCTGTCTGAGAGAGCCTGAACTGGGCAGACTTCAAAGTGATGCAGGTTTAGGCTTCGCTGAGGAGAGAATAGTGCAGAAATGGAGAGGAAATGAGGGGAAGGCATGGGAGGGGATACAAAAAGTAGAGGAAAGGAAAGATGAGTTCAAGAATGGAGTAAATAATCATATAAAAAAAATCACATAAAGGGTATAAAAGAAGAACAACGATGAAAGAAGCAGAGGAGAGAGAAATGCAAAGTAAATTACAGGAAAGAACGGAAAACAATGGAGGGAAAAAAATAAACATCAGGACAAGAGCAAGGACAGAGGCAAGAAGAAATGGGAGGTGATAAGCAAATAAGAGATAAAATGAGAAGGAAGAAACGAACACTGCATTTTCCTCAATGGCCGCTCTCTCTCTCTCTCTCTCTCTCTCATTCCGGGCCAAATGGGAGCCAGCTGGGCTTTATTTGCTGTCCGGTAAATACCCAGTATCCCCCTTTGCAGCTCCACCGCTCGCCTTTCTGTTTATTTGCTTTAGTCACTCGCGCTCGCTGACTCCTGTTTTTCTTTGCTCTTGGCAGCCTTCTCCCGCGTTCCTTATTCTTTTCTGGGCGACATACTTATTTTGTTTTATTTGGTTTTTCTTTTTTCTTTTCTTTTTTGGAAACCTGAAGACAGGAAAGACTTTCTGTCACTTCCCGCTCCAGCGCATGAGAGGGGTCAAAGAGTTACCACTATGTCTAAAACATTATGGAGACTTGGATGATGACAGCATGACATCCAGAGACCACAAGCTATACCTTAAATTTTTTTCCCCCATAAGCCAAGTTTTTTTAGCTGAAACCAATATGAACCCCCCTCCCCCCCCCCCCCCCCCCACACACACACACACACATATTCCCCCATTTCCTACCCCAAAAACTCCCCAACAGCTGGACAGTCCATGGGGACACATCTCTCCTTTCTATATGTTAGAAGCATGACGCCATTTCCCAGCATTTCGAGGCACTGGCAAAAATTTCCAAGAAAGCTTGAAGTGCTGCTGAAGGAGCATGTGATGATAATTAGATGCATAGCATAATGTCTTGCGCAATACGGTAACAGCACAAAGGAGAGTTCGAACTTGTTCAATGTACGTGGATGCATGAGCTATTTTTCCATAGACGTTCATTATAAAATAGCATTCATTATGTGTGTGTTATGTGTGTGTGGTATATATATATATATATATATATATATATATTTTTTTTTTTATTTATTTTATTTATTTTTTATTTATATAGATGGATAGATATAGATAGATAGATAGATAGATAGATAGATAGATAGATAGATAGATAGATGTTTTGTTTTCTACACACAACTGTAAATGTCTAAACTCAAAGCTATGATACTCTTCCAAAAACTACTGCCACTACCCCCCCCCCCCCCCCCCCCCCCCCCACCCCCCCCCCCCCCCCCCCCCTTTCTCTGGATATTCTCACTATGCGGACCCCATCTCAAACGGAACCTCTTTCTCCCTCTCACCATGCCTCTTTCATTACAAGCGATGACAGTGCCAGGATCTACACGAAACTCGCTGTCAAGGGACGCACAAATCTGAACGCTGAATCTGTTGCGGACTGAATGCCGTGAAAGCATGAGCGCGTGCGTTACATCTTTCTGTAAAGGAGTCAGCATAAAAAAAAAAGAAGGGAGGAAAAAAAAAGACAAAGACAGAGCTGAGACTGAGAAACTTCCTAGAACGGAATTACAGGGTAGATTTAAACTGTGGCTTTCTTTGTGTGCGGTACAGAGGAACTGGAGCTGAAAACAGACTGAGATTATGTTCAGCGTCACATGTTCGGCTCCTCTTTGTGACCCGAAAACACAGCCTTCATTACCCATGAACGCAGGCCTCACGGCTCTTACAGTCCCACTGGTCTGGATCAGTGGGCATTAACGACGGGAGCCGAGCCATTATCAAGTGCTGCGCCATAATACTCCATCATAATCCACTCGTAATGCAGTGTGGGGAGAAAAGATGCTTTCGAAAAGGCTACTTTCACGGGCGAGGGGGGGGGGGAGCAGTATGCATGTCATTTTGGTCTGTAGAGAATACATTTTTATTTAATAAATAATTTTATTTATTATTAATTTGTATTTATGCAAAGTGTTTTTGTTTTTTGGGGGGTTTTTGTTTGGTGCATGAAGCGATACACCTTCAGCCTGGACAACACGATTGTCTCATATTGCTTCCTGGTTCAGATTTAACACGGCACCTTTGTCAAAACCATAGTTTCATAGGACTGGAGCAATGTTAATGTGAAAGGTTCAAGTACTAGCACTAAGCATGTTGTTTTCCTGCCTGCTTGCTATAATTTGACTTATAAAGCAATATTACCACATACATAGTCAATGTTAAAATAATAATTCATAAAATAGATTTTTCGACTATTGGTTTTATAATATGAAAAATCCATGAAACCAATTTTCGAATCTTTTCTTACACGCATTAAATGTTTTGGTTCTTAACCCTAGTTCTTTTAACCCACTGCCCTAAAGTGTCTTCCTCACATGCTTCCAGAGCAGCTATTTATCAAGGTCTAAATACATTTAATGAACGAACTGCAGGGATCATTTTAAACTCCCAGGTGAAGAATCCATACTAAAGGTAAAAGAACGCCAATCCTTAAGTGTATTACTGAAGTTACCTATAAAGCATGCCTCGAGCCTAACTCAAATCCTTTGCTTCTGTGATGACTGAACAAAAGTGACAGGAGAACATCTTACTCTTACACTTTTACCCCATCTTTCGAGAACATCTGTGAGACAGAGTTAATTAGAATCAGGCCTAAGCCATGACTTTCGGATGCACCATGTGCAGGCTACATCGAGGTGAACCTCGAAACCCCCTCGAGGTGAGAAAACATATGGAATTTTCTACTCTACTTGTAAACACAGCTCACATGTTTCCTCATAAAAATAAAAAAATTAAAAAAAATGTATGAGTAAAAATATACTGTTATGGCTGTTGGTCATAAAGACCTGGTAAACTACGTGACATCCTGTTTAGCCTGAAGAGGCCCTCCTAGTTTTATTATCCTTGTTCCCGAAATAACAAAAACAGGCTAGAATCTGAGATTTGATGTTCGGAAACTATAAAGTAGCAGCTAGCATATCACAGTTTAAGATATAATGGATACCACTTGCACTTGATTGTGAATGTTTAAGAAGCCAAGAATATGGATATTTATACTACGTTCATAAATTGACCAATATGTTGGCATCACCAATGTTGGCAATAAGAAGAAGAACTGGATTGGGATCACCACATACATCATGGAAGGTTTTCTGCAAAAATCTCTGTAAAGTTGTCCAATCAGACAATCAAAATATCAAGATGGAGTGTAAAGAAATGAATGCTAGCTGTGGAACATATAAAAAATGATGTAGTATAATGTTCCAACTGCTCTAAAAGGGGATTTACCCCTAGCTATGCCATGCCTACACTATCCACACATCTCCAGCCAGCATGGTGATTGTCAAGATTTCTAGCTTTGCCCTTGCATGCAACATTTCTGGTTCAATTGTTTGATTCTAAACCTCCAGGGTATGTTCCTGCCTCACACCCAAAGATCCTGGCAGAGGCTTCAAATCCACCGCAGCCCTAATCTTCACAAAGCAACTTCTGTTGCTACAAATAAAATTACTCAACATTTTTTTTAACCTTCTAAATTTGTTAAAATGCCAATTCCCACCCACCACACATTTCTCTCCAATCATACAACTGTACATTTGACCATGTGTTCGAGGCACATAATATCATCCCATCAAATGCCATCGCTTTCACCTGGCCAATTTTACTCCTTTTTCCATGACATGCAAACTCTTGAAACTTCAAACGATTTTCATGGGTGCTCAGACTGATCGATCGCTGATCCAGATAGACTGAGAATTGCTTTGGGATCGCTCTCTATAAATCCAGAAAGCTCGCAAGAATATTTCACACGCTGCTAAAATGGCTTCATCGGTTTTCCAAGGTCCGCGCAAAAGACAAGCGAAGCATACTTTCTCTTCTGTTCATTTAATACCTATTACTCGGGCTATTAAAATATTTAATCGCAAATGAATTGCACATTCTTCTGTTCTAAACGTACAAAGAATAAAAACTTTTTAATACTATAAGTGTTTGCTCTACTACCAAGAAATAATGATTTTAAATGTCAATAACATGACAAATTTGGGGTCTAAAGTTAAGTGGAAATATGTCATGCCATCATGATGGATGTCCCTTTAAATGAAATTGCAATGGACGGGGTATGTATATATATATATATATATATCATATATATATATATATATATATATATATATATATATATATATATATATATATATACATATACATATACACATTAGTACATACGTTTAGCTGAGGTCTTGAAAAATAAAAGTTCAAGAGACTCTGACTTTAACATCTCCTCTCTCAAGTTTGACTTTATACCCCAGCAGGGAGTGCTCCCTTATTTACTCTCTGGAGAAGTGTGAGAGCACAGTCAGTCTTTTAGGGGCTTAGAGTAGGCAGGTATGAGGTCTGGTATTAGAGGCAGAGGAGCCGTGTGGCTTTACAGGGACACTTTGAAATTCTTCCAGTCCCTCCAAAACCCTCCCTATCCCCCCATTCTGTGGCAGGAGTGTCTCTGTCTCCTAACAACTCCTCACTAATACCCGTTCCAAAGCCAGTCAACGGAGCGCGAGAGAAAAAGAGAGTACATTGGTTTTCTGTCGTCTCAACAGAAAGAAAAAGAAAACTGACAAGAGACTTAGGGATGTTTTACACCCAGGTGAAACAGTGAACTTTGCAGGGATGGGATGCTTAAATAAAAAATAAACTTTCTCAAAGTCTTGCAACTTTTACTTAAGACCTTCCTGAGAACACAGCAGCTATTAGATAACGTGGTTTTTAATGGAATACAATTATTCACATCGATCTGAATAATCTTTTCAGTTTTAATTCCCCAAAGGTCGCAAATGCGGCTCCAAGGCAGGAGCAGAGACGCAACTATTCATTCTCTGCCAAAAGCAAAAAAGGCAGACCTTGAAGACCAATGTTCTGGGGGTTTGCAATGGAAGTTAATTACCTCAACTGATTAAAACCATTACTCGTTAAAAGCCACTGAAGCTGATACACGCGCTCGAACAAAAGCAGGGCAGCTTTTAGTCAACGATCTTAATCAGGAAGGCAGGCTGCTGTGCATGAGTGCGTTTCATATATGGTAAAGTCATCCGTCTATTCATTTTTTCCTTTTTTTCTGATTTTATTGTAGTTTAGTTGTTCATGGTCAGGGTCACATTGGGTCTGAAGCAGTCCCTGCACAACATGTTCGTTCGATGTATGTTTTTAAAATAAAAACAAATTATAAATGAACTATGCTTTACAACACATTTCTTTTCACCTTTTTGAACAACCCGAAAAATAACTAATCAGCCTCCTGTACATAAGCCATCATTGTGTTTATTATTATTATTATTTTTAATTTTTTTTAAACACGTGGTTCGATCAGGAGATCGAGTCTGCCACATTGCATTGGGAATATAGATACTGGAAGGTTTTATTCATCCCACGGTTTTGACAGTGACTCACACGATGACTAATTCCTCTCGAAATGACTCAAAAACATCAGCGGGGCTTGTAATAATAGAGCATGTTTCTGCTTTTGCACAAGAGATGTTTAAATATCAAATACGCTATAGGGGCCCTTGGGACACCTGATTTATTTATTTTTTTGCAGCCATATGTGGTTCTTTCCCAAACTGTTTCCACAAAGTTGGAAGCACACAATTGTGTAGGATGCCTTTGGATGTGGTAACTTTGTCCATTCACCTACACTAGGAGACCTAAACCTGTTTTAAAATTACAATGCCCCCATTTAATAATCCAGATCAATGAAGATATGGATAACATCTTGATGCTATAGAACTCTGAACCCAACCCCAATACACACATTGGAACGCTGAATGTACCACAGGCCTGGCATTGCTATAACCTGAGTGGATGAATAAACACAAATATCACTAAAAAATCTTCTCTGAAGAGTGGAGGTTATTTTAACAGCAAATATGGCTAAATTTGTAATGGGATTTTTTAAAAGGACATGAAATTTAAGGTCAGGTGTAAAACAACTTTCTCTATAATGTATATAATATAAAATCACACATTGAATTTGTTATACTTTTTCATTCCTTATAGCATTATGTTCATTATAGCTCATTCATTCATTATAGCATATGAGACTGGTTACTGAATGAATAACAAGATACATGTAATCTCTAGGTGCATTCTCTTTTAAGTGTTTGGTTGGTGAAAGTGTCTGTTGTATGAAAATATTTCTACATCCATGTATTTATCTGTGCAAATGTGTGTGTGTGTGTGCGTAGGCACATAGGGGTTATGAGTGAATGTGGTGAATGAATAGATACAGTGAAAACAGAACTTGGCAGAAAGTGCGTCAATAAACCCACTGACTTACTGACTCTCTCTAGCTCTCTCGCTCGCTCTCACACACACACACACACACACACACACACACATCTTCATGTCACATTCATGTCTTCATGTCACATTTCATCTTTCTGTTCATCCGTTCACGAATCGGGATCACATGAAGCAATGGAGCCAGTTCATTCAGCCATATTTCTGTGCACATACTTCTCCCAATGGTCCCTCAATGCATTAACATGCGTCATATAACATTTTACATGTTGCCGTGCTCCCCCAGGCTCTCCTAAGATGAAGAAAAAAAATAATCGACTCCATAGAAAATGACACCGCTTCTGACAGTCAATGGCTGTCATACATTATAATTATCTCTATCCAGCTGCAGGACGATAAATGCAGTGCAGTGGGCTGTGAGAAACAGCTGCTGTTGCTGCTAAACCGAACGTTTCGAATGGATTCAACAGAAGACGCCGCAACCGGTATCGGGGTGCGCGTCCCTCTTTTAGCCCTCGTTTACATTTATGCGCCTATCTGTTGCAAAACGTTTTACTCGATTTCGCCTCTTTGACCCCTCAGGGGTACAATTAAGGGGTAAAGGGAAAATAATTAGCTGCTGTTCTATGATGGATCTGGCGGTGAGATGCGGCGATAACTGCGTCGACGTCTTCACTAAGCCTCGGGTCGGAGACAATAGGCTCCTAATCGGCGCTTGTAAGCCAGCCAGGAGTGAAAACAGATATCCGACGAGGAGCTTCAAAGCTGCGTGCTGGAATTTGTCCAAATACGCTGATTTAGTGAAAAGAATAGGGATCGAGGGGGCGGAAGGGGGGGGGGGGGGGGGGGGAGGGGGGGGTCCCCGCGTAAGCTCATTATATGAGAACCTACGTGGCGTTTAACAGGCTTTAGATGGATTTATGCAAGCTACACAGTAAGTTTGAGGCCCAGGGCTTGGTGGTGATATCTGCATTTACAAAACGCACAAAACGACATGGTGCTTTGTGTCTACGTACTTGAAGACAAAAACATATGCTCATACAGTGGTGTACCTTTGGCCAGCATGAGTCAACAGGAAGCTGAGAATGAAACAATGCTGACAAATGGCCAGTTACCACTGATCCTGCTCTCTCCTAGTCTTTTTCTTTTTCTGTGATGCATATTCAGAAATTAGTCCACACTTCAGTCAAGACTATCAGGAGATCATGTCTGTCACCTTGCATTTGGAACTACGATACTGGGAGATTTGATTCAGCGCAGGGTTTTGGTGGTGATTTGCACAAATACTAATTACTCACAAAATAAGTGAAAAGCACGAGCAGTGGTTGAAATAAATGTATATACATTCTTTCATGAGACACACGTGACTTGTACACTATGCACACGACACATGACTTGGACACTATGCTTGGGACACCTATAGGATGTTTTTGTATGTGACAGAATTAAAAGGTTCCCTTCACTTGAAGTAGGGGAACCAAACATGTTCCAGCATGACAATGGCACCCCTGTTCTCCTCAACCCTACACCTGAATTTAACAATACACTTGCAAATGACAAACACAATTACAATCTCCACAATTACACTCCAAAATCTAGAGGAACATGTTCCCAGATTCAGTAAAATATTCAGTTCATGCTGTGGAAAAGAAGGTCCCACATACTTTTGCTACTGACAGACAAAAATTGGATCATTTTCCTTGATAAATAAATGATAAATAGTAAAATAATATTATTATGAATAATAAAAAGTGTAATATTTTGTCTTATTTGTTAACGTGAGTCTGCTGATGCTTAATATCATATTTCTTCACAAATCTCTAAAAAGGGTTCAGAATCTTTCAAGAACTCTAAGCCTATATATATATATTATATATATATATATATATATATATATATATATATATATATATATATATATATATATATATATATATATATAAATAAATTGGACCCACTGTTTTGTTTCACTGAAAGGCTTCAAATAATGAAAAATCATACAAATGTAAATGATCATATAATACAATCTAATACACTATAATCTACTATAATTCGAAATAATCCAATATAATAACGAACAGATAATGTTCACTTGACTGTTACTCAGCTCTCCATTAATAATACTTTTTAATACTTACAACATTAATAGAGGTCAAGCTTTTTTTAATAGCATTTTTGCTTTGAACAGATTTTAATCTAAAATTTGACGTCTGAGCCGACCAGCCCCAATCTCTATTACAATATCAAGAATTTGAAGACAGCACTATTCAATGGTTTTAGTAAACTTAAAAAGATTCATCCACCACAAAAGACATGCAGTTATTACATTTCTTCTGAAGACACGAAGCAACAAAGACAGTAATCATTTAATCCAAGGTCAAGAACATCATATGCAGGGTATTTTAGCGCCGCACAGAATAATGTATGAACGCACTGGTTGCTTTATTCATATATATATATATATATATATATACAGAGAGAGAGAGAGAGAGAGAGAGAGAGAGAGAGAGAGAGAGAGAGAGAGAGAGAGAGAGAGAGATTAAGAACACCTGATACAAAATGTTGTGTGAAAGAGAACAAGGAAATAAAGCTGCTATAGAACAGAATAAAATAGACGGTCAATGATATACTACAAAAACATTTCTATAATCATAAAGCCTGAATAAGAGCAGAAAATGGCTATTTTCTGCTATATGTAAGTGAGAGAGACTGTTACTGGCAGAGCATCTGATTCATACCTCCGCCTTTTTTTGTATTTTTTTTTTTATGAACGACCATGAAACGTTATTCTATAAAACACTCGATCAATAGC
This sequence comes from Kryptopterus vitreolus, assembly GCA_030449085.1. Lineage (NCBI taxonomy): Eukaryota > Metazoa > Chordata > Actinopteri > Siluriformes > Siluridae > Kryptopterus > Kryptopterus vitreolus. Next base: position 7,596,634 of record JACRUU010000013.1, on the reverse strand, counting down.
CCATTTTGTTTAGCCAAAAAAAACATCATTCAGCTAGCCATTTACAGATAAAGTATACATAAAAGCATACATAACTTCAACATCAGCATGGTTAGCCTTGTTGAAGTTTGTGCAAGTTTATACTTGCAGGTATACAGGTATATGGCCTCTTCACACAATTTATTTATTTATTTCTATCTTAAACAGATAGTATTTTGTGTAATGAGATAAATACATTGTCAAAAATTGAAAAGCAGGGTTGATTACTTTCAGTGTTAGTTATTGTAATATAGTTCATGATTTTGCCTACTTGCACTACACTTAATTATTGCAATGTGTCTTTCTTAGAGTTTAGACATTGTGGTTTTACCCCATAAATTGGTTTGGGGTTCGTAGTCAGTCTGATAAATAATTTAGAACATAATTTGGGATCTTAAAAGTACTGTTTAATAATAATAATAATAATAATAATAATAATAAAAACACTGTCAATTGGCACCACCCAGATCTGGAAACCCTGTTCCAAACACAAAATTTCACACTAAAACTTTCAACACATTAAGCAGGACTTATGTCACGTTGCCATTTAAGCAAGTGTTATACAAGCCGCAGTCGGCCACAAGAAATATGGAATGCAGTTTAACTGCACACACTTTTTATAAGAAGCAGTCGATTCTGTACACAGCAGCTAATTAATTGAAACCAATAAGCAGCCTAAATGTCATATCAGATGCACTAAAGCCCTCCACACCGTTTATATGTTTTGGCAAGAGAGTGCATATTTAATAGGAACTTTATTGAGCATTATCTTGCATTTCCTCATTAGTCCTGAACTTTTTCACGCCTCTGTGGTTGACCGGTTTCTTTACTGGGTAAGAAGTGCAGTTAGCACATTACGCAGTGTGCATTAACAAGGTGATCTCAGGCGCAGTTTGCACAATGAGATACAGCCTTTGTGATATAAAAAATAAAAGGTCATTCCGGGCGTGTTCATACCAGCATTCTGAAGTTATGAGAGTTTTTTTCCCCTGCACCTTTCCCCTGGACATTGTGGCCAACACATGTCACCAGGACAGCAACAGTGCACTTTAGCATAGTCTCTATATCTGGATTAGAGGATAATCAATAGTCCAAAAGATGATCCACCATTTGGTGTTTAGATGATGATGATGATGATGATGTTGGTGGTGGTGTTGAGGGAGAGAATTATCTTAACCTACGGCCATAGCAGATGGCCTCAACCATGGTGAATTATTCTATCATACCTTTTCACAATATTCTGTTTAGCCAAAAATAAATATTCAACACGTGATTTACAGAACAATGCATGTTATATAACACAATATCAGCACGTTTAGCCTTGTGCCAGTTTACTACAAGTATACTAACACTGCTACAGATGTAGTAGATTAGCTTACTTTTGTTATACTGGCATGTACAGTGGCAAGAAAAAGTATGTGAAACTTTTGGAATTTCATGGTTTTCTGAATAAATTTGTCATAAAATGTTATCTGTTCTTCATCTAATTCATTGGTATTGACAAACACAAAAATCCGATCTTTCTTGTCTTTATTGAACACAATCATTCAACATTCAAAATGGCAGTGGAAAAAGTAAGTGAAACCTTGAGTTAATGACCTCAAAAAAGCTAATTGGAGCTAATTGTTTTTAGCACACCTGGAGTCTTGTTAAGATAATAAGTTTGGAGGTGTGGACTACAGATACTTTGACTGATAAAAACCCCTCAAACCTTTGGAGTTTGCTCTGCACAAGAAGAGCATGATTATGTGAGCCATGCCTCGCCAAAAAGAGCTTTCAGAGGACCTACGATCAAGAATTGTTGATTTACATGAAGCTGGCGAGGGTTACAAAGTTATTTCAAAGACTTTAGAAATTCACCAGTCTACAGTTCGGCAAACAATCTACAAATGGAGACAATTTGGGATTGTTGCTACTCTACCTAGAAGTGGGCGCCCTGTCAAAATGACACCAAGAGCACAACGAACACTCATCAATGAGGTAAAGAAACAACCCCGAATGACAGCCAAAGATTTGACGGCATCATTGGAACTTGCTAACATATCTGTTCATGAGTCTACAATACGTAAAACACTGAACAAGCAGGGTATCCACGGCAGGACACCGCGAAGGAAGCCGCTGCTTACTAAAAAGAACATTGCTGCACGCCTTAAGTTTGCAAAAGAGCACATTGACACTCCACAGCGGTATTGGCAAAATGTTTTGTGGACAGATGAAACTAAGATTTAACTATTTGGAAACAAACACACAGCACTACATCTGGCGTAGAAAGGGCACGGCATATCGTCATGAAAACATCATCCCAAGTGTAAAGTATGGTGGAGGAAGCATCATGATTTGGGCCTGCTTTGCTGCATCAGGGCCTGGCCAGCTTGCAATCATTGAGGGAAAGATGAATTCCCAAGTATATCAGACAATTCTTCAGGATAATGTGAGAATGTCTGTACATCAGCTGAAACTGTGTAGAAAGTGGGTGATGCAACAGGACAACGACCCAAAACACCGGAGCAAGTCCACAACAGAATAGCTTCAGAAAAACAAAATCCGCCTTTTGGAGTGGCCAAGTCAGAGCCCAGACCTCAACCCAATAGAGATGCTATGGATTGACTTGAAGAGGGCCATACACATGAGACGTCCAAAGAATATGACAGAGCTAAAGCAGTTCTGCCAGGAAGAATGGGCTAAAATTCCTCCTCAGCGATGTGCAGGTCTGATCCACAGCTACAGGAAGCGCCTGGTTGAGGTTATTGCTGCCAGGGGGGTCAACCAGTTATTCATTCTAAGGTTTCACTTACTTTTTCCACTGCCGTTTTGAATGTTGAATGAGTGTGTTCAATAAAGACAAGAAAGATTGGATTTTTTTGGTGTTATTATTTTTAGACACATTGTGTTTGTCAATACCAATGAATTAGATGAAGATCAGATAACATTTTATGACAAATTTATTCAGAAAACCATGAAATTCCAAAAGGTTCACATACTTTTTCTTGCCACTGTATAGGTTTGCAAGTTGCTGCATGTGGGTTTGCTTAGAAACATTCAATTCTAATGAAATGGTGAAGGAATTTACATCTGAATAACTTCAATATCTCAGTCATACTTCACTCAATCAAGTATTTTACGAAATTGACTTTTCTAAAAGGTGAAACTAATATTTATTTATTTATTTAGTCCGCTATATATTTCTTTTAAAAAAATATATTACTTAGATTTGTTTTATTTCAGAATTCCACCAAAATAAAGTGTCCTTTTAGGGTAAGGGCAGCAAGTCTCTCTAGACTCTAGACTGTTCTTACAGTGTGACCGCACCCTGAACTGACATTCTGAGTCACCTGAAGAACAGTTACGCTTCTGTTTTTCCTTACATATCACACTAATGCACAAGGATTATGGTCAGAATGCACAATTCCGACCAAAAATTTACAAACACTATACAAATCGTGAATAAAAACTGAATGCAATGATGTGTAGGTGCCAACTTCTAATATTTTATTCAGAATAGAACATAACACACGAAACAAAAGTTTAAACTGAGAAAATGTACCATTTTAAGGAAAAAATATGTTGATTCAGAATTTCATGGTGTCAACAAATCCCAAAAAAGTTGGGACAAGGACATTTTCACCACTGTGTGGCCTCTCCCCTTCTTTTTACAACACTCAACAGACGTCTGGGGACAGAGGAGACCAGTTTCTCCAGTTTAGAAATAGGAATGCTCTCCCATTCTTGTCTAATACAGGCGTCTAACTGTTCAATCGTCTTGGGCCTTCTTTGTCGCACCTTCCTCTTTATGATGCGCCAAATGTTCTCTATAGGTGAAAGATCTGGACTGCAGACTGGCCATTTCAGTACCCGGATCCTTCTCCTACGCAGCCATGATGCTGTGATTGATGCAGAATGTGGTCTGGCATTATCTTGTTGGAAAATGCAGGGTCTTCCCTGAAAAAGATGATGTCTGGATGGGAGCATATGTTGTTCTAGAACCTGAATATATTTTTCTGCATTGATGGTGCCTTTCCAGACATGCAAGCTGCCCATGCCACACGCACTCATGCAACCCCATACCATCAGAGATGCAGGCTTCTGAACCGAGCGTTGATAACAACTTGGGTTGTCCTTGTCCTCTTTGGTCCGGATGACATGGCGTCCCAGATTTCCAAAAAGAACTTCGAATCGTGACTCGTCTGACCACAGAACAGTCTTCCATTTCGCCACACTCCATTTTAAATGATCCCTGGCCCAGTGTAAACGCCTGAGCTTGTGGATCTTGCTTAGAAATGGCTTCTTCTTTGCACTGTAGAGTTTCAGCTGGCAACGGCGGATGGCACGGTGGATTGTGTTCACTGACAATGGTTTCTGGAAGTATTCCTGAGCCCATTCTGTGATTTCCTTTACAGTAGCATTCCTGTTTGTGGTGCAGTGTCGTTTAAGGGCCCGGAGATCACGGGCATCCAGTATGGTTTTACGGCCTTGACCCTTTCTCACAGAGATTGTTCCAGATTCTCTGAATCTTTGGATGATGTTATGCACAGTTGATGATGATAGATGCAAAGTCTTTGCAATTTTTCGCTGGGTAACACCTTTCTGATATTGCTCCACTATCTTTCTGACAGCATCTTTCCCAACATTGTGGGAATTGGTGATCCTCTACCCATCTTGGCTTCTGAGAGACACTGCCACTCTGAGAAGCTCTTTTTATACCCAATCATGTTGCCAATTGACCTAATTTGTGTTAATTGGTCTTCCAGCTCCTCGTTATGCTTAAATGTACTTTTTCCAGCCTCTTACTGCTACTTGTCCCAACTTTTTTGGGATTTGTTGACACCATGAAATTCTGAATCAACATATTTTTCTCTTAAAATGGTACATTTTCTCAGTTTAAACTTTTGTTTCGTGTGTTATGTTCTATTCTGAATAAAATATTAGAAGTTGGCACCTACACATCATTGCATTCAGTTTTTATTCACGATTTGCATAGTGTCCCAACTTTTTTGGAATCCGGTTTGTATATATATATATGTATTACAGCTCTCGTTGCATTAAGGTTTTCACTATGATTCCAGACAGCAGACAGACACGCTGCTGTGCAACCGGCACACACCAGCTAAGTCAATGGAGTCAGTGTTGAAGCTCATACAAACTCCATATTCTCAATCAGGCTCTGGCCTGCAGGCTGAAATTTTAAAGCATCTCAAAATAGGAGCATTTTTTTGTATATCCTGATCTGGGATCAGAGGAACTCTGAGAACTCAGTGAGAACACTGATCTAATTGACTTATAAGCCCGGATCTGGGAACAGTGCTCAGTACTCGTACAAGGTCAAGTGATGAAAAGGCGCTTTTGTACTAGCGCAAGTTTAGCTCAGGTGTTTGCCTTCAGAAGTAGGCCAAGCTAGCCCACAAAACCGATGTGCTGTTTAGAAGAATAAAATGCACCAGAAAAAAAAGCTTAACATCAGGAAAGGCAAAAAGAAAGATGGCAGTTTGTTTGGGTGTGAATTCGAAGAGTCTTGTTAAGACAAAGATGGTGAGAAGGACAATGCATAGTTGAATGTAATTAGCGGGTACGCAGCAGACTTAAACAGGGCCTAGTGGGCATATTTTTCCCTGTGGTTGAGTTTTCATGGCCCACTAGCTATGGCAGCTGTGCAGGAACTGACTCGCCTTGGCTTGGTGCAAATGAACGTCTAGGCCAGGACTTGCTTAACTCCGCCTGCCAAGCGAGCTCCTGTTGCAAGCAAAGGTTGGTAGCGTCCAAGCGTTCTACACACAGAGGCCTGAAATACACACACACACACTAAATATACAGACGCAAAAATGTACAGATGGACTAGACCACATACGTGCACAAGACTGGTTAAGATCAATGGCAAAGAAAGTTCTGTTATAATTCAGAGACCATTTAATACTATTCATTCACCTATTCCTATGTTTTTGCTCAGTTCTGTTTTTGTTCACATACAAAAGCGTGCTCAGAATGTGATATTTTTCATCATTAAACCAAAGTGCAGATATACTGATCTATATAGATATAAAAATACTGATCTATTTCAACTAAAATTCTCAAGTCAGTAACTTTGCTGCTTTAGAGCGTGCTGTGACAATAAACTACATCTCCCACAATGCATGCGAAGTGACGGCATCCCACCACTAGATTACAGTGTATCCCACATCGGCGATTAAAGAGGGCGATTTTTCCAACGAACCGGAATGAGAATTTTTCTCCAAATTATCCCAAAATGTCCAGGAAGTGAAAAAGTGATGCAGATGGAAGGAACTTTCAAGTTATGAAGAGGTGTCGCTCATTAAAGAGTATATACTGTCATATAGTTACAACTGGCCCTTTAAGGGAGGGCCAAACTTCCCAAACTTTTTGCAACGAGGACCAGATTTGGTGAGGTAAAAGTATGTGGGGGCCGACCATTCAGCCCGAACTTGTTAGTGAATAATGCAGGGGAGTTTTCTAGCTTTGCCTCCTTCTTCGCTGACTTTGTTACGTGTGACCACAGGTCTACTGCCATCTTCTGGTGAAATATAAAATAGCTTTTTTTTGTACGTGTGTGTATATTATACTGTGGGCCAAGGTGCTGGCGAGTCGTATATTGTATCGTTGATTTTATGACGGAGGCTGTGGGCCAGTGGAAACTTCAACACGGGCCGCACGGGCCGGACTTTGGACATGTTTGGACATGTCTGCTTTATAGACAACCATAATGCTGATGTGGCCCACGGTGACACCCTGACACCCCTGATCTAGATGATACACTACATTTTGTCAACTTTCAAATGTCTAGGTTACTGGACAATAAAGTAGCTAGACATAACATAGAAATAATATAATTAAAACATGATAGAGTTTCAGGTTATTTTGTTGGAGCCTGCTGTTATTACTTCCATAGAAAAAAACGGTGCCCTGGCAAGAGGGAATAAGCCTGAGACTATGTACTAGCAAACACAAGATAAACAACTCCAAACACAACCCCGAATAAACAAGATTCAACTCACGCCCTTAGTGTGTTCGAGATCAAAGAAATATCCAGACATTGAGTGTCTTCTCATCAGGCGGCGGATTAAGTCATCTGTCACCAATCTGCAATCCACTCTCATGCAACTGAAAGCATTCTTGCCCTAACAAAGTACTATAAACATCCTACCACAGTAAAATAACAGATGGGAATAAGGCCACACTCTTCCGACTGCAAGCATCTGATCAAAACCGTGTGGGATATTTAGGAAGAGCTAAAATTGCATCGGAGACAGAAATGTCCAAGTTGGTAAGTTCGGTTTCACAAAAGCCCAACCTGTTGCTCTTGCACAGAATCCTAGTGTAGCATATTTATAACAACAGGCAACAAAACAGCACGTGGCAAATGCGCAAACTGCTCAAAGATGTTCCAGTTTTTAATAAATTCATCAGTCTACATAGAATAGAATAACACTTTTTGTCTGACAGTATGTTACTCCAACACAACTCGACGGATTCTTAATTAAAATGCTCAAAGAACATTTATGCGCATGATATAATCTGTCATAGACTGTCATTTCTGTAAATACTCTCCGGATGTCTTATAACCTCAAACAGATTGCATTCACTTCTTATTACAAATATTGCAAATTAATTCCTTTTTTTTACAGCTAAAGTATTTGGACACTTGACTTATTTGTGCTTCTTCACCAAACTTTTACCACAAAATTGCAGGTACACGCTTATATCAGATGTTTTTGGATGCAGCAGCATTCAATTTTCCCTTTCGTTGAACTAGAAGAGGCAAACCTGTTTCATCAGGATAATGCCCCTGTGCACAATGTGAGATCGAAGAAGATATGTTTTATAAGATCAGGACAGGCCTTCTACAGAGCTCTGACCGCAACCCTATTGAGCACTGTTGGGGGATCTACAAACCTGAACAAAGGGGGCACCTCAAACAAACCTGTCGTTGAATGGGGAGACGTGTGTGGCGCTGCGTGATAAACATGAGCCTCAGAACACTGGCTAAAACAGGTAAAAAAAATAAATAGCAGAAACAATTTATCCACTGTATCCAAAATAAAAAAAAAAACAACTGAGATTTATATGACATATCGCCCAGCTCTAGTACATCATTAACTGAATTTGCTACAAAATCTCATGGTGCAAATGGGAACTAAAAGGTGATGTTCAAAAATCACATACAAATCTTATGTGCACAAACGTTTCTACATATAAAGCACATTTTAAAAACGGCGAATGAAGCGGTCATCTCTGAGCGTGCTCAGTAGTGCAGTAAGAACAGAGGAACGTACGGTTCGAGCAAGCCAAAACGAATACATATGCATGCAAGGTATGGCATTTAGGGTGCTGTAAAAACGAGAAGCATGTACAGTAAGACAGATCATTTCAATCCCTTGCATTAAAACCTGTACGAGCGATCAGTCAGGCCAATTTTAGTCACCTGAGCCACTGGGACGCTCCACTGGCAAACTCTCTGGGCCAAGATGGGCACCATCTGGAGGCTGAGGCGAGCTGGCACCGGGGCTACAGTCCTCCTCCTCCCACATCTGCTCTGGAGCTGAGAGCCAGGAGACCAGAATCTATCCTGCACGCACAAGACAGCCAAGAACATGGTTCACCAGAGACCTTGCCAACACAAGCCCTCCTTGTGTTTGGCATTTTAGGCGATCCAACTCACAGGGCTGGAAATTTCCCATATGTATAAAGCAATCGGCTGCACGGGGTATGATGACTGGCAAAGGAGCAAGCAAAAACTACGAGGCACAAGTGGCCTTAATCAGAGCCAAACTATGATTGCCAGGACATTTCTTGTGCGCATAATATATATATATATATATATATATATATATATATATATATATATATATATATATATATATATATATATATGTGTGTGTGTGTGTGTGTGTGTGTGTGTGTGTGACACGATCACTTTTTTTATGTAACATGGGCTTGAACTTTATATACTAAGCTATTTGCAGTAGCTACACATGCCTATACGGATATTAAAGACTGTGTTAATGAGATTTTTATTATGAGTAAATCTAAACAACCTCAAACGTGTCAGTGATACGAAATACTACTATAACTTTCTCATACGGTCTCAAACTTTTCTGGGTGATCATTAGAAGTTAGAATTAAAATAAATAAATAAATTATATGATCAGAAATCAGCCTGTTAAAGGAAGAGAAAGTAAGTCATATATGCCCAGTTCCAACTAATCTCACTCTGCAGCAAGTCCAAACAAGTTCATGCCTTACCTTTAAACCCTGCTGTTTCAGGAACTCATATTCTTCCTCTGAACTGCCTCTAAACGGACCTCAGAAGAAGAGGAGGAAGAAGAAAAAGGAGGAAAAGTCGCGTTTGTGCGGTGAAAAGTCTCGTCCTCGTCATGTTCTACCCCCCCAAAAAAACTTTTTCTCCCCCCTTTTCTCAACTGCCCTTAATGACAGTCTGCACCACACAGCGCTCAAACTTCCCAAACTTCCCAAAAGCCTTGACAGCCGCGAACTTCCGCAAAAGATAAACTTATTCCCAACAAACGCTACAAAAACGAAAACAAGAAAAAAGAAAACACTTTCGTCTTCAGATGCTCCGCGGGAGGATGAACACGGACGCGGATTTCTAAGCGTCAAGACTTTCCAAAGCAGATTCACACACGCGCACACGAGCACGGGAGCGCGCGCGCGCGTGCACCCACACACAAACACAAGCACGCACACGGACCTCGAGAGTTCTAAACAAGTCGCATCTGTTGTAATAAAGGGTGTGTGTGTGTGTGTGTGTGTGTGTGTGTGTATGTGTGTGTGTGTGTGTGTGTGTGTGTGTGTGTTTGGGGGGGGGGGGGGGTTCCGCTGTGCGATCTCCAATAAATAAATAAACAAACAAATAAATGCTACTGTTTTTTCTTCTTCTTCTTCTTATTGTTGTTGTTGTTCCTGTTGTTGTTGTTGCTATTAAAGAAATAGGTTATTTATTCCCCTATTTGTATATATTAAAAATTAATTACTTTAATTAATCATAAATTCAGTAACCACCCTGTTTTGCTGAACTACTACTACTACTACTACTACTACTACTACTATTATTGTTATTGTTACTATTATTGTTGTTGTTGTTGTTGTTGTTGTTGCTATTACAGAAACAGGTTATTTATTAGGTTATTTAACCACCCTGTTGTGCCGAACTACTGCTACCACTATTATTATTATTATTATTATTATTATTATTATTATTATATTATTATTATTATTATTATGTTTTGTTGTTGTTATTAATAATAATAATTATTATTATTATTATTATTATTGCGGGTGAGGCACGGTGGCGTAGTGGTTAGCACATTCGCCTCACACCGCCAGGATCCGGGTTCGATTCCCGGCTCGGTTATGTGTGTGTGTGGAGTTTGCATGTTCTCTCCATGCCTCAAGGAGGTTTTTCTCCGGGTTCTCCGGTTTCCTCCCTGGTCCAAAAACATGCACGGTAGGTTGATTGGCACCTTGGAAAATTGTCCCTAGTGTGTGAATGTGTGTGTGTGTGCCCTGCGATGGGTTGGCATTCCATCCAGGGTGTATCCTGCCTTAATGCCCATAGACACCTGAGATGGGCACAGGCTCCCCGTGACCCGAGTGAAGATCGGATAAAGCGGTAGAAGATGAATGAATTATTATTATTGCTATTATTATTATTGTTGTTGTTATTATTATTATTATTATTATTATTGTTATTATATATAGTGGTACCTGTGTGTACGTCGTTAATTCGTTCCTCATAAAGCGACTTTGACTGAATCCGACGTTAACCGAACTGAATTATCCCATTTGACTCCGGTCATGATCTGGGAAGTAATTAGTGAATTCCTCTAGATGGCTCCCCAAACGAACGCGATGTAAACTTTGCGATGTAAACTTTTTAAAATTTGGTGCGTTAACTGACATCAAATTCCCGATGAAACATCCGACGTTAGCTGAAGGGTTACTATTACTACTAGTATTACTACTAGTTTTAATAATGATGATAATATTATTATTGAAAAAAAAACAAAAACTGGATGCAGATATACAACAATGTCGATCCACATCACACTTCCCACATTGGATGGTGGGAAGAAACCACAAGACCCTGAGGAAACCCATGTGGATGCACCCCACAAGAGATTTTTTTTTTGAGATGCTGTGACAGTCTTCTCGTTTGGACCTTGTCAAACTCACTCAGTTTATTATAATGAAGTATAATTAATAATATTTATTTATTTTGCTTTCTACAAAATATTACTCTATGTGGAGTTTTTTTTAGAAGAAAATCGTACTTAAGCACCCTACATATATCGCAACATTTGATTTTATAAATACTAAAACATATTTATTTGCAATTGCAATTTTTTTGGCTACTCATTTCTATTGGGTTTTGTTTTCCTGCAGGAATCAGTTTATCCCTCAGATCTCTCTTTGTTTTGTCTTTAGTTCAGCAGATGAAAATCACATGTGCATTTGACATGATAAGAAATAGCTGGTCTCTTGTGATACATAAATCAGTTTTAGCTGCTGTCAGCGCTTCGTTTTCATCCGGGTGATTTTACGCATTCCAATTTATACTCATTTTGACAGCTTTAATCTTAAATTCCTTTTTTTCTTTAACCATCACAGATATTTCCAAATCCACCGTCAGTAATCAAAACAAATAATTTCAGCATGTGTATGTTTTCTGCATCTATAAAATACATATTTTAATGTCAAGCATGTTTCATGTATGAATCGTAGCTCCACCACGTAAAGCCTAAATCTGCGGAATCACATTGTATGTTTGAGATCGGGAAATTTTGGAAATACGATAAACTGACAAATAAGAAAAGCTTCGATTATGAATGTTTGTTGAGTATTCTCCTTGTGTAAGGGTTTCTTTATGGATATCTAGTTTCCTATCATTGTGCAGAATAAACAGGGTGTATAAACAGGGAGTTTGATTGTGCTGCATTGACCATATTTATGAATGTCTGTTTATTGCCATTTCATTTGTGGTTAAATGGGCTACTTGCTATTAGGATTTTAGGATTACTTGCATAATTATTGTATTTCCTTTGAAATTCTTTGTTTTCTGACTTAAAACATCACTATACTATTGGGCGTACATGTTTATGTCTGTGAAAGTTGCTCATCAGTTATAAGCTCTGGAAGGCACTTTGCCTCTGGAAGCTCTGGAAGGTACTATTGTTATTATATTTTGGGGGAGGTGGAAGTTTCAGTTCTAACATGAACAAACATTATGTTTTTCATCTGTATTTGGTTCTTTCCCAAACATCCGCCATACACTTTGCAGGCCCTGAAAGTTCTGAAAGTGATAACATGAACTTGTGATAGCATGCAATAAAGCCAATTCCATGAAGATATCCTTTACTGGAAGAGCTGTATTGACCTGCTATAAAGTTCTGACCTCGGATCTCCTGAACGCAGTACCCGTCCTTCCTAATGCCCTTGTGTCTGAATGAGCACACTCTGAAAACTAGCTGGATTGCCTGGATGGAATCTGCATCCACAGTCCTCTGACTAATATAATATTGAATACCGAGAATGAATGAATAAATTAATAGTGTCTCATTCAGTTTAATATAGCACATTAAACCATCTTATTCTATGTTTTTTTTTGTCAGGTAAAGGGGAACCTGTACATGGGACGAGAAGACAAGCGATTGCGAGGGAAAAACAAAAAAACGAGAGACATGCCGCAAATAAGCACTATATCCCCACCATGGTGCATGCCAAATGCATTTTCCTGCTGTGTTTACAGTATTATAACAGGTCTGCAGGAGTTTAACACGTTGTTCCACTGAAGCAGTGGGATGCATATTCCTCCCCATAGGCACAGTTTTAATGAAATAATATGACCCAGACCAGACCTTACAGCGCCTGGCCAACTAACAACACTGTTCTAAGTGTTATCTTCTTAATAAAGAAAAGCTTCAAGGAGCCCATATACAGTATGAACTTACGAGTAGCTGGTAGATTAAAGCATGCAGTGTGTACGTTTTGTCTGGAGACACTTCCTTCGAAATTGGCAGGTCTAAGATAAGCAGTGGAAGGCCTCCATTGGGGAAATTAAAGGGTGATGTTAAAGCGAAACTTTTTTGTTCAGATCGATGTTATGATCGGGCACAACAAGAGGAAGATGTTGTAACCTACATAGGAGGGTTAAAACCTACTTCCTTGCCACAGCGGGAAAAAATCTGCCATTTCCAGTGCATTATAACTCGTGGACAGTGTCGGGGAGTAACTAGTTACATGCAACGACGTTATGTAATTTATTTACAAAATAAAAGTAACAGTTACAGTTTCTTTAGAAAATGTTGAATTGTTTGGCCACCACTGGCCCCTCAACAATTTGATTCTGAAGCAGCTAAGTTTCGAAAATATGTCCCACTTTTTCCGAGTGCCACCTAGTGGACAAACGAAAGTAATCATAAAGTAATCAAATGTAATCAGTTACTTTACCTAAAGTAAATGAAAAGTTACACAACGTATTACATTTTGAATAGGGACATTTGTAATCTGTAATCTATTACATTTCCAAAGTAACCTTCCCAGCACTGGTCGTGGATATGTTTAACTTTTGTTAAACCAGAAACAATAGCATCTTTAGGCTTTGGGAAAAAACAACATGTTGCCTACTTTTAATGTAGATTGGGGCATTTATTTAAGCCTGCTTTTCCCTGACGCATACGTGTAATAAGGCATGGTTATTAATGAGGAGACGCACAAGAGCAGTTGTAATGAACATGAACGGGATCTTTTCTCCATCGGTGATTTTCCGCAAAGCTGTTGGAGGCGATTCAAGAACGGCATAGACGAAGCAGGCGTTTCCCAACTGAAGCACAAGTGACAAATATTCACCCCAAATAACGCTCCTGATCTGCTTGGGATCGTGTATCTATAGTATGTAATTGTTTTGGGGTTGGTTTTTTTTGGAGGGGGGGGGCTATAATGTGACCCTATGCTGTAGCTACACTGGTTCAGATATGGAATTTGTTACAGTAGCATCCAATATAAACAAGTGCAGGTGATATTGAGGAATATGAGCTTGATGGAAAAGTTAGAGAGAAGAAAACACTATAGACCCACACTATAGCTTGATGTAGCCTGAAGAGAAAGGCGCTTTAGACGGATGAAAAGATTAAAAGGCGGAGCATGCTAGTCTGAAAAGAACCGCATACGCATGCTGCAGATATCTAGCCCTTTTTTTTTTGGAGGTGTTATTTTAACCTTTTGATGCTGATTGTTTTCAGTGGCTCCGAGCGGTTTGGAGCGGCTCGAGAGTAAGAAAAAGGGATGTGGACGAAAATGTGGTTCCAATCACTCACAAAGATGCTTTTGTTCTCGCGTTCGTACGGAGTCCCGAACGAGCCAGCGATCCAGGCCAGTCCTGGTCTGTCAGAGACTTCTTAATTAGACTCATTAGGGTGACCATGAGTGCAAGGCGGATTGCGCAAGAGAGTCTGGGACATGATGTGGACGGTGTGTGTATGTGTCTGTGTGTGTGTGTGTGCGCGCTTTGCACGGGTTTAATAGTCATTCTAAAAAACAACACAGAGTCTGGAGTGAATGCTCGATCATTGTGCTTTATTATTATTATTATTATTATTATTATTATTATTATTATTATTATTAGCAGATGTTTAAATTGATAAATATGCAAAACACTGTTTTTTTTCCTAAGCAACTGCTGCTTAGAAAAAGCTACGGTGCACTTTTTTTCGTCAGGGTTTTAAAGCCATGCATATTTGACAAAAACCAAGACTGAAGAACCCGATCCCAAGTCTAAGCAGGTTGCAATAACACTACACGCCCTGTCTGTGTGTCAGCATGAGATTTTCTCAGGAGTGTGAACGGACTCTGGCTGAGCCTGTCCCGCTCTCCTTTTTCCCCCTTCCTTCCTTTAAAAAAAAAAAAAAATTATTTATATATATAGTCTCTCCTCTTGCACTCACTTTTTGACTGGTTTATTTACCCCTCCTGGTGGACAGAGGCTGAAACACAGCAAATGAATCTCAGGGCACAGGGGCAGTCAGGATATTTGTGTAGCACTGCATGACATCATGGCCTGACGCTTATGAGACAATCTGAGCAGAAAATGGCAACAATCTGAATTAAAAAAAAACTATTTTTTTCAACTTTAGTTGTTCTGTAGCGTTCTAGTTTCTTTCTTCCATCCCGTCGTCTTTTTCGGGCTGCTCCCGTTAGGGGTCGCCACAGGGATCACCGTATTTTAGTGCAAGTTGGTTTTACGCTGGAAAATATGAATATGTATGTTTGGTTTCGATTTTTTCCGAAAACTAGTAATATCTATCTATCTATCTATCTATCTATCTATCTATCTATCTATCGTCATATTTATTGCAAAACTAGTACTATCTATCTATCTATCTATCTATCTATCTATCTACTAGCTATCTATCTATCTATCTATCTATCTATCTATCTATCTATCTATCTATCTATCTATCTATCTATCTATCTATCTCATCTATCTATCTATCTATCTATCTATCTATCTATCTATCTATCTATCTATCTATCTATCTATCTATCTATCTATCTATCTATCTATCTATCTATCTATCTATCTATCTATCTATCGTTATATTTACTGCAAAACTAGTATTATCTATCTATCTATCTATCTATCTATCTATCTATCTATCTATCTATCTATCTATCTATCTATCTATCTATCTATCTATCTATCTGAGAAATTTTTATCTACTATCTATCCATATCCTATCTAGCTATCTATCTATCTATTATCTCATCTATCTATCTATCTATCTATCTATCTATCTATCTATCTATCTATCTATCTATCTATCTATCTATCTATCTATCTATCTATCTATCTATCTATCTATCTATCTATCTATCTATCCATGTATCTAGCCATCTATCTATCTATCTATCTATATATCTATCTATCTATCTATCTATCTATCTATCTATCTATCTATCTATCTATCTATCTATCTATCTATCTATCTATCTATCTATCTATCTATCTATCTATCTATCTATATATATTAGAAAGCATTAAATATTTTCCTTCATTTGACGTATTCTGCTCCACGATGCTCCTGTGCACAAAGACAGCCCCTACAGGATATGCTTTACACAAGTTGTAGTACAAGATCTTGAGTGACCTGCTATCGAGCTCTGACATCATACCTCCTGAACACATTTGGGATTTGGAATTGGAACGCCGACCGCACTCCAGGTCTCCTCACCCTACATCAGTTCCCCTACTTTACTAATGGCCTTGTGATTAGTGACTAAATGAGCACAAATCTCCTCAATCAGATGACAAAATCCAGCGGAGCATTTTCAAGAAGAGTGGAGGTTATATAACAGCACATAAGGATTATTACGGGATGATCAGAAAACACATGAGGTAATTATGTAATATATAGACATTTATATATATATATATATATATATATATATATATATATATATATATATATATATATATATATATATATATAAATATATATATATATATATATATATAGATAGATAGATAGATAGATAGATAGCTGACCCAGTGCCACACATCACTAACATTTTAACAACATTTAACTATCATTTTTGTTCTTCACATGGAGGTCCTTGGGAGCAATTCAAACAGACAGCTTGTAAAAAAAAAAAAGATTGAGTGTGTGCTATGAAAGTTAAAAAAAAAAAAAAAAAAAAGCAAATAACTATCATTACCTCGATCCTCTTAGACAAAAGTGGCACTTGTAAACATTACCCTATTACTCGACATTTTTAAGGAGGTCTGTTTTCAGCCAGGCTTTGGACAGACCTCTTTCCAGATGCGTGTGTGTTTTTTTTATATTATTGCCTGAAAGCTTATCAAAAAGGACGTTTCCTCTCTCCCCTTCCTCATCCAGCAGTCAGCTGAGATTTTAAAACCCATATAGCCGTAATGCAGCGCTTCACCGACATTAGCGTAAGCAAACGAGACCCAATCATTTGCTCATGCCAAACTCGATATGGCCAAGTGTCACATCTGACGCTCATTTTCTCTCCCCCTCCTTCTGTCTGCTGATAATAAAGAACACATTTTTTTCTTTACTTTTCTCCCCTGTATATAATACAGCTGTACAGAACGACATCATATAGTAAGCACATATTATTTAAAAAAAAAAAAAAAAAACATAAATCCGAATATTAAAAATGTTTTATCTGTAAATGAGGACACGCACTGGACACGGCTGCAGACAGTGTAATAAGTATTTTATTGCATTTTATAATGCCATTGTCAATAATTAGTACAGATTACATGCAACTAGAACTACTGTACAGTTTTTTATTGTCTGCATGAGCAGACACAAGAAGATTCAGGTTACAAATACACAGATATACGTGTGTTTTTTTTTTTGTTTTGTTTTGTTTTGTTTTTTATACAGCATGAAGAAAAACGGCAGTGACTGGCATAAACACGGTCACCCCAGGGTTAAAAACAATAATGGTGGCTGGCTAGTTGCCTTTTTTTCCATTTTTTTTTTTTTTTTCAATACCATCTCAGAACCACCATGTGTTCCGTTCCCCCTAAAAGTTTTCATCCCAAAAGTTTTGAACGAAAAATAAAACCAAAAGTAAACAAAAAATAGATATTTATACTAAACTAGTTACATAGAAATCACTGCTGATTTAAAAAAAAAAAAAAAAAAGAAATGTACACACATTCTTAAGATGCAAAATGAAATGAGAGCTAGAGTGGTAGATTCGTTCGCTTGGCCATCAAAAAAACAAAACGAAAAGGAAAGAAAAAAGAGAAAAAAAAAAAAAGAAGAAGAAGAAGTTAATACCGCCAGGGAAAGCTCCTTGGCAAGGATCCGTTTTCTGGATAACGTCACATTAAAGCTGTCAATCACACGGAAATGGAGCTCCGACAGCTCAATAGATATAATGTTTTTATTTTTATTTATTTCTCAGGCATGGCGGAGGGAAAAAAAAAAAAAAAAAAGAAATGTAATTCAGGGAAATATTGTTTGGTCTCCATTAATGAAAATTTTGCACCAATTAGCAAGAAGGCATTCGAATATATATATATGTGTGTGTGTGTGTGTGTGTGTGTGTGTCTAAAACCATCAACAGATCTGATTCCGAAAAGTACATGTGTACAGCAGAAATCATGGTCCCATTCCAGAAAAGGAAAAAATGCATAAAAAAAAGATGAATTGAAATCGTCGATGGTGTAAAAAAAAAAAAAAAAAAAAATTACATGAAAACAACACATCAGCATATTTATCATTACCAAGCCATCAACGGCAATTAAGCTAACGAGAGCCTTTGCTACGCAGTCCACTGGGCTCTGAGCCAACGTGACGAATAAAAACAGACTCGCTGTGATATAAGAAACAGAGGGGGAAAAAAAAAAAACACCACCATTGCCAAGTGAACGACAGCTTCGAGACGTTTCTGCAAACTACGTACAGGAATGATTTGGTTTAAAGGGAGTCTGTACAAATACATCTATTGGCACCTAAAAAAGGACCAACAAACACCTCCGAGAAGTTATATATATATTTATATATTTTAAAGCGAGATAGGGCTACATATTTTTTGTCTTCTTCAGGTTTTGTATTTTCCTCTTTCTCCTTTGTTTGAGGTTTTGGTCCTGTCCTTTGAGGAAAAAAAAAAAAAGTCCTTCTGAGGTATCATTGCAACAATGAATGAAACTTTTTTTTTTTTTTTTTTTGGTTTGTTTTCTCACATTTGTTTTTTTGTTTGTTTGTTTCCTTAAAAATGCATAAACGCAATACAGAGACGGAAAAACAAAAACAAAAGAAAAAGTATCAAAATATACCTAACTAAGATAAATATACAAACTGGTGTGTGTGTGTGTGTGTGTGTGTGTGTTTTATCTCTTTTAGCTATACCACTTAACCTAATTTTTTGTCATCTTTAAATTGTTTTTTTTTGTTGTTTTTTTTTTTTTTTTTTACTCGAGATACACTTTTTAAAAAAAAAGCATCATCCCAGATGTTTTGCAAAGACAAAAATAACAAAGGAGTGAAAATAAGGATACCTGCAGCACATAATATGATAAATACATACAGCGTCAGCAATACAGTATAGGAAGTTTCACAATCGCTAAAAGGATGTAGGAAATAAAATCTTTCCGGAACAAAATAAAAAAATGTAAAAAAAAATATAAAGAACAAAAGAAAAAAAAAGTGTGTGGTAGAGAAAAAGAGAGAGAGGAGAGAGACATAAATGCCCTTTAGAGCAAAGCCAAGCTGTAATATACAATAATACATCATTACAACAAAATGGGAAAAAATAAAAATAAAAAAAATCCATGGTGATCGCTAATACCACTGAGGTTCATCAGTCTACATCTTTATAAACAACTTTTGTTTACAGGTGTGTACCTTAAAGCATGTTCTTCTTACTATTACTCCCCCCCACTACTCCCCAAATGCAGCAGTTCCTTATTACAGAGAGATTCAGCACTGTTCCTGTTTCTGGTGGACGCTTCCTTTTAATCATTATATGTGTAGAATATAGATCTTTGGGCTATTTTGGTTTTCGCCAGCACTTTTTTTTTTTTTTTGCAGCTCGTCTGTTGAATGATCTACTGGATTAAAAAAAAAAATAAAGATAATAATAATAATAAACAAGAAAAAAAAATCATCTAAAATCAAATAATGCGTACGGTGAATTTAGTGTGTGCGTACGTGCTCGTTGTTGTTTTGTTTTGTTTTTTTTTTCTCACTTGACCCGAACCTGCCATAAAGCCATGCTTTGCATTAATTGGAAAGCCGGAGGAATAAGATGAAGATGAGGAGGAGGAGGAGGGCTTGAACGAGAGGAGACAGCGTTAATGCATTCTGCCCATCATCATTTCTGACGCTGGCCCATTGAGCGCGCTCTAATGACCGGCCGCCTCATTGGCTTAAAGCGGGGCCTGGCCTCCTCGTTACGCATGCAGAATTAGAGCGCGCAATTAATGCCTCGTCGCCTCAGACCTGCGTACACACACACACACACACACACTATGCTAATAGATCACTTAAAGATGGTGCACGTGCAATTTTCCCCCCTCTTCTCCCCATTTAATGCTTTGCACTTAACAAGACTCAGCAGTTTTTTTTTTGTTTTTTTCCTAAGGGGAGAGGTAGTCATTACTATTTATTTATTTCTATACTTTCTCAGCATGTGTGTGTGTATGTGTGTGTGCGCGTGCGCTGTGTGTTGTATTGTGTGCTTTTCGCTCATGCAAATGAATTCAGGCCACCGGCTTTTAGTTCACAAGCATATTTTTGGTGTCATTTTCTTTTTTTCCCTTTTGTTAAAGTCGTATTTAAAAAGATGACAGGGCGGTGTGGGGAACTGCGGATGGCCGTTTCATTTATTAAAAGGAGGTAGCAACATTTTTTTTTTTTGGTTTTTAATCGTTCCTTTTTTTTTTTTTTTAAACAAAATCTTTCTAAAGGAGGGTGCAAAAATTATCAAAAAAAAGGGGGGGGGGGGTTGAAAATTATATAAAAATAAAAAAAAATAAAATAAAAACTTCGATCTAAAGTGTGCAATTGTTTTTGAAGCCGTCCCTCCAATGTCCGAATTGTTGTTGGGAATGTATCCTTATTTTTTTCAAATGGTAATTTATTTATTTATCTTTTTTTTTTTTTAATATGTTCAGACATATACATCATATACAGTAACGCAATGGGCCGTGTCGATAAAACCCAATCCAATGTGAACACAGGAACATGGTGGAAAAAAAATGTATTGTTGGGGGGGAAATAAAAAACATATCTAATGAAAAAGAACGCAAAAAAAAACACGAGTATTTGTGTATTGTGCACTCGTCGTTCAAGTGCCTTATGTCTGCAAATGTATTTATCTCTTAGACCTTGAGGCGATTTATTTTTCCGAAGGTTGTGTTCTTAACACTTTGCCGTTGCCTGAGCATGAGAGGGTAGAGCTTTATTTATTTATTTGTTTTTCGTTAAGTGCTTTATCATCCAAGGAACTGACAGAGGTTTGACAATACTGCTTTCTTTCTTTCTTTCTTTTTTTTTTTGGCCTTAAACCACCGTCGGATTCACTCGTCCACTTTACATACTATTATCAAAACAAGCTTTCTCTCTCCTCTCTCTCTCTCTCTCTCTCTTTTGCGCTCTAATTTACAACCAGCTAATCTTTTTGCATCTCACACTTTGGTTTTTTTTTGGAATGTTCTGCACTAGTCTTAAACAGATTATTAAAACAACTAAAATAATAGATTAATAATTTAAAGATTAACCGTTTTAAGAAGAAAAGGAAAAAAAAAAGGAGGGTATTTGGTTTACTACAAATCTCTTTGGTAACCTGTAACGAAAATAAATCGGGAGGGAAAAGTGAAGAAAAAGAAAAAAGACTGTAAAAATTTGGCATGGCGCAGCTTTGAATGTTTGTTTGTTTTGTTGAAAGAAGAAAAAAAAAAGAAAAGAAAAAAAAAAACAAACTCATGTCCTGACCAGACATATTTGGATAAGGATAATATCATTCATATATCTGGGTGATGGATTGATCTTTAGTCAGACCACGGTAGGAATCCCCAGGGAGGGAACACCGTGGATTGAGGTATTCTCTTACCGCAAATAAAAACATTTTTCTTTTTAAGAACGACGCTTTGTATTGTAGCTGAATTTCAAGAGGAATTGCTAAATGATAGACGTGTGATAAAAAATATAGAGGAGAAAAAAAAAATCATCTTTCAGGGAACCTGCTTTGATGGAGAATGTGTGCCTGGTGTTATAATTGTCCTCTGTTTCTTTTGTGGTCCTCGTGCTCTTTTTTTTTTTTTTCTTTTTTTTAAATCCGTGCTACCTCGATGGTAAGTGCTCTTCTCAATATATCCTTAAGTAATTCTGGGCATTATGGGTAATAAAAAAAAAAGAATAAAAAAAAAAGGATTGTTGATTATCCTCTCTAAAATCCAGCCCATTTGGAATGATAACATATCTTTAAAGAAAAGAAAAAGAAATTGACCTACGAATTCATAACTAAAATACACCACAATGTGATCCTAGAACAGAGGCTGAAGATGATGTCATGAATGAGAATGTGAAGTCAATGTTTTAAAAGAGCATCACTTTTGACACTTTCCAATCAAAGAGTCGTGTCTCGGAGCTTTGACGCCTCGTCATAACCGCCAGCGCTGACAAGTTGGTCCTGGTTCCTTTTTCCTGAAAAGACGGAAATGATTTTTTTTTTTGTTTGTTTGTTTGTTTGTTGTTTTTTTTTAAACAGAGAACAGAGAGGGTTTGGTTACTTTTCACCATTCAGATAATGAAATCCCGAAATGTTAACACTGCTCCAAACCTGGAAAACTACTCCACCTCTCTTTTATGTCAAAGAGTTCACAATTCGAAGGTCGAAGGATTAAAACGAGGGAATCAGCTGCTCTGGTCAAGTGTTGATCCCTTGTTGTTTGTTTTGTTTCCTCCAAGTCCAGGATAGAACCAAGGTGAAGTTGGTTCTAAAGGAAATGTCCGTTATGTTTTCCGTTGTCGGATGTGTGAACGTCATTCCCAGGTAAACCACAGCTGCAGTTTTTCTTTTTTTTTTAATTTCCAAAGCAGATCTCAAGCCAGGCGATGGGGGAGGGGGGAGAAGTAAAAAATAAACTAAAGCTGATAAGACCGGATGTCGAGTGAGACGCTTCGGGGGACTCACGGTGCGTTTCGGCCATCAGTCTAAGACCGATTGTCCCGAGATACACACGAGTGGTTTAGTAAAACAGTTAAGAGGCAGACTTTAAGAAAAAAAGCTAAAAAGAGAAATAAAATGCATGATGGACTGATGAGGGGTACACCCTGTTTTGGTTTCATGATGTCAGGGATGAGGGGGGGGGTTGCTTCTGGATCATCTCTTGTATTTGAATTTTTTTCCTCTTTGTGGTTATTTTGCGCAGAAAGGAAAGGAGGACGGGGACGACGGAGACAAAACCCGCCCCCCGCCCCCCCCTCCCACCAACACCACCACCAACACCTCTTTACTCCAGCTCCTCTGTGGGAAGCTCTTCCTCCATGTCGCGCTCGTCGATGGGCATGCTCAGGTTCTGAGTGACAGACGCAATGAGGGACACGGGCCGGCTGTCCTCCTCCAGCTCTGCGGGTTCCTCCTTCACGTGGATCTGGTGTCTGAAAAACGCGTAACCACAAATTTAATGTCACTAGATACATTCCGCTGTACAATCTAGAAGCGTCTAAAACTGTTTTTCCTGCCGTAAATTCTTAGAACCCATGTTCTGTCTAAAGGGTCACTTAATTCACTTAAGAAAAAAAAGATGGGGGACCCTTAATGGCAGCTATATGAACCGGACAACATGAATTCTTATGTACAGTATATATCTATACGAATAAAAAGTATATATGGCGCATGAAAAAAAATGCGATTTTTGTCTAATTTATGAGGTGCTGGAAATTCTGGAGAAGACATTCTTTTCCTGTTCTGTTCAATCCCTTCTGGTCTTTCTGAGTTGACAGCAATATTCTTTTTTAATATTTTGATTTTAATGCTATTTATTGTCTCTGACACAAACAGCATTTATAGAAATAAATCTACTACTAATTATTTAGATTACAACTATGAACCGGAGGTCATGTGGTCTGGAATGTGTGTGAATATGATCCTTACCCGTATTGTTGTGGAGACAGGCCGGGGCTACAGCTGCCGTTGCTGTTCACCTGCTCCACTGTGCTGCTCACATCATCGTGACCCACGTGCAGCATGTTAAGGCTGGCTCCGCTGTTATTTAACAGCGTGGGGCTGTTTAGGAGGCTCAGACTGCTCTCGGCCAGCGCCGCCTACACACACACACACACACACATATTAGTGATGTGTACTAATCATATAAATCATGCAGTGGGTGGAGATCTCACATACAGCGTCTGCTTACAAGTTCACAGCCAAGCACTGCTATGTGTGTACATGTGTGTGTGTGTATGTGTGCCCGGGAACGGCAGGCACGGTGAGGTCGCACAGGTCAGAGTAGGCTGTGAGAGGATTTATAGCTGTATTAAAGCTATGAGGCGGTGGAGACACACTGTGATCAGGTAGTGACTTGCTGTACAGGAGCACACAGCTGGCCTGCTTTATGATAGATGCTCTGTACAGGCCTGAACATTTCCCCCACATTCACTTGAGCTCAGATGCCCTCTTTTATATCTTTATATTTACAAACTCTACTCTAACTTTTTAAATATTTTGTCCTCGTTTGCATTTGTGTCACGTCTTTATAACGAAAATGATTATTACTACGAATTGCCAGTGGATCACCAATAAAACAGGCATCTGCGACCTTTCTTTTATTCAAATGCGAATAAAATTCGAAGATGAAAAACTCCTCGTGACAAGGAGAATGCAAGACGGTTCACAGACTTACACAACAGTTTGCAGTTTGGTGTTGTGGCCCAAAAACTGGAGGGTTTTTTTTTTTAGAAGTGTATTTTCACGACAGCACTTCCACAAATGCTTATTTTACAGCCTATTTTACGTCAACGCTCACACTACAAGCCCAGGATCTATTCTGTACAGGACCTGGGTGTCTGGGATCACCACTAGGGGTCCCCTGTCTTCCACACTGCACAAGCAGATGGCTCGGCTTAACACAGAGGTTTCGCTCGCTCGTGCGTCCGTTCAAATCATTTCAATCGTCTACTCTGATTTCTGATGTTTGAAGGCACTCACATACATATTAGAGCCTTCCAGGAGAATTACTTACATTTTGATTATTATTATTAATATTCTTCTTATTATTTAAATATTAGAATTAAAAAATATTTTTTAAATCTTTTAAATATATGATATATATATATATATATATATATATATATATATATATATATATATATATATATATAATATATATATATATATATATAGTGTTTCAATACATATAAGGCTTCTGTACATTTTTGCCATAAATGTAATAACTTACTAGAATACTGAACACGTAAAATGGATTAATCCCTAGATTGTGAAATCAAAAAGAGCTTAGCAGGATAGGGGAAGTGTAAAGTGATGGTTAACTGGATTAAAAATGCACACACACATACACAGACATACACACACACACACACACACGGGCGCGCACACGTATTGACATTTTAATGCAGAGAGGAAAGGAGTTCTGGTCAGTGTCTCCCATTTTGGCACGGTGGTTTCAAGTCGATGTTGAGAACTTTATGTGCATTTCGTGCCAACCCAAATGGATATGACTTGCCAAGAGGGTGGGGGTGAGTGTCCGTTTTATGTTCACGGGGAAAGAGTGGACATGCAAACTGTGAGTCACCTGAAAATATGATTTTAGATGTGGCTTGTCTGTGCGCGTGACTTCA
This sequence comes from Kryptopterus vitreolus, assembly GCA_030449085.1. Lineage (NCBI taxonomy): Eukaryota > Metazoa > Chordata > Actinopteri > Siluriformes > Siluridae > Kryptopterus > Kryptopterus vitreolus. The sequence goes on along the minus strand of JACRUU010000013.1, from coordinate 7,571,246 downwards.
CGCTGGGTTTGCGACATGAGAACACTGCTAATGTGTTTATTTTATACACAATAGGTGTGAGTCACACAGGAACATTTTTAGGTCCACTCTTAGTTTTGATTATAAAAACGCCACTACAAGGGGATTCTCGATGCAAGTCGTTCACACCAAGCCTATAGTAAAGACACACACATTCAGGAAGGTGTAAGAAGCCATGCCTCTTGTTCATTTCTTCTTTTTGTCCTTTTTTTAATGAATATAAACTGGAGCGTTCCTGAATAATTCCTTTCAAAGTTCTCGGTTTGAAATCCACAAGCTAATTTGATATATATGTGCTAACCTTTTCACAAAAAAAAAAAAAAAAAAAAAAAAAAAAAAAAAAAAAAAAAAAAAAAAAAAAAAAAAAAAAAATATATATATATAATATATATATATATATATATATATATATATATATATATATATATATATATATATATATATATATACTTGCTTTAAATTATATCTTTTTCCTGTGTGCCTTTTTGTGCATAATTTTTTTTACAACATTTTATCTTATAGATATTTTAGATGTATGATTTACCAATATATATTTTTTTATTTCCTCATTACATTTATGCCAGTTTTTCATTTCTTTCAATAAATAATTATTTTTATTATTTTTTTTATTATGACTGGCTTTTGTTTCTTAAAAAAAAAAAATCTTAAAAAATATAAATGAAATATACATTGATCCTAATTGATATTTACAGTATTATGAAAATGATTGTGATGAAACGTGTACATGACGTGTCATGCTGTGTTCGCACCGTGTGTCAAAATGTTCCAGGAATTTTAATTCTCTTTGGACCTTGACAAATGTAAATGAAAAAAAAAAAATAGTTTTTGTTTCTCAATAACTAGTCAATAAACAATAACTTGTGCAGGGAACTCTAACAATAGGGAAATCATAAATGTCTAAGAAAAAAAATAAAAAGAAAGTAAGATGTTTGTTCTCACTGAGGCACGGCTGTGTAAATCTCTACAGCTCTTTTGTTTAAGGTTTGTTTATCTGTGGCCTTTTCAGGATGAGCAGTTCCATTTCCATAGTGATGGCCTGCGGGGGTTAGTGAGGGACAAACTGGGCCGAGACCAAGTGTACGTGTGTGTGTGTGTGTGTGTGTGTGTGTGTGTGTGTGTGTGTGTGTGGCCATGATTAGCTGGGCTGTTTGTTTTTCAGGCGCCGACACTGCTTGTCCTGTGAGGAGATGGATGGGCATAGACCTGACAGAGAGTGAGTGAGCAGGACACACACACACACATACAACGTACACGCTTACAGACTGAGCACACAGGGGCCGACCTCCCAGATCCATCTCTGTTCCCTTAAAGTGCGGGAAAAACACACACAGACACAACTATAAACACACACACACACACACACACACACACAGACTAAAAAAAAAACCCAGAAAGCCACACTCACTTGGACAGATGAACCCATGAACCTCACAGAACATTACAGCTTCAATTCAACACAAACACACACACACACACAGACACACACACACACACACACACACACAGAGTGCTGAGGTTTCTGAACGCTGACTGAAATAACATAAGCCGCATGACAGTGGCTTTCAAATGGATTTTCTAGGACAGACACTAATTTTATGCTGTGACCTTAATTGACAAATACATGATGCTATAAATCACGACTCATGAGTGTGTGTGTGTGTGTGTGTGTGTGTGTGTGTGTGTGTGTGTGTGTGTGAGAGTGTGTGTAGTGGGGAGGACAAGAGAGGAGGTTTGGGAGAACGTGCTAATTAGTGGAGAAAATTGATATCGGAGCCCTTGTGTGCTCGATCTGGCCGTGTGTGTGTGTGTGTGTGTGTGTGTGTGAACAAGGAGTGTGATTTTTTAACAGAAACTCACACGATGAGTTACTTACCTGGTAGCTGGCATTCAAGGATCCAAAGCCCAATCCAGAGATCATGTTCTTCACCAGAGTGGGGCTTCTGGAATCATGAAAAAAAGACGGAGGAAGAGAGAGAGAGAGAGAGAGAGAGAGAGAGAGAGAGGGAGAAGATGAGTAATCATATAGAGTAAGCAATCTTTTTCCACAAAAACAGAGTGAGATTTGAGCTGCTCTGTATTTATTCGCCCTGACGGCATATTATTGTGTATACACACACACATACACATCATCTGTGCTTCTAGTCTGAAACCTAGAGGGTAATTTGCCGTCGTCACTCTGTCAGGTCTCGAGTAAGCACCTAACATCTGTTTGCTCAAATGCGAGCAGGCACACTTCTCTGCCGTGCATCTGCTTGCCTTGTGCGCTAAATGCTACAGACACTGAAGGGAAACACACACACACACACACTGTACCTTTGTGCTTTACTCTGATATAAAGCTTTAATGATGGGAAGCGTATGATGGCAATCTTGTATGCCAATAATGATTACCAGACCAAATGTGATGCTGAGGCGGATAAATAAACGCCTCACTCTTATTGCACAATAAAGATATTGCTAAGTATTTTCTGTGCTTCTTTCCCAAAATGTTACCTGCTATGAGTAACCTGCTATAGATCTCTGACCTAAAGTCAACTGTACACCCCCTGGTATGATCTGGCTGCAACCCAGGTTTCTTCATTCTACATCACAACCCAACATTACTAACACAAAGATCTCCACAAGGACGTGGCAAAATCTAGTGGAACATCTTTCCAGAAGAATTATTTTATTTAAAAATTGTTTATTTGTCAGTATAAGGTATTCTGTAGTATAATGTATTCTGTGAGTGCTGACTTCAGGAATCGATTTCAACCATAGATGGCGCTGTTCCATTCTTCCCAAGGGCAACGTTCTAATGATCGAAATTCAATGTGTGTGTGTGTGTGTGTGTGTGTGCGCGCGCGTGTGTGTGTGTGTGTGTGTGTGTGTATATATATATATATATATATATATATATATATATATATATATACTTTCATTGAACTGGCTTTTTATGATTTCTAAATTAAATAAAAAAATAAATAAATACATGAATTAAAAACACAAAATGATATTATCACTGTATCACTGTAGCTATTAATAAAAGAAAAATTTATTTACAATAAAATATGTAAATATGTAGATGAAGGGGTGGAGTTTACCTTTTTCTTTGTGTCGCACATTACGAGCAAAAAAAAAAAAAAAAAAAAAAAATATATATATATATATATATATATAAATATGTGTGTGTGTGGGTGTGTGTGTGTGTGTGTGGTGTGTGTGTGTGTGTGTGTGTATATTTATCAAATAAATCACATTTAAATATATAATAACAACAACAACAATAGTAAAATAATAATAATAATAATAATAATAATTATAATGTTAGAGTTCGAATTTCTTTGTATATATGAAGACTTGTGATCGTTTGATTCAACCTTTAAACCTAGAAAGGATGATCTGAATATACTGTTCTGGGAAAGAAAGGAAAAAAAAGCCTACCCGGTCATCTTTGGTGGTCTCCTCTTTTGGTATTCCACTTCGTCCACGGTCCAAACGGCACCCTTGACGTTTTCCACTCGCACGAAGCATTTGTGGAGGCTCAGGTTATGGCGCACGGCATTCTGAAAAAAGGTACGAAAGTTAGAGAAAAGATAATAGACACCGAGAGTTTATTAAAGAGGAACAAATCGGTTTGTAGCAAAAACGGATGGGAAGGAGAGGCCGGGAGAGAGATGGTCACGTGTTTTTTTTTTTGAAACGCAATTACAGTACTGCCTCGTCTTAACAGTTTTTAATAACAGCATAAATCGTATACCTGCTTTCTAATTAAAAGCATGCTTGTGGTGATAAGCATAAAAAAGGCTGCACAGTTCAGTTCAATGAGGGGTGTGTGAATGTGAGTTTATCTCCTCATCTCATATTCCTCACTGCACACACACACACACAGACATGCACGCACACACACACACACACACACACACACACAATTATGCCTTCCACCACAAACACACGCACAGAGCACCAATTAAGTGCATATTCCACCGAGGAGTAGTGACACCGAGGTACCACACCGTCAGGAGAAGCACAAAAAAAAACTCAGTCTCCAAATGGTAGAAGTAAAAAAAATAAAAATAAATAAATAATAGATGTATATTCCTTCTTCACCAGTAAACCCCCATCTTTTTTTTTTTTTTTTTTTTTTTTTTAAATTTCACTAATCAGCCGCTATCCAGAATAACACCCCCGAGGGAAGCCCCTTTCTTTTCATCTGCTATTTGTAGTTTGTTCATGCCCAATTTCATTACCAATTTTAATTCGTGTATAATTAAATCCTGTGTATTTTTTCTGACACGCTCCTTTCTCTCTCTCTCTCTCTCTTTTTCTCCACAGCCCATGAGGGAGGGACTGCTGATGCCGGAATCACTCCTAACCGTAATTACAAGTGCCATAATCAGACGAGGCCTCCCTCCTTTGAATAAATTTCCCCGGCGCAGGGAGCGATGATGCTTAGTTTTGCAAATTAGTATGACCCCAATTTCAGCCTGCCACCTCGCCAATTTTATTTGCATTCCCATCCGTGATGAAAGACTAATTCTCCCAGTTAAAACATTAGCGGCAATTTAAAGGGGGTCAGCCTCGGCAGACATAAACAAAATGCTTTGCCGGCTGGCCGCTCGTGGCTCGTGCGAGAGTCGGCGCCGCCGGACGCTCTGGAGAGGGGCATCGGTGTTAGGAAAGATGGAAGTCGTGACGTGGGTGTCAAAAAACGGGTCGTGCCGACGCGAGCGGCCGTGCCCGCGCAAAATAAAAAAAGGCGCACCGGATGAGGATGGGGGTGGTGGGATGGTGATGGGTGGGTATTTGTCTCCGTGTGACCGTTTTCCATCCGTCTTAAATACCGATTCGCATGGCGCAGACGTACGGTTTAAACGCTTCCCATTAATTAAACACTCTAGGACGCGAGAAAACGTAATGGCTTTAATGAGCAGACACGAGCCTAGGCGGGCGTCTTCGGTCCAGGAGCGAATGCGAGGGAAAAGACATAACGCGATTAAATAAATAGACCCCCTGTGCAATAACGCGCTCCGCGAGCTTCCCGCGTCACTTCGGCTTTCCTCCTTTGATGTGTGAAAAAGATTTACTGTTTAGATTCGAACTCGCAACAAGGAACACTTGACCCGACATCAAACGCTCGTCCGGAAACGTGCGGCGGGAGCGTGTGCCGGGAAGAAAGGGCGGCGAGATTTATAGATACGAAGCACGGTTCGAGGCGAGGTCCGTCTTTACACCTAAGGGACGGCCTGTGACTGATCAATGACTTCCCCCTGCTCTTTCCATGAAATATGAAAGGCCATTAACCGAGCCGGAGAACGTAGAGGCCCATTTCTATATTTAATATCGCGGCCAAACGACTGGCAAGAGAGAGCGAGAGAGAGAGATTTTGTGGATATATTACATACGAGAGAGCAAAATGGGAGGAAGACGGCGTCGGATGAGAACGCGTCTATTAATTGTTAAATTTCATAAAAGGCAAATGAGACGTTACGGCCACCAGTCTTCTCCTCCGCTTCACCTCATCACTTCATCTCTGACCTCTGGAAACTGCTCTCGAAGGGGTATGGCGTCGCTCCCTTCTCCCTCTTTTCATACTTATAAATACACGTTCCCTTCGGTCTTACACCTTTGTTCTGTGCACGCAACTGTCCTTAAACTGTAATGCGGTGATGTATTAACCCACAAAAACAGTACAGAGGAATCGCTATAAGGAGAGAGATCAAGACAGGAAACAGTTTCTGTTCTTTTTCACCATCGGGTCTCCCTTGTCTACGTAGCAAGTGTATCACATGTGGTTTAAAGTGTGGGACTGGACATCAAACACACACGTGGACGCGCACAGTAGGCCCATCATTGTGGTAAACTAGACATGTACGCTGTGGTGCCCGGAGGAGTGCCATGCTCCTGGGGAAAGATTCAAGACAGTGATAAAGCGGCACGGTGCAACGACGCCGAGCCGGCGCTAATCAGAGGCCAAAAGATAAGAGAGCGACGTGCCTGCGGTGTGATAAAACATAGCTCTGTCCTCCTCTGTGTGTTTGGAGACGGATCATGAGTTCTGCATGCACGTACAGTCTGAGGAAAAACTCCCACCAGTTTAAAAGAGCGACTCCTGAACTGGTCTCCAGTCCGTTGTTTTTTTTTTCTGTTCCAATGATCTTTCGTTTGAAAGCTATCCAGCATTTCTTTCTTTCTGCTCGGGTTAGAGACCCAGCAATCAGAAGGCTGACATTAAACAGTGACATGTAGGGCTTTGGTAGGAAAAATAAAAAAAAATCTATATAAAACTAGCCTAATCCAAAACACACATTGATACGTGCACATGCACAAGAGCACAGTTTAATGGCTTTTCACTGAATATCTATGAACTGAAACTATTACACACTAAATGAATTCTGGATTCTTCGTTGCAACGAGAGACCCGATAAAGAAATCCTCGAGGGCTTTTTAGATAGTTAAAGGGTTCTACCTGATCTCCTCTACGTCTGGGAAAGATTTTTTTCCCCTCCTCAGATTCTGCAAATGGTTTGCGCCTGTTAGCTCGCGTCATATTACTCTTGCGATATGATTAGCGGTAAGGGCAATTAGACCCATTCTGAAAACGACTAAATTTCACACTTAAGATTGACTTTGTATTGCATTATGTGACTCAGGGGTACTTTAGCTATTTGGTGTACAGTAGACGCTATCTACTTAAAACCCTTCTCTGGAATGTCTTCTGTCTTCTGTTTTTTTTTTTTAAAAAAAGAGTCCCCTAAGTGAAAATTTCTCCTCTAGCAAATACCCGGCTTTTCTCTCCCACAGTCACACAGGAGACAATAGAGACGGCGGATTGGGACAATACAAAAGAGCGGGATAGACAGAAAGGGAAAGAAAGCAGGCGGGGTCGTGGCCTGGCCGGCCGGGAACAGAGTTGGCATCATTAATTACGCCTGCATGTTATCAGAATGTGGCCCTTGGCACAGGGGGCAGAATTTACTACTGTTTGCATCAGGCAGAACAATGGGGCTGACTCAGTGTGTCTGCGGTTCAGCCGTGTTGCTAGGTGGAGGCAGCAGCCGGCCTTACAGGCAGGACGCTTACTCTATAAAATGACCACATGAAACTCGAAGGCTACATCCGGGCAAATAAACCGCGCTCGATAAACCAGGATTCGTTTGAACTTTGCCAGGTACAAAATTCTAACCCGGGAGCAAACATTCGGCGACGTCGAGGTAAAGGGAAGAAACGCGGGTGGTTTTACAGTCTCACCTTCCAGGTTGCTGTGTTTCTCCTGAAATAGGCGAACATTCGCGTGAACCAGTTGTAGATCTCATTGAGAGTCAACTGTCGCTCGGGGGATTCAAGAATAGCCTGAGAAAGAGAGAGAGAGAGAGAGAGGGAAGTGATTGAAAGTGATGGAAATGGCCACTATTACAGATACATTAGCTGATGAGCCATGTGCAGTTAGAACTGGAGGTGTGCATTTCAGCATGGATGACACCGGGCTTAAATAAATCCACAGTTATGACCCCCTTCCTTCTCCCGACACACACACACACACACACACACACACATATTCACGCTCACTTACTCCTCTCTTTCTCACACAGACTCAGGACTCTCAAACCAACACCCTCGTAAAATCATTTTGTTAATGTATTTAGGTCATTATTAGAGTGATAGAAGGACTCGGGCTGGAGCGACTTACATGCCGTATCAGAGACGCGTACGTGAACGGAGGTCTGACGTCAGCATTTTTGTAGAATTCGCAATTCTGGGCGAGTTCTGTCAAGAGACACATACCACAAAAAAAAAACCACACAGTTCAGATGAGAAGTTAATTTAATGTCAACAGGTCAGGCCTATATGACGAATGTGTAACCAGTTTTGTGTGCGTGCGTGCGTGCGCGCTGACCAGATGCAATGGGGGTGCAGTATTTGTCAGAATTGCGCCGGCGGATGGGACCGACACCGTGTAGGCTGGAGGAGCTGATGACGGACGGGCCCTGCCTCAGGGGGGTTATGGGAGCTGCGGCTGAAGTGGGAGGGTGAGGTAAACCCTCGGGGAAAGGATCACTGTCCCGTTTCAACAGAGAGGCGCTTGACGCCAAATTCAGCTGGAGAGAAAAAAAAAGAGAGAGAGATAGAGAGAGGGAGAGAGAATAATAAATAAGCACATTTTTACACTCCATATGACATTGTGGATTTGTTTCCGTCCACTGTGTTTCAATCATTCAGCAAATGTATGTTTATAATAAGCAGTAGAAAAAAAATATATTTTGGAAATAAAACTGTTACAAGAGAAAAATAGAATGTTTTCTTTCATAATTACTAATTGCTTTCATATTGGACAATAAAAAAAATAATTATATAAAAAAAAACATAATAATAATAATTAATAATACAAATAAATACAAATCATATTCCAGAGATTGTTTGAATTAAATTGATCAGATTAGTTTTTTTTTCCAGAATATTCTATAAAATTTATTCCTGAGGAGAAATAAAAACAATTTTATGACGGAATTTATGTTTGTTTCTATAAATGATGTCGGAACTTAATCGGTTGTATAAATTTGGATCCGTGTTTCCACCGCAAAGCTCCCCATTCGGCCACAAAACAGTATTTTTTTTTTTCAGAAGTTCAAACACGCCTGGTTTACAGGATCGGGTTTCATTGCAGCTTTGATTCCTACACGCGCTGCTGTACAATAATCTCCTGCCTTCTCATTACAGCACGGGGGGAAATCTAATCGCCGTAAACTCACTATCGCTCCCATGTCGGGATCCGAGCGGCACACCGGCCGCGCCAGGACCAGTTGGCAAGGCAGGCTTCCGTTATAAGACGATCGGGTTTAAGGAAAGGAAAGGGGGAAAAAACCTCCCCCTTGTGCACCTTTCACACGTGTGCGTATGCGCCAAAGCCCCGCTGCGGAGTGCAATTAAAGTGATGCAAAGGGAACAAAAACAAAGCAATACAAAAGGGAGGAGGCGCACAATCTGGCAACAAACAGCACGTGGCTGTGGTTATACCCGCCCGCGCTTGGCGTTGCCCAATTAGCTACGGCGGGCGTGTGGAGGAGCGCCGGGAGATGGAGCGGAGGCTTTTCCAGGGCTGCTTGTTTCCCTCTAATTAAAACCATCACAAGCACGTGCAGCGATGGGGAAAGGAGGGTGTAGCAGAGATGGGTTTGAAGCTAATATGGCGAATTAAACGGTACCACCCCCCGCCCCCCCCTCTTTTTTTCCAGCCTTTCCTCACCTCCTCTCATCACCTGGCCCATCTCCAGTAATTAGGGTGGCAAAATTCTTTAACAGGTACTTAATTAACGGTGGCACCGTGCCAACTTTGCCAGGATGCCCGCCCGCAACGGCCGCGGCTCAGCACGACACGGATCCGCGATCCGACTAATCGACTAATCGACACCGCAACAAGCGCCTGCTTTCGTCTACGATCCGGACGCGACTCGGCAACCCTCGTCACGTGTCACAAAACAAAACACAGAGACAATTTTTTCCCGCCCCCTTCCCTTCTCTCCGCCCAAACCCCCCCACCCCCCCATTTATATCCCTGTTCCAAATTAAGACACTCCAGTTCTAATTGTCAATTAATTTCAACATCTTCATATTTTAATAAGACTCCTCATCAATCTTGCCATGAAATATTCATTAGACACCTAATCACTGTGAGCTTGGCTTGGCGGCTAGGACAAAAAAAAAAATACGCACAGCTTTGTATTAACTGAGAAGGTACGCTCTTACTCTCACTCTCTCTCTCTCTCACCCCACACACACACACACACACACACACACACACACTTACAGACGGCGCACACAACCGCAAGCCCATTTCATTTGTGCAGAAGCAGAGACTAGTCCAGATGTAAGTGATTAGTTGGTGTATGTCGAGCCTAACACTGAGCCTGTGTTTAAACGGCATTTGAGCCGCTTGTTTAGACACGGCATTAATGATTCAAGAAAACATGTGTACTTAGATAATTGGTAAACAATTGAAACCTTCGTGTTGCATACCGTAACAGGCAACAGACAGGCCAGGTCTTTTTGTTTTTTTTTTTTTTAAACTTTCACAACGCAGATGGGGACAGGAGGAAAAGAGAAGTTCCTTGAAACGCCAACAGAGGGCAGCATTTTTAATTTGGACATTGCACTACACACCTACGCCGTAGTACACCACACTGACAGAAACTTGCTCGACCATACACTTATTTCTACTTGTTATGATTTATTCTACAAAACGTACAGCATTTGCAAACGACAAATTATATGAAGACCGAAGACTTGAGGCAAGGACGAAGGTCGAGTACGTACCGGTTGGTTGAAAGGCTTTGGCTCTGATGGACGCATGTGTAGGTGGGTCATCATGGCCTGCAGACGCTCACTTTCCTTGGCCAGCTGTGATCAAACCCACACGAAGGGACAATAAATAATACAAAACCATACCAGCAGACTGCAAAATGACAATCTGAAAAAATTGTGAATACATTTTTTTTTAGACCGTCTATAAGAATCATAACACTGGCTGAACCTATGCTTGATTATTAGTTTACACTTTCATGGGAATTTTGTAGCAAATGATTCGAGGATTCATTACACATTTATTACCAAATAACCCCATCATACTGCCCTGTTCACCACAATCTGCTTGTTAAGCTAAAAATCAGTCTCTTGTGTGATGTATGGTTTGAAAACCCTGGGTGAGATCGCAGAGTGATTGATAAGAAAATTGGCTTATCTATTATAATTCTACACGCACAGAAAGCTCCGACCTCAGCCCTAGTGAACAGCGTTGGATGGATTGGAATGCTGATTGCATCCTCCTCACCTGACACCCTTATGGCTGAATAATCGCAAATCTCCACAAAAAAAAAACCCTAATAGAAAATCGTCCCAGAAGAGTTATTATAACAACGCTGTTCTGTGGACTAAACGTGGAAAAAGCTCTTTAGTGCACCGTACAGCCATTGTGTCCACAATCGTTTGTCCATACAGTGTTATTAGTTATCGGGTTTACACCGGGATTATATGATGTAATGCGCTGTAACGCGTGCGATGGTTTCCATCACTGTTAAAACAAAACGCCGGTTCCCGGTAATGCACTCAGCCCTCTATAAGTGACAATACGAATAGATTTTTATTGAAGAACAATCCGTTCCATATTGCGTTACAGTGACTAAATGTTTCGTGACTACAACATCCAGCGCAATCCAATTTGGAAATTCCAAATAATGTGGCGTATTTATTCCGCAGGCCCTTCGGCGCGCGGCTCGAAGGAAAAAAAGGTCCCTGCTGTCAAGCGCTTATTTAAGGATAATTTCCTCCTCGTTCTCTGTTTTCCACTCTGCTTGTGTTCTGCTAAACCCCGGCTGGTTGATTTTTGCCCGCTCGCTCTGGTTTAATAAGGCAGCGAGCATGCTTGCTACGAGATGGAGATAAATACCAAAAGTACCTCCCCAGCAAACGAGCATCGATCGAACGGACGGTGCTAATTAAAAAAAAACGAATTTGAACGAGCGCCATAGTAGTGAACAAACCAAGACAACTGGCCTACCTCACTATTCTTTAAGCCTCGTGCTCAATGCTCTGACAGCGTACCTCGCTCGTGTCTCTATGAATTACAGTCTGTGTGCTCGTGTGTATGTGTTTCTCTCCCAGACAATGTTTCCTGTAGCCTGTGTTTTTTTTTTTTTTTCTAACGTGACCTAATGGTGTGTCAAGAGTGGGGTTCCAGACAGCCTCAACATCCAGTCTGATCGCACACACACACACACACACACACAGACACTGGAGAACACCTCAGCGGTTTGATGCGAGCTCAAACAGTGTGATTGACAGCAAGACGGATACGCCTTAGCAGGCCATCTGAGCTGGAGGAAGAACTTTTGCTTTTGGATAAAGCAGGCCATTTTTTTTTTCCCGGTTGGAAGTGATATATATATATACCAACGAGGAATAACGGGACATGATGGTCTGATTCTTTTATCCTCCTATCAGTCGATTCTCGTTTATCTTTTATCATCGGTCTCTCTAAGTTAATAAGAGTTTATAGGGTTAGCTGGAAACTGAGACATTGGAGACTCTGTTCATAAATAAATAAATAAACAAATTCCCTTTTTCATGTCAGTTAAGATTTTTTTTCCCCAGGGGGTCCCAGGTATGTCGATGCATTTGTATACTATAATGTGTGCGCATTAAAAATATAATATAAATATTTGCTCTTCAGAACTACAATCAGCTTTGACCAATCAGATTCGAGAATTTGCGGTATCACCAAATAGCCATTTGCATTTCCATGGAAACACTAAAAGCTACCGACCATTTTAGCTAGAACATGTATGTGTGTGTGTGTGTTTGTGTGTGTGTGTGTCTAACCTGTATCTCCAGTTGCTGAACGACCTGCATCTGCACCCGACACTGGGCCGTGCTGCGGTCGTCCAAGGCATGTTCATTATTGAGGTGCCTGAGAAAGAGCAGGAGAGAAGGAAAAAGCCCTCATGTTAAACCCTCATCTTCAATATTTATATTTATAATACCGCTTTTAAATTAACAGCAAAATTAGCCGAGCGGTTTGCTTTTTTTTTTTTTTTTTTTTTTTTACACAGCAAAGTTCAAGAGCAACACATCTTAGATATGTTCATGCCATGAGAATGATGAACAATATCAATTATACAATACGAATAAACCGATAAGGTCATGTGACTGGTATTCACGTTATTTTTGCGGTAAAATTGTTTTATTGCAGTTTAATCAGTATTATTGGCACGACCCACACAAACGAACATAGATTAGTGTTAGGCATAGGTTAGTGTTGACGTCTGAACAAAAATATGCGACTAATGAGGACTATTTATAACGGTGATGTGAAAAAAAAAAAAAAAAAAAAAGAAAGAAAATGAGAAAAGAATGTAGAAACTGAATAGTGGAATGAAATACATCTTATGTAGAAAAATTAAATAAAATACATTCACATTAAATAGCAAAATATCAATAGACGTGAAATAAAACTTTTCTACACATGGAAACGTTCCATGTTATTTCCTCTTATTCAGATTTGTCAAGGTTTGTTTTGTTAAAGGTGTTGAGTAAACATATAAATGCTTTTCCAAATAAATAAATAAATCTTTCTCGTGTCACTACATGTTTATTATTATTATAATACATTTTTTTCCAAGTATCCAAGTAACTAATAAACTTGAGCTTTACTCCTTCGTTATAGTTTTTTTTAGACAACACATATATTACCTGTCCCAAATTAGTTTGCTCTTTAAACCAATGCCATTTTTCACCAGAACCCAAAAAAAGGTTAAAACACTACAAACAGAAACTCAAAACCACACTTGAAACTCAACGCGGCTTTTGCCTGCCGACTTTGAGATCATAAATGCACGTGGAGGGCTTTAGAGAGGAACTTGCCAACATGCTGAGGCATCTTTCACCATCGCATCTGCCGCTATCCGTACATCTGCTGTCTTGCCTCCGTTTAAGTCGTGCAAACACACACACACACACACACACACACATTTTTAGGACTTCTCCGGAGACAGATTAGGGTGTGTGCAGCATGTATTTAGTGCTGCAGCCACCGCAGCCTGACAACACACACAAACACTAAGGTCGCATCCAAGCGGAGATGTCCCGGCCAAGCATGACTTCATATAAACAAACAGCCACATCAAAAAAAAAAAAAAAAAAGAAAAATTCAGCCACTAGATAGTTTGATTATTTTCCCATTCCAGCAGAAGACGCTTGTGTCCGACCTCTGGGCTCTACGCTGAAGGAAACGCTCCACATTTTGGGCGGATTTCCACCCAAAGAAACACTTTTCACCTAGTGTATGAACTCTGTTTCCTTTATTGTGAATATATAAATAATATTAGCACATGAAAGGGGCAGCGAAAGAGCTGTAGTATTGTGCAGTGTTGCGTGTGTGCACCTGGGTGTGGGGAACATGTAACAATATAGTGTTGTGCCGATTGTTTTGGGATAAACATTTAGAGGGGAAACAGGAATACACACACACACACACACACACACACACACACACACCAGTTCTTTATCAGTTCTAGTATGGATGGGAAAAAATGAAGTATGATAACCTAGTCTTGCCCCTTATTTACAAAAATCTCAAACGACAGAATAATTCGGTTTTACCGTCAACTAGTGTTTTGAGAATTTGTATTTTTTTTTTAATCAGACGCTGCAGATCGTGACATTCACAAAGTGGGAAAGGGGGGGGGAGGATTTAAAAAACACCTGGACATGATATCATTTGTTTTTCAGGGAACAGTCAGAAAATCCAGTTCCCAATCAGCGAGTCATCCAAGCCGTGTTTTTCTTTGTGAAGCAATCATCTACTTCTCCAAAAAAACAAAACAAACAGATGACGCCCGGAGAAAGAGAGTGAGGGAGAATGAAAGAGTGAGAAGGGCCGGCGAGCTGTACGAGCGAGGCTTAAGTCACATGAAGGGCCTGAGAGTTGTGAAAAAGGAAGGAAGAATCGTGCAGAAATGGGTCATTTCGAGAATATAGAAGATATGTGTGTGTGTGTGTGTGTGTGTGCACTGTGTCCTGCATATGGAAGGTCTGGGTGTTAAACTGTAAATAACCCGGATAAGGCAGGATAGAAGCATGCTGAGAAAGATCACAAGGTCTCCCGTCATTCCTCATTACAGGAAACACACACACACACACACACACACAGCACTTTTCCACTAATTTGCTGATCCGCAACTCGTTTGCACAGAAACACCAATAATGATGTCATAAACAGCAGGTGTAGACGGAGTCACATGACCACACACACCTGGTGGAGCTCAGAGGTCATGAGAAAGTCCAACCTGTGAAGGACAGAGCGATGGAATGAAAGTGGACGTCCTTGACTGGGGAAAAAAATGCTGTCTTTCCTCAGAATTCCTTAAGCCTAATAAAGAATCCGCTCTCTCGGGTCGAAAGGCTCAGAGATTAGTCAATCCCGCGGGGAAATCCTGCCCCTTCTAAAGCGCTACATCTCACACATAGCCCCATCTCTTATAGCCTTTTCTTTTTTGCTGAGTCATATCTCGTAGCGATCGGCCGCTACCTAAACCCCCATGCGATCGCGCTTGCTCATCGGGGGATTTCCCAGCGCCACCGTGAATCCCTCGTCCTCTGATCTCGCCGCCTTCATTTATCTCTCCATCGCTGACTGATTGACAAGTGTTAAAGAAAATTTCTCCTTTGTTTCTTTTTTTTTTCCTCTTTTCTTTTTTTTTTCCAGGAGGCAAATAATGAGCAGGCAGACGTGAGGAAATTAAATGAAAACAGTGATGTCATATTCTCCACTAAGCTAGACTCAAGATAGCCCCCCTCCAACTTTCTTCATGTGAATGATGATAAAAACATGATCTCACTCTTTGCTTTCCCTTCTCTCCCCCCGCCCCTTCTCTCTCTCTCTCTCTCTCTCTGAACTGAGAGACACACCACATGCTTTATGGCATATAATAAACAGTAGCCGCACTTTTTTTTTTCTTCTTCCAGCAGAGCCGACAATGAGGTACTGTTTACTCGCAGGGATCTAAGCTGCATTTACGACGCAACTGAAGAAAAAAAGGAGAAAAAAAAAAGAAAACGAAAGAAAAAAAAAGTCAAGTACCAACAAAGGGCTTGAGTATTTGAACATATGTAGTCGGGACATGCCAGAGAAAACTGAACATCATTAAAGAGCTCAGGGGGCAGAAGAGCGAAAAGAAGAAAGAAAGGATTGGGATTAGTAGTGAATTGAGGTTTTTTTTTTAATCAAACTTGCACTAATCTATGAAAAAATAAATTATCACAGAAACAGACCCTACAAGTGGCACCAAGCCAGATGGAGCTATCGAGGAGAACAAATAAATAAATAAATTAAAAAAAGGGAGGAGGAAAAAAAAAACATTAACATTATGCTATCTCTCTTCTGATAGTGATGAATAAAAACTAGCGGCCGGGCCACGAAGGGCAAGACTGACAGTATTATCTTCCTTTTCCTTGCTCATTTTCCTTCCCTCTCTTTCTTTCCCTCCATTTTCCCCTAACATCGCTTTCTGTGCATGCCCCGGGGCGCTTTGAAACGAGACACCGCGCAACCAAACAACAGCTTTGCTCTTAAAACTTTCCCAGACTCCCCGGCCCTTTGATGTTTGTGTCAGCAGCCGTCATCTCTCCGCCACTCCAGCTCCCCCTAAACCCCATCGCTCGCTCGGGCCAGTCGCCAGGGACACTCGGCGGGAAATTTGAATAAAGTCTTAGAAGAGGCGGAGTCCCTCAGCCCGAGGCTAAAACCCTCTGCGCCTGAACGTGGACGAGACACCTGACGTGATAGCGGATAGCCAGGAAACAATCGACTCGAGAGGAAGTCATACATGCTACCTGAGATATGCCTCAATTCGGCCGCATGAATACTAAAAATGCGTATTACTACAGTGTACATGTGTTCTACCGGTAATATGTGGCCCGACAAGACGCTAACAAGCTAATCGTTGGGTTTTGAGTAGCATTATCTTATTCATAATGGTGACATCAATATTTATTTGAACTACAGGCCACATTTTAAACAGTAAAATGCATTTTATAACTATCGATCCATTAGCAGGTTTGGTACATACATTTTTATTTTATGCTTTAATGAAAGAAACAACGTTATTCATTCATTGATCTTCTAGCGCTTTATCCGATCTTCCCTCGGGTCACGGCGAGCCTGTGCTTATCTCAGGCGTCTTGGGGCATAAAAGGCATATACCCTGTATGGGTGTATCACACACACACTCCCATTCACACACACACACACTCACACAGGACAATTTTCCAAGGTGCCAATCAACCTATCGTGCATGTTTTTTGGACCGGGGGGGGGGGGGGGGGGGGGGGGGGGGGGGGGGGGGGGGTTAATAATTTGTGATAATCACAAAGCCACCATGCCCCCTACAACAATGTTATTAGGTTAGTCTTATTACGTTGTAATATAAAAGTAATTCTAATTGAATGAGGGGAAATGGTTTTCCTTTATGAAGTGTGTACATAAAATAAATAAATAAATAAAAATAAGCTTTTCTACTGGAAACTGGATGGTTCCATATAGGTGTCCAGTTCATCCCAACAGTCCCAACAAGTTGTCAGTGGTGTCCTATTGGTATCTCCTAGACATAATATGGCATGACTAGAAGACAACAAATTGCCAGTGGGGACCCGACCATTACATTTCCTATTACAACCAATATAATGACCATTATAAATTCTAACAGTGTCTAACGGTATTCCCTTCCTGCTTTATTAAAATTGTGACAAATCTATCATTACCGCTAAACAGAGAAAAAAAAAAGTAAAAGAAAGGAAATTCAGGAAGAGGAAGAGAAGAGAGAGAGAGAGACAGAAGAGTCTCGCAGGCCTCTAGGGCAGTGCAGTGACTCAGCCTCATATGACAGGCGGACGTGTCAGCCCTCTTCCGCTGTGAAGTCTCATTATTTTAACACACAAAGACAACGGCTCTGTTTACGGCCTGGTCCTCGCTCTGATCTGCTCCTCTCTTTATCTCACTCGAAAACCCCCCCACCCCCCTCCATCCCCAAAGACTGCACCGCGCTCCGAAAGAGCGAGGGATGCGGAGAATAAAGACGGGGAAGGGGTGGTGGTGGAGGAGAGCAGAGGGAGCTTCCTTTTTGATGTCTTTGCTAGCGTCCGAGAAACAAAGAGCTCTAATTGTAAATGAGCTAATTAAGTAAGCCGCTAACGAAGCGTGAAAACAATTTGCCTGACCCGGCAGAGGGATGCTAGAATGGAGCGTGGGGGGAGAGAGAGAGAGAGAGAGAGAGAGATGAGGGGGAGGAAAAGATGGGAGCAGGGAGTTAATCAGGGTTTGGCAGCTTTCAGAAGTTACAGGTACCTGATGACACACACACACACACACACACACACACACACACAGAAAGAGAGAAGAGGGCAACAGGAAGGAAAGGGGTTTTCAAGGGATATGTCACACCATGGCTGCTCAGTAGGGCATAACCTCTGGATGTGTGCAGACTGGCTTCCTGCACAAAGTATTGAGTGCCCCTTTTGGGAACGACCTCAAAAAGGAAGTTGAACATGAAAAAAATGGATAAAATTTCACCCCCCCCCCACCTCCTCCATAGTTCATTCGCTTAGTTAGAAGGGAAGCCAAGGTGAAATGAAAATGTCATGCAAGTCGTTTTTTTTTTCTTTTTTTTTTTCAAACCCTCGTTTTCTCTGCGCTACATATCAACGCGCCCGTTCCCCCGGCGCAAGTCACGCTTGTCTCATGCGATCATGCGCCTAGTTTTCTGGCTTTTGACCACAAGTCAAGACCACAATTAAGTGCTTGAGTGTGTGGGCGAGACGGAAATGTAATTAGAAACTTGGTGTAAATCAGCTTTTAACATCTGGACTACCGAGTGTCCTTCCTGGTTCCCAGCTGTTTTATCCGAAAGATGCTGGGATTAAACATCTCGGCCTTACCGCATGGCGTCTCGAAATTTCCCTAAAGTCGGCCGGGAGGAACATTTCCGAAAGGGGTTAAGGGCGGTCAACTATGGCACGGAGAAATAAAATGCAAAAATGAAAAAAAAAAAACAACAAACAAACAAGCGAGTGAAGAAGTGAAAACAAACAAATAAATCAATCGAAAAGAGTATGATATTTTTAGGCAAGACTCCTTCATGGCAATCTGTATGATGGGATACGACAGAACGTCTTCCAGGCACGCCTGATATGTAATTTCTGTTGTATATAAACAGAGCGTCAGGGTAAAGAAGCGAGAAAGCCTTGGTCACTGAGCGCCGAGAGCTTTATTTAACATCAACGTGTGTTTGTACACAATGTCCAATCCCACAGCGACAAAGAATCTCTCACTCCGTCACAGGCAGCAGCATCCTAATCCTCCACCTCGCCGTGGAATTCATCCCTCCTTCAGTTCAAACATTGCACCTAAACATGGTTTCTCACTTGCTCAATTTGCCTTTTTTCAGCTCATATCTAAGTGTGTATGTTTATGTGTGGGTTCGAATTAAACCAACCACTCACTTAATGAACTGGCCCATATCTTCACAGAGCGCCTCGCATCCAGGCCACTTGCACTCTCCGTGGCCGTAGAGTGGGTGTGAAGCTGTGTGTTCCTCATGGGACGAGCTGGAAAAAAAAAAAAAAGAAATATGCGGTTGAGCAAAAACAAAAATAGAAAATGTTTATCCATCGCAAAGTTGCAATTTATCTATCCATCCAGCTAGACTAAAAGTATTCCTGACTTCTTCAGGCTTTTATTGTCGTTCTTTCCAAAACGGTTACCAGAAAGTTCGAGGAACACAAATGGACAGGATGTCCGTGGACGCTGAGGAGACTCAGACCATCACAATGTCCCTGTGCACAAAGAATGCTCCATAAATACAGGCTTTCTATGGGTTGGAGTGGAAGATCTGCTATTCTATTGATGGCCTTCGGGATGATTTGGAACACCTCATCCTCATCGCCCTACCTGACTTTACTAATGAGCACAAGCGACAAAACAACAACAAAATGTATATATCCAATATAAATCTGTCTAAATTATGTCTAAAATGATATACAATATGTAAAGGGAAAAATTAATTGATACGAATGTGACAATCATGAGAGTGAAGAAACAAACTTTGGCAAAAAAGCACACACAAAAAAACACTATATTTTGTGGAACATCTCCCTAGAAGAGTGACGCCTATTATAACAGCAGATAAGAACTACATGTGGAAAGGAATAATTGCATGATAAGGCTTTGTAGTCTATCTATCTATCTATCTATCTATCTATCTATCTATCTATCTATCTATCTATCTATCTATCTATCTATCTATCTATCTGTCTATCTATCTATCTATCTATCTATCTAGGAAGACTTAAAAATGAAAACAAGATCTGCTTTAATCTAAATAAAGTACTTTCACACAACAAAAAGTAACAATTCCAATGAAGACATATTCACATAATACACAAATCCAATTGAATTCAATATTAAGAACAAAATAGCTAAAAGAAATTGTTTATTAGTCATATCTACATTTTCAAAAACAAAAACATATAAGACCTGAATAACACAATAATATGATTTATATGGTTCAGAGTTGGGAAATGGATGTGATGCAAGTTTATGAAGAAATAAAAATACGTTTAAACACAAAAAGGCCATTGTTTTCCACAAGACAAATGATCCCCAAACACACCTTGAAAGCAGTACCTAAGGAACTGGCCAGGTTATACAAACAGAGGCTAGCTGTATCAACACTAATGTGAACACACACACACACACACACACACACACACACACACACACACACACACACACACACTGCGTGCAAGTCAAACAGCTTTTATCTATACAGTAACCGCATTGTCAGAGTTTCCCCCCCGAATGAATGCGGATCCACTGCTACTGTGCCTTACGTGTATGCGGCTTTGGGGCATGTTCAAAAGTTGTAAATCGCGTACGCTGTATATACACAACTTCAGATGGCTTTTGAAGAACTAATAGGACCTAGGGAATGGGGATAGGGGGGTGGCAGGGCGCCCTCCAAGTGCTTGTTTAGTTTGAGACGCTGCCATTGTGTTTGTTGTGGGTGGATCGGGTCTTCTGGTCTGGCTTCTGTAAAGACCCACAGCAGATTAGTGCTCTCTTTCCCTCTCTCTCTCTCTCTTTTTCTCTCCTCTCATCTTTCCAGCCACGTCTATCCATCTTTCATTTCAGGTCTGGCTAGCGGCCACGGGCTAGCATGTAGCGCAGAAGCCCGGGACCGCAGGATCCTCCTTCATGCGCCTGATTTCTGCTAAGCATGAAGAGGAGGGGAAGTTTGCGGTGGTTTTCGGGGGTCTGGGCAACTCTTCCCGAATCCACATCAGAATGGCGTTTAACGCAAAGCAGCTTGCTTGCAGATGAGGATCTCCTGATGTGGAAAGCGTACACACGTCGCGTATACACACACGCATGCACGCACACACACACACACAAACACACACACACAAACACACACGCATACACACACATGCTTCTTCTCTTCTGTCAGATGTGTTGGCAGTGGAAAGGCCACTCAATTCAGAAGCTGCTCTGACTCCAGACATTACAAACTACTGGCAACCACACGGTCCACATGCGCCATGCATTAGTCCTGCCGCACTGTTTTTCTTCTGCTCAGTGTGTGTGTGTGTGTGTGTGTGTGTGTGTGTGTGTGTGTGTGTGTGTGTGTGTGTGTGTGTGTGTGTATGTGTGTGTGTATGTGTGTGTGAAATTAACAGAAGACGTTAGAACACCCATGAAACAAGGTAAATACATACTCAAGGTAAATTCTGACTCAATTAATATGACAAGTGTGTGTGTGTGTGTGTGTGAGTGTGTGTGTGTGTGTGTGTGTGTGTGTGTGTGTGTGTGTGTGTGTGTGCGCGTGTACTCACTGGGTACTCTGTAGAGGAGTGCCTTTGGGATAAGGGGTGAGATGCTCGTCACTGGACTCCCCCTTAGTGAAGGACGAGATCCATTCAAAGAGTCTTGCTCTTAAAAAAGGAAGGAATAGATCAGAACATGAAAGAGTGGCCACATGCTTGCACACACACACACACAGACAAACACACACACACACACACACACACACACAAAATATGTGTCTTGCCTAAAAATGTCTATCTCGGTTACTATTTATGATCACGCCTTAGTGTGATTTAAACAACTGCACATTTATGCCCAATACACATACATACATAGTTTAAACACACACACACACACACACACACACATGGCTAAACTAGCACAGGGGTGTAAGGGGCGTTACAGCCAGGCCACGCATAGACGCACTCTCATCAAATACGGCGTTTACCCGGAGCGCTTTTACACCGGCACATCAAATGAGGCCCTGACAGTGCCGGCTATGAAATATTAGCGCAAGCAAACAAAACACACTTATAAGATACAGATCTTTTCGCCAGCGTGCCACGTACTCACAGGACGCGCTTCAACTGTGCTATTCATATCACACTCCAGATGTGCTTTTATTAGCCCCTCATCATTTTTTTTTTGGTTAATATTTCAGTCTCTCAACACACACATACAGTACTCACACAGACACAAACACAAAGGCTTAGAGTCAGGGTGAAAAGCGAGGCTTGCTTCGAAATATGCCTAACACAATATCCACCAGGATTTCTCACACAATCTATATTATATATTAAAGCGCTCGGGAAAGGACTCGGCTTACTGTCAACAAAATACACAACGTGCTTAAATCGAGCCTGTTTTTCTTGAGAAAACTGGACTCGTACTAGAAAGATGGCAGCTAAACAGAGGCTAGCTGGAGAGCCAGGCGCTAGCTTTAAGCACCTAGCTAAGCTTTTAGCATCATGTAGCTATGCTATCGTCTGCTGGGAGAAAATGTTGTATAAATGTTCCAGCATAAATTATATTCAGCTTTACTCTGATAATCCCTCAGGCCAAAACAGATTGCTCTTCCGTATCCCTGAAGCACTTATTCCAATGTTTCATCATTCCGCACCAAATAAATGTGAATCGCGTTGAGATTCACGTACGACCATTTAAGCAGTTAACTCACCTGTCTCTCTTTGGAGTGTGCATGGAGTTCTGTCCATTTGACAAAGGATGATGGGGGATTTGAGGTGAGACTTTGGAGGCCGTGTATGAGGTAGTGTTGGAGCTGTTGGTGCTCAGGTCGAGGCCCTCGTGCTTGATGGGATCTTCTGCGCTCTGCACGCTCGCTACGTCCTTCCACAGCTGCTGCAGGTCCGTCGGACACATGGCTGCAAGGATGGAGAGAGAGAGGGGGAGAGAGAGATAGAGAAAGATCGTTTAAGCATGAAAAATGATCTCGGAAAAATCTAACCAGCAATTGTCTAAAATGTGATTTCTTCAAGCGAGGGGCGCGGTTTTAGTGGTTAGCACATTCGCCTCACACCGCCAGGGTCCGGGTTCGATTCCCGTCTCGGCCATGTGTGTGTGGAGTTTGCATGTTCTCCCCGTGCCTCAGGGGGTTTTTCTCCGGGTTCTCCGGTTTCCTCCTCGGTCCAAAAACATGCATGGCAGGTTGATTGGCACCTTGGAAAATTGTCCCTAGTGTGTGAATGTGTGTGTGAATGTGTGTGTGTGCCCTGCGATGGGTTGGCATTCCATCCAGGGTGTATCCTGCCTTAACGCCCATAGACGCCTGAGATAGACACAGGCTCCCCGTGACCCGAGGGAAGATCGGATAAAGAGGTAGAAGATGAATGAATGAATGAATGATTCCTTCAAGCAACATTTCTACTGGCCTTTCTTTTTGAAATATATATTTTATTATTGATCAGTAAACTAGCTTTGTCTCCTGTTTAAATCAACATTATTCTTTTTTATTTCAGCACCGGTTTCTGTTCCACTGAGATGTGGCAGCCACAGGTGTGTGATCCCACTCCGAGTGCCTCTGTCATGAGTGATCAAGACACCTCGTCTTTTTATCACCCCTTCCCGTCCCCCGTCCTCCCTCCCATCCCCGTCTCTCTGCCTTGAACGAGTGCCAGTTGGCACGGAGTGTCTTTTTGCTGGTATATCACAAAGCCTGGCAGCATGTTGACATTAGTGTGGCAAACCCGTAAAACGCCAGGGACTTGTTAACATCCTGGGAGGGCGAGAGAAGAAAAAAAAAAATGCGGAGGAGTTGGGGAGGCCCGCTGTATGTTTTTGTTCATTTTCAACCATTTCCACAATTCTCACGGCCGTCCTTATTTGTAATTACGACTGTCCCGACCAACTTGTCAACGTCGGTCCTAATCTCGTCACTGGACTCTCCGGGCTCGGAAACCTTTCGAAAAGCCTTCTGAGTAGTTTTCCTTCCTCTCCCGATTTCTCTGCTTTTCTTTTTCTAGCGGAGGAGGCGGTTGATGAAGCAAGATTGGGAGCGAGTGAAGAAAGACAGGAGGAGGAAAGGAAAGGGGGGAGTCTATTTTATCATGCGCCCATACATATACACACACACACACACACACACACACACACACACACCATAGCATGTCTGGCTCAAGCTGTTCCTGAAAGCCCACAGCCTGCAATGCTATCACATATGGCAGAGACTTAATAGCAATCCAAATATTATGTCTGGTGCATCGGCATTCCTGTCTCGGGCCGCGCCAAAACAAAGCCTATGATGGACGGCCGCACTTGCAGCACTGGCCTGTTGTTCGCTCGGCCTTTCTCAGCTATGGAGGGAAAGGGGGTTGGGGTGTGGGTTGACTTGCGGGGGCACGGAGGAGCCGCTGAGTTCTGCAAATCGTGAACGGAACATGTAGCGAGCCGGGGGCCAAGAGAAAACTGGCAGCCGTACCAAAAAGAAAGAACAGCCAGAGTGTTGGAGCAGATCCGGGCGGAGACGGAATGGTCTACCTACAGTGAAGTGTTTTTGTTTCTCACTTTCTACCCTGAAACACACATGCACGGAGGGCCAGGTGGGGCATTTCCTCTGTGGCTAGACTTCAGCACTTTCCCCAAATGTCCACAGCCACACCTCCTCAAACAAATACCCACGAGCACACACACACACACACACACACACACTTCCACGGCGAGACCACCAAGCTAAGCACCCAAGAGAAGCCCATGCAATTCGAGAGATTTTCCTGAAAGAGAAGCATATGGTAGTGTTTTGCTTCCTTATGACAATAAGAAGCCTTGCAAGTTTTTCTTTCATTATTGTTATAATGGCTGCTGATTCGGTTTAATATGTGCAGTTGGGTGCCAGCAGTGGTGCAAAGCCCCTGGATGACAGACTGCACTTTCATCCACTTAGAACAGGTATTAATTCTATCCCTGTTGGACGACCTATCGAGATCCGGTCAGCTTTAATGCCCCGCCTCCAGCTAAGAAAATACACGTAGCCAAAATGTGAGGGATGAGGGGAAGAAAAACTTTTCACCAAAATGCTTTGTCGGAAACCTATTGGCGAGCCACACATTGCTTGGTCATCTCTTGTTGGAAGCGGAAAGCTCCTGGTAAAACAAATAAACAACAACAACAAAATCCGGGTGTCTCTGTCACCCAAGGACCAGAAGGCAAAATCCTTTTTAATGGGGCAAAGCAAGAGCACCAGGAAGAATGTACACTGTTGACTGCCTGCTTTCAATGGAAGGCCTCTTATCAGGGAGGGATTGCGGGGGAATTCCGCATGTTGTGGATGGATTTTATTGTTCCCGATGATCTCGTCTTCATGAGACGTGAGCATGACTAAGGACTGAAAGTGTGTTGCTGGCCATAAGATCTGTTGGGATCTGTCCTCTCCGTCCATCCATCTATCCATCCACCATGGGCTGTGCATGGCAATGTTTATACCGCAAGTTAATCGGCGATATCACGGACAAAGAGACTGAGTGAAAGTTAAACACAATACAGTGGCTTCCCCTCTTTTACTGTAAAGCCTCCCTTTGTTCCAGCGTGGTCTGGTGTTGCTCAGGAGGCGCAATGAGGCTAAGTGAAAATAAAAACATATCATTTCCTCTGGCTACTTCTAGACACACTTGCAATTCTCCACAGAGACCAGTGAATTTTGTGGCATATTTACCTATTATCCAAATGACTGCTTTCCCCAACCAACAATCACGCATGTCTTTTTATCTTTTTATTTATTTTTTTCCAGCTGGTTAAGTTAACAAGCTTCATATGTGGCTTGGTAGCATGTCCGTGTTGCGGTTTGCTCCGGAGGGGGGCATTTTGGTGAATATGGGGCACGGCGGGTTGTTTGATGTCATCCATCTTAGGCTAATAGACTGAGACGATTAGAGTGAGAGGCCCTGTTTTATGGCCGGCGGTATTAGCGTTCGGCACTGTGCGCGTCCATGTTTATGGCAGAAGGTCATCTGTGTGTGTGTGTGTGTGTGTGTGTGTTTTAATGCTCAGTGCTATACGTGTGTTTACAGTGAATTTTACAGTGAGTTTGGCCAGTCTGGGTTTGCACTGACCATCTGGTCCAGTGTATGGCTAAGAATACACAGAATACACATGCTGGGTTTGTTTAGCCTGCCTACTTTTACTCCTGGTCTGGTGTGTGTGTGGTGTGTGGTGTGGGCTGAGCCTTCACTTTAATAATCATTTCTAAATGAAGGAGTGTGTGGCATCCCAAAGACTTGGGACCACCTGGACAAGAGAATTACAAAAGTAGCGCTTTCGAAGATTTAATTTGAAAGCCAACTGTACAGTGAAATGTTTCGATAAAAATGACCACGGTACAAATGCGAGTGCATGTGAGTATGGAGTAAAATTGCAGCTTCACCTCGATTAATTAAACCCTGTATTGTGTCTTTGTGCCGTGTATTATTTAATCATTATAGTCAATGATTTACAATTAAACTGAATGATCTATTTTTGTAATAACTGTACTAAATAATATATCAAACGAATCCCTTATATTCATTTCTGGAGCGAGTGAATAATAACTGCCAATGCCTCTTTCTCTACACTCTACTACAACTTTTCATTTCAACAGTGAACAACGCTCCTATCTATCATCCATGTTTTTTTTTCTTTTTATATATTTCCATTTTGCTTTTTTTTTTTTGTTATTTTAGTCTTTTAAACTGAAATGAAATGTGCTGCAAAACATCCATTATTCCCATGACCGCAAGTCGAACAGAACATCCAATACGTCTGTCATTTGCTTCTTTAGTTTCCCCAACCCAAAATATTTTTTATAATACATGTGAAAATGATCAGATAATCGCTTAGAAGACAACGTTAGTAGTTTTGTAAAATGGTATTATAATGAATTGCCTGTGTGTGTGTGTGTGTGTGTGTGTGTGTATTTACATATACACACACATATATATATATCTTTTATTTATTTATTACATTAAATCTATGCATTATACAGTATTAGGTCCAGCCTTCTATTTGTTTCATTCATTTGTTCTCCTTCAGCAACTCCTGGTCTGGGTCAGGGAGGATCTGCAGAGATCGGATGCCAGTCCTTCACAGGTCATCATGCAGACAAAGGAATTAAAACCTACAGGGGGCAATTTAGAGTTTCCAATCCACTACCACCTGCTGACATGTTTTTGGGGAAGCACGAGGAAACTGGGAAACCGGGAGGAAACCCACAGGGGCATGTAGGACATGAGAAAGATCAAGCTCAGATTTAAACTGAACCAAATTTCCACCTAGGAAGTGGAAACTGAATCATTGTTGGGATTTTTTTTATAATTTTTTTATCATATCATCATCATGTTAGTGTATTTAAAGAGCAATTTTTTTTACTCAGAGCAATCATTGAAGACGTTTGTGAGTGCGCTGAAATCAATTCTGGTGTAAATGGTGTTGCAAGGTCAGTAGGAGTGAGTACCTTGCTGCAGGCCCTGGATGGGGACTTGGCCAGGCTGGATTCCAACAAGGCCTTGCCTCTGAAGGTTAAGAATGTGCTGCTGCTGCAGCTGCTGCATCTGGATAAGCTGCTGCTGGAAAGCCAGCTGTTTGCTGCCCAACTGCTGCTGCTGGAGAGAGAAAGTAGAAACGTGTTAAACGAGCAGAGAGATGAGGGGAACGGAGAAAAAAAAGGCAGCGTGGCACTGAGGATGGGAGGGACACAGCAGCCACTCATTTGCTTTTATAAGCCTGCAAACCTTGTGTTTAGATAAGACACATCCTGGAATAGAAAGATTTTCCCCTTTGGTCATCATCGCGCTTCCTGAAGTGATGGAAATCGAACGAGCAGCAGAAAGAGCGGGCTTGTGCGTTTCCTCGAGTCAGAGTATGTTTAGAGTTGTTGGGAGATAATAGTAGATGTGAGCGTGAGTACACCATGTGGTCTGGCAGCACACACACACATGCACACAAAGCCACAAGTCAGTGCAGCATGTGTAGCAATCTGTAAGTGTGCGACCGCTACGCAAATTAACACGCCAATAAACAATGACAAACGACATCTGCGCGCGATGATACGCGTGTTGCCAAATTGCGCGACATCAGATGTCTGACGTTTTACGATAAGG
The DNA here is from genome assembly GCA_030449085.1 of Kryptopterus vitreolus. Taxonomy (NCBI): domain Eukaryota; kingdom Metazoa; phylum Chordata; class Actinopteri; order Siluriformes; family Siluridae; genus Kryptopterus; species Kryptopterus vitreolus. The sequence continues at coordinate 7,543,236 of JACRUU010000013.1, read as the reverse complement.
CGCGATTCCACAATATAAATATATAGGTACATATATAGAAAAAAATACACATGAAAATACACATACTATATATATATATATATATATATATATATATATATATATATATATATATATATATATATATATATATATATATATAAAATGAGAAAAGTGAGGAGAGGAGAGGAAAGGAAAGAGGAGAAGAGAAGAAAAAAGAGGGGGGAGAAAAGTGGAGAAGAGATGACAAAAGTGGAGAACAGAATAAAGGAGAAAAAATGCAAAGAGGGGAAAGAAAAGAGGAGAGGAAAAGAGGAATAAAAAGGAAAGGGATAGGAAAGGAAGCAGAGAGAGATTTACCATGCGTTATCAGAGCTAAGACATAAGGGCTGGAAAAGACAGGAAGAGATCACGGCTTCTCGGCTTCATCAAAAGCACTCAGGCTGTTTATTTGAAGCATCTCTGATCTCTAGAGCCAGAGCTAGACTACACACACACACACACAAACACACAGTCTTTCTATCTTTGACAGAGAAGTGCAGATTTGGGAGGCCAAAAATAAAGTGTTTGTGTGTGTGTGTGTATGTGTGTGTGTTTAAGGTTAACTTTAGCATGAATTAGTAGCATTAGTAGTGTGCATGTGTGTGTATATGTGTGTGTGTCCAGGGGTAAGGGTGAGCGCCACAAACTACATGGCATGCGCTGATAACGTCAGGCAGTGTCGCCGTGATAAATGTCCCCCTTCCTGAACAGCTTTTCCAACGAGATGCTTTTTGATGTCCCCCTCAATGTGAGATGGACCTTATCACACGGCAGATAACCGAGAACAAGGAGAAGAGTGGAGAGGGATTAAAAAAGAGAAAAATAAATAAATAAATAAATAAATAAATAACTGAGGAATGGAGTCACGAGTAGGGGAGAAATAATGATAATACATAAATAAATAAACAGACTTGTTTTGTCCAGTTTATCAAGCAGGGTTAAAATCAGCCAGAACACAAGCGCACTTAAGCTTCTGGGACAAATCCATGGCTAATAGATTGCAGATTGTGAAAGGATCCAGCGCTATTAGCCGCCGATCACAGCCAGATTGGGCGTTATTAGCCTTAGATCACATTCGGACCGGAGCCTGCTATTAGCCACGGATCACTTTCCGGCTGCACGTTGGGATACTTCGCTATTAACTACACATCACTTTCAGATTGTGTGTCATTAGCTCTAGATCATGTCTGGATTATGGAGCCCTATTTGCTTGGCAGATGGGATATATACAAAACAAAAAAAAACCCCAAAAGAACATAATAATGAAAAAAAAACATGCGTTTATATTCCTATGAGGATATAAATATACACAAGGATGTTTGGTGCAACAATTTGCACACCGAATATATGAAAAGATTTAATGAGGTTACACAATAAAAAAAATGCAAACAAAAAAAAAACACTGATCAGATTTGAAGACGGAAATCGATGAGAGGAAAAAACAAGTCATTCTTTTATTCATAAATGTAATTATTTATATTTTTTAAAAGCCGTTTACAGTGGCTTAGAGATCCGCCTTAAGAATACGTCGCATAGAATACGTCGTTAAAGATTTCGATATCTTGATATTCCTTGTTTTTTTTGGTTTCCTGACTGCTCAAAGGAAGCTGCTCAACAGATAATAAGGCAGTAGTAGAAAGAGATAACGATCATCGGCAGGACACACTTTTGGTAATATTTAAAGAAAAGACAGAAAGCATAGAACATGCTTGAACGCTGTAATAAAAACAGAATTGAGTGTATATAATCAGAGGGGGAATGTCAGGACTTGGCCATCAAGTGATGAATGTGTTTAAATTTATTTAATTTTATTTCCCATAACAGCATTTTTTTTTGCAGCTTTGACCAACTGGATCATGCTTGGATTCCTCTCATGTGTCATACGTGTATCTCTGTGTCACTCTCAGACCTTACACCTGTTTCACAGGTGTTCTGAAGAGCAAAATGACAGAAAACCACAAAACATGCGGGAAGAAATCTGCCGAATCCCAGCATTCTTACTTCCCTGGATCCCCCCCCCCCCCCACTTCTACCCTGTCCATCCACCACCCCCTTCATCTCTCTGTCCATATCCTCCTCCCTCTGTTCTTTTTTTTTTTTCCTTCCCCCTTCTCTCAGGCTCGGTCTCCTGGGACACGGTTCGAGTTCTTTAACACATTGTGTCTGCGCACTGTTTACATTAGATGCACTCGAGTGGCCAAAGCTAGCGGAGGAGTGCGCCTGTCAGCTTGATTTATGAGCACATCAAGCAGAGTTTGGGCACGCCAGCTACGACTGACAGGCCCACTTCATTAGGCTGACTCCGGGCTGACTCTGTGGCCTAAGCGTCAAATGCGCGCGCACACACACACACACACACACACACACACACACACACACACACACACACACACCACACACATCCCACACACACACACAGTCAGACAGACAGGGAGTGAGAGAGCGAGACAGAGAACCATAGGCAAGAAAAAAAAAGTTTCAAATACAAGAATTGACAAACGTGAGTGGTAACTGTCTCGCACTCGTTCTCTCGCGCGCGATCTCTCACCTCATTCGCACGCCGCTACCCTGACAAGCAATTACAGCTTGCTTTGCTGAGACAGAGAGCGGACTTCAAGCCTCTATTCATTTTTTTTTTTAAATGCATTTTCAAGTCTAGAGTTTTAAGTGGCCCTGTCAGAACTTTTTGACAGTCGTTTTTGTTCTTTGATGCATCTATGCAAAGCTAAAAGAAAGGCATTAAAACTCATATGATTATAATCTACTATTTATACTCGTGCATTGTGCAGAGAAGATTTATGTATGTGTATGTGTGCGCTGTGGAAGTGAACAGTGCTACCTTTTTATAAAGGTCTATAGGAGGATTTACGGGAATGGCGAGTTGATGTTTGTTGCTTGTACAAAGGTATAATTGAATCAATGCGGATTCTACTGTCCAACTTATTCCTTCTCTCGTAAGGTTAGCTGAACAGCGAATTCACTGAAACCTGAAAGAATTTCTGAGCGTGCGTTCTTTTTAATCAACATCCTACACACTCACTGCTGATGTGTTCTAGCTATCCCAATTGGATTTTTTGAGAGGATCTTTAGTTTTTTTTTATTAAAAAAAAAAAAAAAAAAAAAACAATCTGAATACTCAACTAGCTGACGAATGATGACCTGACAGGAATACAACAAGGGGTTTTAAATGATATATTTTCTTACAGCTCAATCCTCTTGCTAGCCAGATGACTGATTCAATGTAACCTGACATGATTTCTCGGAGGAATTTTCAGTATTGCATTATCCGAATCTTTACTGCAAATGGGTTCGGGCTAGCTAATACAAACTAACCGGACAGTACTTCAGTAAACAGTAAAATTGACGGTAAAATTGGTTCTGAATCTGATTGGTCAGTATCCTATGCTGCTGGGTTCAAACTACTAGCTACACACGCTAACAAGCTAAGTTGGGATTTCTGAGACTTTAAGCTATTTCTACAAATGATAGCTAACATGCTAATGGGAAGATAAACTGACAAAGATTTCCTGAAGGCAGGTGAAGTATGTATTTATTTAATTATGTATTTATTTATTTTCGGAAAATGTCCAGAATGCTTACTGCTAATGGGTTCTTGTTAGCTACAACTAGCCTAAGCTAACGTTTCCAACAAGATTTTCCTATACATTTTCAGATAAATAAAAGACGATGTGAACCTAGAATTAAACAGTAAACTATATATAAGAGCTCAAAAAACTTGTGTATTAGCTACTCTGGATAAATATCCCCCCGGGACTGTTCACGGCACTCAAACGACCAGTTTTTGGTCCTGAAGTTATTTGGAGGAGTTGCATTCATTTTTTTCACACTTTTTCGCTTGAGCACCTCTCATTTAGTCAAGCACAGGCACCACTCTTCTCCCTGGGGCGCCCGATGCACGCTAAACACACACACACACACACACAAAACCCTAACCCAGTTTGGGCATGCATCCACCCAATACAAATCCTCCATATTCTTCTCTCTATCATATATAAGCATTGCTGTATATTCTCTCAGCCACAAAATCTACATAAAGAGATGGAGAAATGTCACCCGGTTTCCCACTTGTTTGCATGTGTCACTGTTGTGCATTATTAACATCCATTGTGTGTTTATCCTAAGATAGCTTATTGAGTATTTGCCACAGCATAGTGTATACTTTATCAGTCACAGCGTCTGGGCTACATCTAAGGTCTTAATCCATCTGCTATTATCTCAAGAGTTTGTTTCTCACTTCTTCTCTCTATCTTTCTCTCTCTCTCTTTTCCTTCTTCTTCAAGATATTATTTATACATACAGTTTATCAGCACAGTGCGCTACTGCACATGTTGCAGGCTCTGCTAACTGAGGCAGGAAAAGTCACACTTATTAATCCTATATGGACTTCTTCCTTTCTGGCCCTTCCTGTCTACAGTTTCTGTTGATTTAACACACACACACACACACACACACACACACACACACACACACACACACACACACACACAGACGCGCACACACAGACGCGCACACACACACACACAGCACACGCACACGCACACACACACACACACGCAAAAAAAGGACCAAAATTCTTTTAAGCTTCTGTAATTGTTTTTCCACCCAGTGCAGAGTTGACCAAAAACAAAACTCTCCACCCACACCTCTGCAACTTCTCTCAGAACAAATGTTATGAACCATGATGTCTTGAGAGCACTTTTAAAGCCTGTCAAATCCCAGCTAGTTTTTGAATAGATTTCAAATATAGATTTGATGACCGTCAATGATCACCAGTTGTTTCATCAATATGCTAATTTGCCAGACATTTGCTGAATATTATCTATATATTATCTATATAACCATTCATTCATTCATCTTCTACCGCTTGTATCTGATCTAAGTAATATAAAATGGAAAAAAAAATATAAAAGATTTGTTGTCTTTTATTCTTTTTTAAACAAGCATCTATACTACATTGATTACCAAAATATGATGCATGCCAAGTTTAGTCCCAATCACACGATCACTATATCTTATTTATAATCCCCCACCTGTGCAAACACACACACATACACAAACACACACAAACACACATACAGACCTGGTTTTGGTTTCGTTTCATGCGTCTGTATTCGGGTTCATAATTGTGCGGCTATAAAAGTAAAATGGAAGAAGTGTGTCAACTCCCAGTGCTAGTAAACAGAACTAAGCTGATGGTGTTTATGTGTTTAATTGACAGAAAAGCCGAGTCAGGGGAGGGGGGGGGTGTAGAGAGACTAAAATAAAGAAATGCAGACGGACTGATTTCATTCGCGCGTGGGATTAGTGTCGATCTCTGAATCCTTTGTTGTCTTTCGGCCGGATCCGGCATGTTCCCACTCACCTTCATTAACCAAAAGCTCGCCTTCTCCTTTCACGCTGCCTCCACGGACAATTAAAGAGCTCTACAGCTTCGCCAGAGAGCCGTAATAGGGATTTTCCACTAGGCTTAGCAAGCGACGACTTGTAAATTAATACTTAACGAGTATTAGCAATAAGGCCTCGCCAAGGTTTGGAAAACGGCTTAGCTTTTTGAGGGGGAGGGAAAAAAAAATAATACAAAAAAAATAATAATAATACAAATCCATACTCCCCTGATGTCTTAAGATGTGTTTAGATCACATACGAAAGCTAAGCTGATGAAACGAGAATGGAGTCGCATAATAATAATAAAAAAAAGAGAAAGCCGTCTGCGTCCTGACGATTAACAGAAAGACTCTCTAGACTAGACGATGATGGATATTCAAGTTTCTCTGATTACTCCTGTTGCTTTGTGTGTTCATGTACAGTATGATTATTATCCAAATGCTAAAATAGCATGTGCTGTGTTCATTACAGAGAAAGAGCACTAGGCAATGGACTGAGTGAGGGGTAGTCTGAAGGGCTCACCTCTTTGGCCTGCTTCCCCGCTTGCTGCTGTTGGCTGAGGAGCTGGAGATGCAGCTGTTCCTGCTGTTTCTTATAGTACTCCTGCAACTAAAGCAAGACAAGAGAGAGAGAGAGAGAGAGAGAGAGAGAGATGGAGAGAGAGAGAGAGAGAGAGAGAGAGAGAGAGAGAAGACAGAGAGTTAGATGAAACCGGATAGTTTTTGGGTAACCAGACGTTTATTTTTAAAGCTGTTCTCCGGAGCAGATCATGCATGAAAATGCCAGCAGATATGCGTGTATCCATGGAACTCCTTATTATCGGTATTTAGCCTTCACATTCAGTTCAGCTGAAACAAAACTGCATGGAGTACCTTTTGATGTTAGAAACTAAAATGGTAGCACTACTGAATCAGTAAAGAGAAGTGAAATTGCAAAATATGTTCGCAAATCAGCACATCGTCACGGATCTACTGCTTTTAAAAATGCAGAGTTGTGTAATAAAAACGAAAAATGACACATTCTAAATATTAGGTCTACAAATAAGCTGCATCCACAAAACGCTGACTATAAAATACTTACTTTACCAAACCAGACTCACCCCTACCTCTACAGTAACGCCAAAAAAACTGGTGCCATTCAAACAAACCCTACCAAACTCGATCAAAAAGCTGTCTGGAAAAAGTTCTGCCATAATTCACGTCTATTGAATGCTGGTTCAAGCAAAAAATGGCTCAAAAAATAATATATATATGTGTGTGTGTGTGTGTGTGTGTGTGTGTGTGTGTGTATAAAAATGCTGAATGAAAAAGTATACTCTACCAAAAAGATCTGGCTCTGCTTGTAACCTGCCACCACCAAGAGCTGACCACCAAGATCTCTATTTATCTACCAAAAGAAAAGAAAAATAATAACCTGACCAAAAGCTGACGTGACTCTATTAAAAACTAGTCCTACCACACTATTCAATTATGAACGACCTACTGCATTATTCATACATCTCTGTCCCGTTAAACATATTGTCACTTGTTGAACTGAGAAATCATGTTAATTTTTACATTTTTGAATTATAAAATGATTGAATATTGCAAATCAATACAAGCTTGCCAGTGATGCACAATACAGTTTCAATCACACGAACTTGCAATAACCGTTATTTACCAGAGAGGTCTCCAAATCCCCAAAAGTTCCCTTAAATCATTTCATTGAGGAAAAAACACACAATACGAAATGAAAAGGATGACATGAAGCACAGTACAACAAGAACAGCTTAAAAAAAGAAAAAAAAAAACCCTCTAAGACGTTGTGTCTGTTAATCCCAAAGTTTATCTAGCGGAATAAGAGTAAACATTACCAAAAAAAAAAAGAAGCCCCCACACGATCTTTCGCACTACGCAACAACACACTATGTTGTTTACCTTCTACTTTCTGTGAAAATAAAATGTATTTATTTGGACGTAATACACAATGGACGTAGGATTACAAGATTATTCTTTCAAGCATATGTTTCTAGATTCTTTCGTATAAGGACAAAATACACAAAGCTACACACACAAAAAAAGTGCTTTGCGTAATAAAAAGAATCTATATATCTGCACCCAAAACACTCCCCACCTCGTTTTTTTTTTTCAGTGAAAAATAAAGAATCCGAGCGTAAATTTTCCTGCGACGTGGCACACAGACAGACCTTGTTATTTACGACCCACTCGGCTGCAGCACCTGTCTCGTGAAACCATTATGGACGAGTCTTTTTTTTTTTTTTTTTTTTTTTTTTAGATGATGTGCGACGACTTGCTGTTTTACGAGTAGAGTCGAGTGCTGAGGCTGATCCAGGATCGGTATGTGTGTGTGGTGGGGGTTTGACTGGCTTTATTGGTGAGCAAAGTAGCGTCATGTCTATGATTTAAACTGAGGCTGAGCAACTTTATATCCTAATATATATATATAGATATATATAATATATATATATATATATATATAATGTGTTGTTGTATGTATGTATATTAGGAGTGCTGAGGCTGAGTGTCCAGTAGGACTTTTATCGGTATGTATTGTGTTTGTGCTTGTGGGGGTTTGACTTTTTTTGATGGCTTTATTGGTGAGCAAAGCCCCTTTCCCCCCCCCTATCCATTTCACCCCACTCCCTTCCCCACCTCTCTATGTAGCAAATATGTCATGCCTCTTTTTACTTCTCTATGATTTAGCTAACATGATGATGGTATATGCATACTTTATATATAGCAACTATATATATACTTTGACTTTTATACACACTATATATATATATATATATGTATATGCTCCTTATATATATATATCGGGTTTTTCTCCTTTTGTATATATATATATATGTGCCTATGTATGACCTTGGCACCTTATGATATCTATGTGTACCGTATGCTCCCTTCTTCTTTATACTGTGTGTACTATATATGTAGTGCATATTTATATGTATATATGTAAATTGGTGTATATTCTTTATATATATATATATATATATATATATATATATATATAAGACCACACACACCTCTTTTAGCCCACAGGTAACAATCTCTAATATACACTGACACATTCTCAGAAACTCAGCAGTGTGTTTGGCTCTGGGCATGGGAGGAGGATGGTTAATAAAGAACATGAATGTGTGTTTACACGCCAGTTACTGATTTAAAGCTCAACTGAACGTGACTCAGTCTTTATACACAGGTAAACACTGCTATATATGTGTGTGTGTGTGTGTGTGTGTGTGTGTGTGTGTGTGTGTGTGCGTGTGCATTATCATGGGGAAACACTTTGCTGCGACACACCTTGCCAACTCAGATTACAAGCTTTCGGGAGATATGTGTGTGTGTGTGTGTGTGTGTGTGTGTGTGTGTGTGTGTGTGTGTGTGTGTGTGTGTGTGTGTGTTTGGGGCATTATGCCGAAGATTGTGTTTCATTCTTTCGAACAATGGAAGGGAGATAGAGAGATTGTAAAAGTCATGCAGGAATGCGAAAGAGAATACAAACGTTTATCTTTGGGGTTATTCATTAATAAACGTTAAGCAAAGCATTTCCAAACCACACAGTTTATTTTTAGCATTCGATTTTGCTTGATGTTTATCGCTGGGTCGAATACGAAATCAGCAAAAATAAACTGTCGTTTGGGATCTTGAACGTTTGAAGAAGGAGGAAGCGGATAAGTGATGGAACGTGTGCTGCTTGTTATACAGGAATACTGCTAGGGTTTGGGTTTTAAAAAGCATTTATAAAGAAGGAGATGGTAAAAATGGTGTATCATGAATAGTAAAAAAACAACAACAAATATTTAAAAAATTATATATCTTTCTCTTCACTGATTAGTCTTTAATAGGATTAATGGTGTATAATAAATAAAAAATATTTGTACAGAATATCCTTTTTGAACATTCCATTCCACATTTGGCCTTTATGTGCTGTTATTATAAACTCCACTCTTCTGGGAAGATGTTCGTTCACTCACAAGGGTCTTAGTGCAATAGATTTGGGTGTCCAAGTGAAGGGAAAGTGTAATACGATATACAATAGTGTGCCTCCAGGTTTGTGGTTCGAGTTTGGGGAAGAACAGCTGGATAAGATGCATGCGCATATAGCGTATATCGGGGCAAAGGAACTACCGTGGTCGGGTTTGATTTCAAGTTGTCCTGACGAACAGAGCCCACTGAATAACCGCTTCACTTTCCTCAATTCCCTTCGCTCATTAAGAATGATCCTATGCTTCTACTTTTCTTTGTTATGTCTCTGTTAAGCTCCGCTTCAAGCGCTTTTGCAGGCGGTTGCGCCAGCCGTTCCCCGCACCCTTGTTCTACATCCATCTCTAACCGCATCTAACGAGGAAACTGTTTGTTTCCCTCGCTATTTATTTCGTAAATACCCTTTACATTTATCCCTGGGATCTTGATTAAGGTCTGTCTGATATAGATCTAATGCACACGGTAAAGCCAGAACGCAGTGAGGGATGGTGGGCACTAGAGAAACACGGGGGAACATTAAAAAATCCCTCTAAGCCGCGGATCTGTGATGATCCTGGCGAAGGAAATGAGCAATGATGAATTTAACAGACTCTATGAAATGATGTCGAGAGCAAAATATGCGGACGGTCTCAATGAAAAAAACCTTTTCGGACCCATCGTGATGCTCGTTTCCCGTGAAAACCAAAGATGCTGAAGGATGGCTTAGGCTGGGACGTTTTTTTTATCCCGTTAAGTAGTGAAATAAACATAAGGGACCTCCAGCTTGCGGAGCTTTCATAGCCGTTCATTGTTCGCACATCAAACGTAGGAAGACCCGAGCCAACGACAAGGGTGTTCCCTCATCATGACTTACTAACAGCTATCAATACCAGCGCCAACTGGCCCACAGATTAGAACTTGGCCGGCAAATCCCGGGCCATAAAACACAGACAAAGTGTCTATGTGCCGAGGCAAAATGTATCCCTACGTCTTTTCATTTCGAAATACATTCAAAACCTCCCTTAAAACTGACCCCAATCTTGCTACAAATCACCCTTTATGGAGGAATACGGTATTTCCTCCTACATGCACAAAGATGGCAAGCTACTAGTAAAGAGTGTCTCACATGGTCGATCTTCAGACCACCTTAAAACAGAAAGTTAGCCGTTTGAAGCCGGCGGCTAAACTCTATTTAACGCCCCCGGAGCCACGTCGGATCCAATATGCCGTCGGTCTCTCTGGATGGAGTGAAAATTTCTCCTCCATGCCTGGCTGGCATCGGCCCCCTTTTCGACCACTCACCCGCTCATTACCCCCTTAATTCATCACCGCGTCGAGCTCGGCACTGCGGAGAATAATTAAAAGGATAATTAAGGGCCTTTTTTTTAAAATGATTTGATTCAGTGGACCCCTTTCAAGTTAACCGCACGCCTTTTTTTTTCCTAACGCGTTCACCTTAGACTCCCATTATTGTGACCTTGGCTTCTCTGTAACGGCAAGAAGACCGAAGCGGGAGGAAAAAAAAAAAAAAAAGAAAAATATATATCAGCTGGGCTGTAATTAAGGGTTGGGGGGAATGTAAAGGTTAACTCATGCATAAACACACTCGGACGCACGTTCCCGGCGATGTTTAATCATATGTCTGTGAAGGTTCATATTAGGGAGGGGTGGGGAAACACTTCTAGTTTTTATTTATTTATTTATTTTTTTATTTATTGCACTCGTGGCTCACAAATACAGCGTGTGCGACAGAGAAAATTGTGCTATTAGCGTTCGAAAAGGCTAACTTGTAGAGGACCAGCAACCTTTTAATGTGCCTTTTAATATATGAAACAGAGAGCTAAATGTCTATTTTTATTATATACATAAAAAGGAAGAAATAATTGTACATATATAAATGTATTCTCCATCCGTAACTAATATAAATACCATTGATGTTATTTCATTGAATAATACTATGCCAAAAAAAAAATTACAATTTTGGAAAGTTGTTCCTAAGATTTCAATCGTTATACTCAAAAGATATTCGTAAATGAAACTCCACATGAGCACAATGCATGCTTCAGAAGGAGAACCGCTTCTTATCAGACAAGAGATTGGGCTAATGCACGTCTCGGTTAGACTAGACACGGAAACGAGATGAAGTGGCAAACTAGAGGGTGACCTCATTTCGGCAGGAGGTTAAAAGGCCGAGAGGCGGGGCTTTGGGGTTGAGCTAGCGGCGCTGCGTTAAATATTTGAGAGACGTGCAAGAGGTGTTTGTTCTTTCACGTCTGCCTCCGAGTTGGCCACGCCTTTGGACCCCGGGCAACTGCGCGAGATAACACGAGGAGTCGGAGTCGGTAAACAGAGAGAGAGAGGGCGGGAGGGAGAACGAGAAGGAGAGAGAGAGAGGGAGAGATTTTGAGAGAGGCCGAAATACACCAAGCAAAAGATACATAGAGATAGAGAGTCTCACGTAGGCTTTCCATGGCTGGCGGCACACAGACGTGTAGAAGCACGAGCCAAAGACGAAATAGGCGTAGACAAATCTCATAAATGCTAAGTATTAAAATAAATAAATTGAAAAAAAAAAACCCAGCCATCACTCGTTCCCAGACGTTTCTGTTAGTCGGGATGATTTTTCAGCAACTCTGTTGCGTTACATCCCCAATCGAGACCTCTCTTAACACCCACCGCATCTAAATACACCACGGATACACATGCACACGAGTGAGTCCATAAAAGACCTGGAAGCGCTTGGAGTCGTAAAAGAAGAGAAGAACGTCAGTCGGTAGACTTTCCTCAGCACATTTCGGTGCCTGCGCTGACTTGGCAGACGGACTCGGGGAACTAATTTGCGCTGGAAGTGCGCGTGATTAAAACAGAGCAAAGCTGGCGAGTAAATTAAGACTCTCAATTAAAATGGGCAAAATGAGGAGGTGTGCAGTAAAACAGTGCCGAATTGAGGTCGGATACATGATCTAAGCGCATGTGTGTATGGGCATGTTTCACTATCTTGATGGGGACCCAGTGAGGCCAATAATAATAATATACTAAATATATACTCTATATGTGCATGTATGTATATATACATTTGTGTGTGTGTGAAAATCGGAATGCATTTTCTGTCCCATGCATGACTTGATTTGTGTGTGTCTATGAGCAAGTGTGTGTGTGTGTGTGTGTGTGTGTGTGATGTACCTGTTGCAGCATGAGAGCCTGCTGCTGCTGGAGCAGCGCCTGCAGCTGTGGAGGCGAAAGAATCTGCTGCATCTGCTGAGGAGTGATCATCTGCGGGGTCATCATTGCCATGGACACGGGCACCTGGCCAATCACAGACAGGGACAGTCATTGAGTGTGTGTGTGTGAGCTTGTGTACATACACTTTTTCACACAGTACTTATGTGCTTTTTTGTTGCTACGCACTGATGCTGGAAATCTGTGCTACTTTAACATCATCAACGTGTTACATAAGGATTGTAATAGCTGTAATGGGGGGGGGGACATAAAAAAAAAAAAAGTAGCAAAACAACCTAGGCTACGTATTAGCATAGCAATTAGCATTGTTCGTATTAGCATAAAATGGCATCTCGGTGCTGGAAAATCTCCACCCCTTCTGTCCCTGAGAGTTCTAGAGCGCTGACACTGAAGACTCCTTCCAGAAATGCCCCACAATACATACTGTATGCTTATCATATAAATACGCTATTATATGAGAACGAGATCTTCGCTTAGGATGTATCATAACGCGTCGTAGCGACTACAAAACATGCATGCATCACCTGGCACCAGAAAGAGCCACTATGTTGTCATAAAAGCTGTACGCTTGTTCACGATGAGCAAATAATATTCTTTCGGCTTGGATTGCTTATCAGAACCAAACAACTTCAACACACACACACACGCGTGTATTATTATGGGCTGCTACTGGCAGAATCAAGCCTTTGTCAAAAAAAATAACAAACAACCCGATAAGATTGCTATCAGGAAACAGCTTGCAACAGTCTGGAAAAGAGAGCGCAATTTGCGCAATGACAGCAAGGCGTTAAAACGAGCGGAGCGATGATTATCTTACTCCAAATACGCCGTGAGTGCAAGTGAGAGAGAGGCAGAGAGAAAGAGAGAGGAAAGAGAATTTTTGAGAATGGGCTGGAATTAAAGGGGGGGGGGGGGTTCTGTAGAGAGAAAGGGACCTGTGAAGCACGTCTGTGGTATGCTTCCTCGAATTCTAGCATCGGTGTGCGAGTGTGCACACACACACACACACACACACACACACACACACACACACACACACACACACAGGCGCACACACAGATACAAACACACACACAGAGAGCACAGCTTAGCCGCTCCACGGGGTCCCATTTATTTTCCTATTTACTGCTCAAGGGCCATAACTGATTATCTCTCTGCAACTGCTCAATAAAAATAAAGCTATTTACAGGCGACGGCTGCTTGAAGCTCGAAATATGAGAACAAATTACAATCCGCGTGATATATACATTTATCTAAATGGTGTACGCAACAGGGGGCTGTGGTAGTGGGGGGGGGGGGGGGGGGGGGGGGGGGCGGGAGAACGAGGGGACAGAAAGAAAGAAAGAAAAAAACAGGAACGGTGCAAATTTGATCTGGATTCATTTGTTTTGAGGCGATGCTGGAGCGTACATTTGATGTATTCTGAGAGAGAGAGAGAGAGAGAGGAGGGGAACGGGGGGATAGAGAGAAAGAGAGCTGTCAGTGGCAAATTAAATCTGTAAGGGTCTGATTTGACTTTGTAAACAAGATGGGTGGTAAATATGAACACACTCGTTCCCCCCCCCCTTTCGCTCCCTCCCCTCTCCCTCTATCTAAGAGAAGAGGATAACAGCGCCCTCGCATGCGGTTATCAGTTTGGAGAGAGAGAGCGGCGCGGCGAGCCTTGTCCAATCCTTTATTGTAAACCCGGCATATCGTGATCAAACGAGTCATCCATAACCTAACACACTCAATCATGAAATCCCTCCAGTGAAGGGGAAAAAGGGACGAGGAGACCACATTATGCACTCCCCGAGCTCGCCGGATGCTCGCGCGAGTGCGCGTGCAGACGCGGTTCAAGTGGCGGCGTGCGTCATGCGGAGCCGCTCTATCACGCTCGTGGCAGCGGCAACTTCGGGCAAGTCCGGGCTCCGCCGCTCCGAAATGATATCATATCTCCGATGGTGATGTCTGGCTGCTATTAAACGAAGGTTAAATATGATGAATGCGCTTGGTGCCAGGCGTTCCGATACAGAGTCGCCTGGAGGAGGTTTGGCAGCCCTTCGCTAAGAGACTTCAAGCGAACGGTTCAAGTGCCTTCCAATTAAATCCTCGCCAAAAGGATCTTGTGTGCATGTGTATGTGCGTCTAATCCCAAACAATTCCATGTTTTTCGAACATAAAAGCGCAGAGTTTTTCCGCTTCAGCACTTAAATCACTCTTTGCAGCTTTTTGTGCAGACACCTTTCCCCAAAGCGCTTTCCCCCTAATACACCTGAACGGCCTTGCTTGTTGGCACTGGGATTTGAACACATGGCCTTGTGAACAGTCCAGCGTCTTAACCAATGAGCTTCGCCCTTCCTCCAAAATCACACGCAAATGCTGGTGAGGTAGAAAGATTGGTAGCCCTTGTTTTGTTTTTTTCAACGTTCAAGGGTTTGATCGGTGCATTTTTTTTTTCTCGGTTTACAAGTTGTTCCGGGACGTAGTTCGTTAGCCTGGAACTGGAACGAATTTCCCTATAAGGAGGGAATAATGCAAATCCGGTCCAGACGATCAAAAATGACTTTTTAAATGATAATACAACTAATATACAATGTAATAATTGCTGCTATTAAACATTCTTCACCGTTGAGAAGAGCGGATAACGGAGTACGTAAAGTATTTCCGCACTAAATAATTATAATATTAAGAGTGTAATACACAAGATGCCCAAGGATTACGTTTGTACAGTACAGTGTATGCGATTCTGTTCCGTTATGAATATTGATCAAATAAAGACAGTGTTAGAGACAACGCTAAGACGATGCTCTCGCTATGAACTCAACAGGAACGGACTGCGTGACTGAGCGGAACATCGCTGGTGGACGTCTCGCGAGAACCGAGAGCCGATAACAAATCCTGACTTGTAAAACTGACGTCCTCGTATACTGGTGCGCTCGTAATTCTCGTAATATCTTATTTATTATATATCATACACAACATACACTCAAGCTTACTATAACAAATGCCGAATATGGTAAACTTTCATCACATACCAAACATGTACCATATAATCTTAAACTTTTCATTCCTCTCAGGGTTTCGTCCTCATACCCTCTAAGGAAGTGTTTCCTTGTTTGTTCTATACTTCTGATTTTCTGTAAAGCTGCTTTGAGACAATGTGTATTGTGAAAAGGGCTATCAAGGGGTCAGCATTACAGTTGATTACGGTTGAGGTCTGTACCAGGAGATCATCCGTCATATCCCATGTAAAGATGATGGAACATGTGAATGAAAAATTTCCTGTGTGCCCCGTAACTTTGAGGTAAAAAGTCTGGAAAATGAGTATATATATTATATATATATATATATATATATATATATATATATATATATATATGTATATATATATATATATATAAAATGTATAGCATCCGTGTGCCTAGACATGACCGTTCATGTAGTATCGACAGATCCTGCGTTCATTTTTAACTGGCGCCCAAAGGCACCCGAAAAAACGCACAAACGCACTAAAGCGGCTCTGTAATGTCAGAATACATAACACTTAACATCTGTAGACAAGATTATGTCTACAATTATACATTAGAAGACTCTTTACACTACATCATGTAGAAATGATGCTACACCTAAACGTTTGTATAATTAGCGCACGGCGTTACAGGTACATCAAGTTAACACGGTTATATAGAATTCTTATTTAGTGTTGAGCTGCTGGGTAGATGTATGTTTTATAGTACAAAAGATTTATAGGATGTTTTCATATGAAGCTTTTACGTGATTTATCGTGGACGTAAAAAAGAAAGAAAGAAAGAAAGAAAGAAAGCAGATAGAAGAGAAAATTAGGCCCCTGAAACTCCCCATGGAAGCGATTCGAGATGGACAGATCCGTCCACGAATGCTTTGCGCGTGTCTGAGAGTAAAAGCGCCAGATGACATGCAGGTAAAGAGAGGGAGGCGGGAGCGCCGTAAGCGCGGCAGGCGTTTTGGCGTCGCGCCAATTCACCGCTTGTCACCGCGACCTGGATTGCAAAACACAACCCTGTAATTAATCCCTCATCTGTGTCCCGTTCTGCGCCATACATTTTATTTGATACACACGTTCATTGACAGTTTTCCAGTTGTGGGGCACAATAATTACTGGAGTTATAACACCTTCCGTCGCAGTGCGCCTGAATGCCGAGTTGTTAAGGTTTGACGCCGTTAATTGCCCCTATAATCTAATCCCACAAAGGCGAGCCCATTACGCCGGCATGTGCAATTCGACACTGCTGTTTTTCCATTTTTTTTTTCTTCTTTTTTTTTTTGCATGCGAAAAAGCGTCGCCATTAGCCTGCTTGACGGCCGCCCGACAAAAAGGGCTGCTCACAATGCCGAATTATATTTTCGTTCGGCTTTGTCTCTCGACGCAAATGATTTCTCCACCACCACCACCCCCCCTTTTTACCTCCCGCCCTTTCATTCGCGAGCTGAATAGGCTTCGTAATAGAGGAGACTGCAAAAAAAAAGCCTCCAACCATTTCAAGTCAGGCATTTATTAAATGAATTATTTTTTTTTTTTTGCCTGCCCTCTTTCTTTTTCTTCCATTTCTGCACTGAATGCTTTCTTTTTTAAAGAGAGGCAGCGATGGGTGCTAGATTAGCGAGGACCTAGGTACGAATCCTGCTATAGTTTCAAACCGGAGACAAAAGACACTCATGAGAAAGAAGAATATGTGTGTGTGTGTGTGTGTGTGTGTGTGTGTCGGGCCCCTGTGGGCTGGCAGGACCCGCCGGAATATAACCTTCCCGCTCCTTCTCAGTGCATACGCCTTGATGTGTGTGTTCAGCTCCAACAGGTTGGTGTGGGAAAGTAAATAAAAGCAGCTAGTGCGTCCCAGACAGCAGCGTGTTGTGTGTATGTGTGCAAAGTAGCGTGAAATCTGCAGCGAGCGGTGAAGGGTCACGCGTTTTATCGCTGCTGTTTTTATGTCTACCTTTAGAGCACAACAGATGGCCGGTGAGAGGTTAGGACCTACACGCATGCTGCTTCATCTCACGCAGACAGACACGCAAGTGTATACGCCGACAATATTTCGAAATGGGCGCGAGAGACCTTTTCAGGGGGTTCCTTGATGCATCACGACTTTTTGCGTTCCTCTCTCGTAGACCCCCCCCCACCTCATTTCCAGATCTTCTTTTGAATTTATGGAAATACTAACGTTCGCTATGGTCATTAACAACAGGTTGATCAGCAGTCATTAAAAGACACTGAACAGGCCAAAAAGGTTGGTATCAAACTATATTAAAGCCCACAAAATTAAATGTAGTGGTATATGAATTTCATGTGAGTGTTTGTACGTGTGTGTGTGTGTGTGTGTGTGTGTGTGTGTGTGTGTGTGTGTGTGTGTGTGTGTGTGTTTGATGGCTACCACCCCCTCGAGCCATCTCTATGAGCATTTCAAATTGTCTCTTAATGAGGCTGTGTCTGTGGCACCTCTGCAGCTTCCCAGTGCCATTAAGATTCACCAGGCCTGTCCACACACAGCACACTACAGAGGTCAACTCCAATCCAGAGAGAGAGAGAGAGAGAGAGAGAGAGAGAGAGAGAGACGGAGAGGAGAGGGAGGTGGAGAGGAGTTGGGGAGAGAGAGAGAGAGAAAGAAAGAGAGAGAGATGCTGGGAGGAGAAGCACAGCAGCAGGGGAGATGGGCATTTGCAGAGAGCGAGGAACAGTAATTAGAGGAGCTGTTTGAAGAGCAAGTTTAACTGATTAACAAAGGGAGGAGAGGGGAAACGAGGGAGCGGGAGAAAGAAAGAGAGAAAGCGAGAGCGAGGAAGAAGAGCGATGCGTCCCAGAGGGTCATAAAGTAAGAAGTGGAGACCGAGTGCGCATTTCAATGAGTTCTAATCTCGTCCTCGTTTTTTTTTTTTTTTTTTTTTTTTTCCTTTCCCTTCTCCATGTCCTTGATGAATTACGGTTTCCTCGTACCGATCCGATCTAGTCTTATTAATCAAGACACCCGGCGTGAAGCTCGTACAATCCACTCCCCCACCCCCTTCCTCCACTCCCACCCAAACTCGGACACAGTGTCCGGATCCTGCCATGGCCTGCTTCTGTATAGAGGTCAAACTCAGAACAAGAGAATTTTCCTGACGAGTACAATTTAAATATATCACTCCTTGGCACAATGGGCCGTCCGAGTGCCAAGAGGCTCATTTTCATTAAGCCGAAATCGCCCGCTCTTAAAAAGAGTCCTGAACGGCGTTCCCTACTGCGCTGCTCAACTCTATTATATTCCATTACTGCAAATGTATGCAGCTTCATAATGCCCGCTCGCAAATTATAATCCGCGCCGCTGTCACGATGACGCCACTCGAAATTATCGCCCGTTCGGGCTATTAGAAATTCATACTACAGTTTAGAAAGGAAAAAAAAAAAAAAATATATATATTATATATATATATATATATATATATAAAATAAGTAGGCACACAATGTGAGCTCCTGCTGTTTCAGATTCCAGAAGTCTCTATTTAGTCCTAAATTTGACAAATAATCTGCTTTATTATGCCACATGAAAAAAGTTCGTACAGTCAGTTTGGAACACCCGAAGAGAGAGAACATGGTGGGTTTAGGAACTATTGGCGCTTTAATTTTAAATATCAAATTGAAAATATTAGCAAAGTCTAAAAGCCAATTAAAATTAACATTATTGAAAAGGGCTGTGTTTTTTTTTTATATGCTTGGGGTTGCTAATCATTCATTCATTCATGACGTTCAAATTCACTCAAATAGAAATATAAATAAGAAAATAATATAGCAGGATATAACTGAAAATAATGAAAATATATATTAAACGAATATGATTGCATGAATATTCACATCAGTCATTCAGGTTACAACAAATAAAAGAAGTTTATATCAATCAAAGGTTTCACACACACACACACACACACACACACACACACACACACACACGTGTTTCCATGTTCTCCAAGGATCTCTAATGCATAAGACCTGTAAAGAACAGATATAACCTCTGTGCCTAGAAATGTGTGAGAAGGTCGATATGGTGTTAGGATTTGTAAACTTTGACCAGACCAGACCAGTAGATGAAATGAACAAAACGATACCACGTCTGGCGTCCTTCAATCAGGACGGCACTCCGTAACACGTCCCGCCACATCCACAACTTTTGCCTCTGACGACTGTGTGTGGAAGTAACACCGCCGACCTTCGTTAGCCGTCGTCACCAAGGGTGCCAATAATTCGGGAACAGACGGCACTTCGTTTCTTTTTGCCTCGACGTACTTCCGTTCGGCGGAGGAAAATAAATCGCGAAGGCGGATGACGGGCGAACAGAGGAGAGTCCTTCTCTTCCGAAAAGGTCAGCCGGGCGGTAATGAGCGGTACACTAAATTATGGTATTTAAATAAATGGATGATGAATACATCTCCATCCTCTGGAGCTTTCGCTGCCATTCCACATTACGGGGTAATTATCACACGTAGGGCTGCAGCAAATACACACACACACACACACAGAAGGAAAGAAGGAAAGAAAAAAAAAGTAAAAAAGAGAGGGAAGGAGAAAGAGGAGAGAAAAAGCCCGCAGCAAGCGTGCATAAAAACATGCGGCTCAACTTTGAACAGACGTGGCGAATCAGCTCCATAAAGCCGTAATTGGGACTGGCTGAGTTCTTGAAAGGTTTTTTATTGCCGGAGAGGAATAATCTGCTCGTCCATATAAAGAGGTGTGTGTGTGGGGGGGTGGGGGGGTGGGGGATCTGATAAATGGTGCTTAAAGTTGGTGAATTTAGAGAAGGCCGTGGAGGTCGAGCGCTTTAAAGACTGCAAAGGAGTTGCGCCTAGACATCTACTGTGAATTATGACGGAATCGTGTCCGAGTTTAAGGAGTACACAACAACTCGCGCAGCCCGCACAGAGGTCTCCTCTCTCTTGCACACACAAACACATTATACACACATCTACACACACACACACACACACATCCAAGCTGTTCCAGGCAGGGCGGAGGCAAACTGTCAGATATTGGTGAGGAAATGAATACAACTGTCCCTCTGTGGCATGCTCCATAGCAAGAGGGTGAATTTATTGTCGGAGTAATTCTCCCTGAAGCACGCTGCTTTAACAAGCCCCTGAGCCTGCTTGATACTAGTGTGTATTTGTGTGAGCGTATATATATGTGTGTGTGTGTGTGTGTGTGTGTGCCTATGATGTTGCACTGGCACTAAATGGAGGGCGATAGAGGAGAAAGGAACATATAATCAAAATATAAACAGCACACTCCATCTAAATGACCTGTCTCCGAGCTCACCGGCGGAGCTCGGGGACCTCCGGGGGGAAGCGGATAATTGAAAAAATGACAAGGAAATGGCTGCAGAAGGAGTCTCTCTCTCTCTCTCTCTCATTTTTCTCTCACTCTCTCTCTCTCTCTCTCACCACACACACACACACACACACACACACACACACTTTAGTGCCACACATTTGGTACAACATCCCAGTGCTGTTTATCCCTGTCAGAAAGAATTACCCACCTCACTTAGGGAAGTCTGGGCTTAGCGGTGTGTACACACGCACACGCGTGCGCGCGCATGCACTGCACCTCACCCCAATTTTTATCCTCCTCCTCCTTCCTGGTATTTCCCCCCTGTTCCATTTTCTTACTTGTACTGATAGGCATTATGAGCTGTTTATTCATGCTAACACTCATCAGCCTCCACTCGCTAACAGTGCTGGCCGGTAAACAAGCCGTCACATCTCGTTTGAAAGATCTGCTCTTACAACACGGTGCAGGGGAATACCAAATGGTGTGAGGAGAAGAAAAAAAATAAAAGAGCTACAAAGGATGAAATGGTGGGGTGCAGAGCATGCAGCGGAGAGAAAGACGCTAACTGTTAGCTTTAGTTAGCAGAAACTTCTGCTAACTAATATAAAAAGAGGGTCCTTCTGTCAAGCTGCCTTAGTCAATCAATAGCTAACAACAAACAGATTTTATACAAGCGCATTATTTACGATAATACAGTGTAGATTATAATCTTATGTTGATTCAAAGAAACTGGTTTTAAAAGAAAGAACAATTTTGGGGGGGGGGGTAGAAGGGTAATAGAAGGGTAGTCATATAAATAGCGTATTAAATGCGTATTAAAAGAACAAAGTAATTACAGTGATATGCAGCTCGAAACAACTTGAAACAAGATCTATATTTACATGTCATCCATTTCATCTGCTACAGTTTGACCTCAAAAATGTTATATATTAGTTAGTTAAATAAATCATTTAAGTCATACAGTTAAAGACATCCCTTTTCCATCTTTTTTGTTTTTTTTTTAACATTTAGTGCGAGTTAATTACGTTACACATGTAACCAAAAAGGTTTCGGATGCAAAACTAACTGTTTATGGACAGCCTAATTCACATTCCTTTCACACTTTATCTAATCCAGTGCTTTTCATTTCTAATTCTCCTGCACATTTTTCATTTACATTAGAGAAAAAAAAAAACAAACATTTGCGCTCTTATAAACTCACTCATACATGAGCATCCCAAAATGCCACCATTGTTCCTTCGAGAGAGGGGAAAAAAAAGGAAAAAAAAGGCCCTCCTTAATCCTGAAAGAAAAGGCTAGAAGGTCACATTGCTCAGGTGGAACCGATGAGGAAGGCCGAGCGGGTCAGCGAGAAGGGAGAAAAAGGGGGGGTTTGGGCTTTAAAAGCATCCCAGCGCTACCATCAAACAGGCTGGAGATATTAGCCTGCATGTGGAGAGTGAAGGGTCTCTATTGAGTGGGACGCACCGCTGTCATGTTAATAACGGCCGCGATGAAAGGCTCCAGGCGCCAAGACCAGGTGGATCCATAAATACAAACTCCCGGGCAAAAAAAAAAAAAAAAGGAATCGTGAAGCATGACGTCCCACTCCGTTTCAGGGGTTAATATGTCCCAAAATAATCCGCAACCACTTTTCTTTCGGATCCGGCGCGTCGGCGGGGCCTGTCTGCATGTAAGAGGTGCTGTAGGCCGCCTAAGCAGAGCTATACAAAGTAATGAGAGCCAGACACTGGAGAGATCCATGACGGGGAGAAAGGGGAGAGGAATGCAAGCGTTCTGAAATGTCCAGGGAGCACTTTTGTGACAGCGTTCGGACAAATGTAAAAGCGGCGCTTGTGCGAATGCCCTGAGCAGAGCAAGTTCAAGTGGAAAATCCAACCAGCCCTGCAACCCCCCGAATCCTTTCCACCCTCCTTCTCAAACTCTCCCATCTCCCCCCACCCCCTCTTCCATTAGTCTCTTGCTCGTCACACACACATACACACACACACACCCTTGTGCCTCTATCTAACGCCCCACTGCCCCAGAATAAAAATGACAAAAAATTTCCAGTAGAACACAAGAGAAGCGGTTGACGCTGGTGGGGGAAAGCATAAAAGCCCCATTATCGACTGGCCTTCATTGCACATTTCACTCATGTTTCAGCTTTAAAAAAAAAAAGGACTTTCACACTCGGCTGAACCGGAACCCAAACTCCGAAACGGGCACTGCTGCCCTGCACTGTTCTCCCTCCACGGCTTCTGTCGTTCATCACCCTCCCCACTCCCTCCCCCTCCCCCCTCTCATTCCGTCAGTCTTTTTTTTTTTTGCCAATCCTTCTCTCTTCACAATAAAGTAAAAAAAAAAAAAAAACACAAGAAGAAAAGTTCCAAGTAAGCACTTCCACTTAATGGAAGGGGGAGAAAAAATGACGTTTTTCAGGAACCAAAAGTTCAAGACGAATGGGACCGTATCAAGACCGGATAACTTTTCTTGATAGGTCTGTATGGGTTTAAAACACCACTGAAGAACCCTTCATAGGACTTGGAGCGAAGTGGACATCTCCATAACAAAACGAAAAAGTGCTTGGATCGCCACCAAGAAAGGGAAGCAAAAACAAAGCTATGAGACACTTAGCAGGGTTAAAGCACTTTTCAAAGTTTGCACTAGCAATGCTCGGAGAGGAAAAAAAACAACAACGACGCGCTTGGCCAGCGGTGAAGAAGTGAACGGGCACGTGAAAATGCGAGGAGGGAAAGGAGATGGGAGAGGCGTGCCAGCTGGCGACACGCACATCTCTCCATCAGCTCATTTAAATGTGGCACTATGTCTGCACAATGGCGCAATGGCGACGCAGCTCCTCTGTTAACACGCACAAGAAGGAAACTAATTAGCATGTCTCTAATGAGTCTTTTCATTTTTTTAATTAAATAAGGGCCTCAATAATACATGAAAAGAGGAAATTTCCCCCCCCTTTTCAATTACCAAGTGATACGTGGCCGCATGCGTGTTTTGTATATGTCAATCTATGCGTGTGCGAGTTTGTTCAACCCTGACACACGCTGTATACATTTCCTTTGCCGCAAACACACTGGTACAATCGCTTTAGTTATTTATTTATTTTTTTATCGAAATAAAAAAAAAAAACCTTCTTTAACTCACTAATAGTGTAAAAAATGTGTGTTTAGCATATCGAAGGCAAATATTAAGGAGAAAGCTGTGCAGAAAGTCCCCTTTTAAAAAAAAAAAAAAAAAAAAAAAACACGTCGACAGCACAGAGGCAGGACGCTGCCAATGGAATGGAACATTTAGACAAAAGCCTGGCTCGACTTATGTCTCCTTCGGAAAAGATGAGATGGGAAATAAAATCTAATTATCAGGGAGGGGAAAAAAAAAAAGATTATTATTCGTTAGGCTCCGTCGAAATCGCTGAAAGTCGCAGCCAGTTTCTGATTTGTTGTTGACCCCTGTGCAATTTGTGCCTTTCCCTTACCAGGTCACACAGAAATGTATACCTTACACTAAACTTCATACACAATGATTACACAAATTACAGTAATGAATTTGCTTAAACAACCCGGGATGCTCAAAAGGACTACGACACTACCTTGAGGCAGACATGCTGAATGATGTTGAAGGTCTCATTTTACACAAATAGACTTATTTGTTTTTAAAGCTGTCTATTACATATCGAGATGCAATAAAATACAGCAAATCTAATGATGCGTGTTCAGGTTGGAAGTGTAGCTAAATGGCGCTAGAAAGCTAATGTGTCTTGTTTACTACGAGCCAGAGTCTGCTTGCTTTTTTTTTTTTTTTTTTTTACATCATGAGCTGGTGATCAAATTGCTTGATGTTATTAGGGTAGGCTAAATGTGTATAGCCTAGTGCTGTCAGTCAATTAGAATTTAGAATCATAAATAATGTCCCATATATTTTAGGGCAATCTGATTTATAATTTGTGCAGTGGGCAAGTTTGGGGAAAGAGATGAGACTTGTCAGTGCAATTGGAACTTGCAAGGAATGTGAAACTACTAACTGCTCCTTTAGGGTAATAAGCATTGCATTTACATATGAGCTGCTATAAAATCAATGATATATAATGGAGTTGTAAAAAAAAAAAAAAATCTATGTTCAATAAAAAAAAAAAAAAAAACCCTGCTCTTTCATTATATATGTGTGTGTGTATACATATATATATATATATATATATATATATATATATATATATATATATATATATATATATATATATATAGAGAGAGAGAGAGAGAGAGAGAGAGAGAGAGAGAGAAAAAAAAAAACACCGGTGGGAGCGAAGATTTGGAGAGTTTAGGTCAAACCGGAAACAGAATAAAGTGCGAAGCCCAAGTTATCCAAGTCACGCTAGCATTTTATATTACACTATTAAACACAGTAACAATAAACACTCGTGTGAAAATGGTACAATTTAATTAAAGTGCAATTGTGTAAACTGGTTGTTTGTAACTTTGTGACAGTCGCACTAGGTCTGTTCTGCCGTGACTCGAACAGCATCAGGTTGTATAATCACAACACAGTGATGGATTCGGTTTAAACATTGTAAATAAACACTAAACCTAAAAGCAGCAAAACAAGAGCAGTAAATAATTACCTTTTAGTCATGGTTGTAGTTTTCAGCCATAATTATGCATTTCTACGATACTGCGTATGTTGTTTTTTTGTTTATTTTTTTATTTATTTAATGTATTTATTTATTTATTTATTTTTATTCAGACCTATCACCTTGCAGGGTTTCCATTCTATTTGTATCACTAAAAGCAATGCAAATTTTGATTTCAACATTTTTCTTCACCTTTCATACTCAAGTCCTTTTATTTCTTCTTCTTTCTTTATTTCTTTACAGAAATAACTAAACAAACGTGTGAATTTAAATTGTTCAAAGGAGAAATCCCCCAGAAACTCCTCAACATTTAGGCAATTAAAGCTTTTAAAAATGTTTCTTTTGCATTTTTTTTAAAGTACTCTTTTATGCATAAATACCTTGGTTTTCTATAGCTATAAAAATAAAAACATAAAATATGAAATATATATATATATATATATATATATATATATATATATATATATATATATATATATAGATAGATAGATAGATAGATAGATAGATAGATATAGATAGATATGGCACTACTTTTATTAACACATTATTTCAGCGCACATTACAGTTAGCCCAAAAAATTAAAAAAGATATTAAAACCTTAAATTAAAACCACATTTAAGTCCTTTTATTCACATATTTAAAAAAAAATAAAATCCACTGAAAAGAAATGTATTTAATCACTAAACATTGGTTTCACTGATTACAGTTACATATCAACCACTAAAATTCATGTAAACCATGATGTAATTGTGATTAGATAATTTAAAAAACCCTGTGTGTGTGTGTGTGTGTGTGTGTGTGTGTGTGTGTGTGTGTGTGTGTGTGTGTGTGTGTGTGTGTGTGTGTGTGTGTGTGTGTGTGTTGTGTGTGTAAAACATTTCCATATAATTCACAAACAATTGTATCCATTTCATAAACAATTAAGGTCAGCCAGATAATTTTAGAAGAATGAAGCATTTGTGCACAGAGGCCTGTTATTAGCATTAGTCAGTCCTCTGCATCAGGCTATGGCTGCTAATTCAAGTTAATCACTTTATACAGCTAATTGGGAGTTGGGAGGTGGTAGCTCGGTGGTTAAGGCATTGGCCTCTTGGATCTGGAAGATCACAGGTTCAAATCCCACCACCAAGCTGCCACTGGTGGGGGCCTTTCAGCAAGGCCCTTAATCTTCAATTGCTCAGTTGCAAGTCTCTCGATCGGGGATAAGGGCGCCTGCCAAGTGCCGTACATGTAATTGATAACGAGAAAACCCTTTTTGCAATTGTGTTGCACAGCTGAGAACCGTTGTACTAATGGAGTAAAATTATCTAGAAAAATCCACAGCTCGAACGCCTAAGGTCCTGGATGTTGTGGCAAAAGGTTATGAGGGCAAAGTTTGAAGACAATATTCATCAGAATCGTTATTTCCAACTCAATGTCAGCATGCCCTGTTCTTTTGCTATCTTTCCTATTCAGACTCATTTAGTCTATATTTCCTAGAAACAATAAAAAGCACTAAATGATCCCAAACTTTTGAGCGGTAGCGGGTGTATATATATATATATATATATATATATATATATATATATATATATATATATATATATATATATATATAATACTTCTGTGTGCTAGTAAGGTGGGATTACCATTTTAATGTGTACAGGTTTAAAATGAATGTATCCGATGAAGCATTAATTGGACAAAGCTTCAGGTCTGTCTACCTGACACACGTGAACCCACCCACTAAGCATATACGACA
The DNA here is from genome assembly GCA_030449085.1 of Kryptopterus vitreolus. NCBI lineage: Eukaryota > Metazoa > Chordata > Actinopteri > Siluriformes > Siluridae > Kryptopterus > Kryptopterus vitreolus. Next base: position 7,515,925 of record JACRUU010000013.1, on the reverse strand, counting down.
GAGAGGTCATGTAAAACTCTGTCTCTTTCTCTCTCTCTCTCTCTTCCTTCCCCTTCACCCTCTCTTCACTTCGCCTTAACTCGACATGCCTGCTGTAGCAAACTCCGGCCCGGAGTTCAATCTAATTAGTGTGGTTTGTTAATTAAATGAGCATGCCACTAACGAGGTAACCTGCTGTTCCTTGATAATGGTAATTACCCTGAAGGGAAAACCTCTCAACACGACCATTTAAACTGTCAGTCCACATTCCCCACAGGATTATTGATGATTTGAAAAACTGAAGGCAGCTCTTAAGTACTACTTTGCTTGCCGGATACCTCTTCGCTTCATTCATTTTGTGTTTTTTTTTTGTTTGTTTGTTTGGTTTTCTTTTGTGTATCGTTCACTAATTTCTTGCTTAAAGGTGGTCTCTCGTTCTATCTCTTTCTCCATCGTTAAGCTTAACCTTAAGACAAACCCATGCAAATTCAACGGTTTAACACAGTGGCTCTACAGTTATCTCTATTAGCTAAATAATACCGCGTTTGTAAACCCGGGATCCGGTCGCTTACTGCGGCTAACCTTAGAGCCCACTCAGCACATGCAGCTCCGCTAACGGAGAGACACTTGACACTTCTAGAAGAGGTTCTAGGTGAGGTGGGGAATTTGATGAGAGATACAAGAGACGAGGAAGAAATTCAAGTAAAGCAATAGATTGCTGCTCCTTGCCTCCTTGGTCATGAGCAACCGGTTTCACAGCTAGTGAACTACTGGGTCCTATTTAAACACACACGCAGATACGCGCACACATACATACATCCCGTGTGCGTGTGTGTGTGCGCATGTACAAGGTCAGGTGGAAGGGGATCCTGCACTACAGCTAACCTTTTGCTCACAGAGGGAATTGTGTTTGGTCTCCAAGCACTGCCTATTGTGTGGCTCTTCAGTACAAAGAGACACATTCATTTGACTGCTTTTTAATACAGTCCTGAGAGCTCGAGAGACAGAATTGCTGAGGGATAGAGAAAGAGACAGGCAGACAGAGACAGTGTATATGAGAGAGAGAGAGAGAGAAACAAAGGCAGTGTAACAACCAGTGGAAATTAGACTTTGTTGCAGTTTGTTACCGAGTCGTATACTGAGCTCAGAGAGTAAATTAAAAGCCGGATAAAAGGAAAGATGCCGGTAAAGATGGCCATTTTGTGATGGGTATTTGTGTGTGTGTGTGTGTGTGTGTGTGTGTGTGTGTCTCACCTGTACAGGGCTCTGTTTGACCTCGTTACTGCTGGGCGAGCTGAGTCCTGTGGCCTGTTGAAGAAGGAACTGGCGTGCTGCCTGGAGAGCCTGTGGATATGGGAGAAAACGGATGATAGTGAGTCTCTCTCTCTTGATCACGGGCGCGCGCACACACACACACACACACACACGCGTGCGCACCCTCACACTTGCACACTTACTTTGGTGTTCGTTAGTTCGTTCCTATGTATGAACATATCTATCTATCTTTACTTTTAGACCACAGTCACCTGTTTGATCATTAAATATCTAAATCTGTTCTTGAAACGCTTATACAAATAAATTGGGTATAGAAATACATTGCAGTCACACTAATATATAACATTTGCTGTGAAGATATTCGTATTAGTGTATCTGGATTAAATGAGATCTGACTTGTTTGACTTGTCGTTTACTACCCATCATACCTTTCCCTATACAGGACGCAAACACACCACTGTGTACTGTTGCTAATAGGCTGGCATTAAGGAAATATTGACTATTCACTGGTTTCATTAAAGGCATGCCACACACACCTTACCAGGTGGAACGTACATAATGGTGGCACCATGACAACTTTGTTACCGAGTTGTTCTACAGTCCTGAAAGTGCACATACACGTAGGTATCTATCTATAAATCCTGTACAGAACCATCCTGCCCCAACAGCCCAGGGTATTAGTTTTCGAGCTGAGCCTGAGCTCAGGAATTTTAGTTACCCTGTTTTTGTTTGAACACACCAAGCCGGGGGGGGGTGGGGGGGGTGGGGGGCAGCGGGCCAACGGCATAACATGCCTCTCCAAACAAAAACACCAGGCGGCAGTAAATCAGGGGGCAAAGCATACTTTTTGAAGAGCGCCATCAGGATGCACATTTGCTTCCTGGCTCCGAAGAGAGGGAGGAAGGCTACATGGTAAATATTGATTTATGAAAAAAAAAAAAAAAAGGGAGCCAGACCACCAGTTCACAGAAAGGGAAAAAAAAAAAAAAGAGTGAGAATTACACTTTAACCTGAAACGCTGAGAAAGTTACTAGTGGATTTATTAACACTAATGAGATCAGATCCTCCTGTGGTGTATAAACATAGAAAGACGAAGAGCGCATTATACTAGAAGCAGCACATCTGAATAGAACCGAAAATCTCAAAAAACGGTGTCGTTTTATGGCTTCATTTACACAAAGTCCGTTTTTGAAACGTCCACTGATTAACTCAGTCATGATATCAATTGCAAAAGCACTTATGTGTGCGTGGGAGGGTGCATTGTGAAGTTAACAGGACTGGCCTCTATATAAAAGATGCTTATTTTAAATTATGCCCCCCCCCCCCTTTTAAATATGAGAGTGACAGAGAGGGAGGAAGACAGAAAAAGGCCCATCGTGCTGGCAAATGTATGTCCTGCATGATGAAAACCATCTGCTGTATCGAGAGCACTTGTTACTTTTGCTGAGGTCACATATGAATAGTGTGCGCGCGCACATGCGTGCATCACCCGTACGCCCACTCAACCACCTTAAAAAAAAAAAAAAAAAAAAAGCCCCTCCGTCCGACTGAACAGGAACCGTGTCCTGTCTGCGTTCGCCCTCAGCAGTAGGCTTTGCAAACTGGAGTAGACTAAAAAAAAAAAACTCCCAGTCTAGCCTTGGCCAGTGCAGCTGCACACATACACACACACACACACACACACAGACATGTGGTGGATATTAAATACCCCCACCAGATATAACCACATGTATGTGCACTTTGGCACTCATCAACAGGCACACACCAGCGGTGGCCCCGAGACTAGATGGGATCTGGCAGCAATAACGGCTAATTTGGTCCAAATTGCAGCACTGATTACGACACTTTCTTAATAAACCGGTCATGTTGCTAATAAGCACTCATGCCTATAACTAGCAACTTCAAGCGATCTCTGCCTCTTCTTGGCTTTTTCAGCCCGTTCTGTAGCCCGAACGGGTTTGATAGACTTAGAAAAAAAAAAAAAAAAGTGCGGTCAGTGCTTCTGCACTTCATCAGGCTGAGCCGAGAGCAGCTCAGGGGCAGAGGTTGGGCAAGCCAAACATGACTGGAAGCAGCCGGGGCTGTCCCGGAGTCTCGGCCACTGAAGCGGTCTCGTCCCTGTGGAAAGTGCGCACAGGCTCCCCGTTCAGGGTGGATGAAAAGCTATTGGATTAGTCTTGACAACGTACAGACTTTGGACGAGCTGGGTAAACTTAAACCTTGAGTTGGAACGAAAACAATACGAAAAGAAAGTCTTGCGGCCAGAAACACTAGGGGGAAGAAAAAAAAAAAAAAAAAAAAAAAAAAAAAAACATGCCGACATCCATGTTGACTTGATTTCCCTTCGCTTTTGCGTTTTTTTGCTTTGTCAAGTCTTTGATATAAGTCGTACAGTGACCTGCGAGTCTTTGGCCCTCCCGCTGCATGTCCTTCTAAAGCCTCATGGCATTCACCGGCGCGCGTTGCACCTTTAAAAAAAAAAAAAAAAAAAAAACACGAGGGAGGCGGCGGGTGGCTGGGCCCAACAACAGCTCCATTGTACTGCGACGTTAGACAGGTTTTATTGCAAAGAGGGCGGGTGAGTGCTAAGAGAGAGGGAGAGAACGAGAAAAAGAGAGGGGAAGGGGAGGGTGAAGAGGTCAGCGCCCAGCTTGGAGGCCTAAGCCGCACTGTGTGTGAGTTCTCCTAACTTGTCATCGGCCAAACCAACCCCCCATCCCCCCCCCCCCCCCCCCCCGTAAATCAACACTCCTGACACGGGCTTTAATAACAGAGCGTTTTTTTTTTTATTCAGAAAAGAGGGGTGGGTAGGGATGATGTGGGGGAGAGGGGAGGTACAGGGTACCCCTTTTCTCTTCTTGCCCACCCTGTAGGTGTAAAGAGGCAGGTATTCACTTGAAGGTCCTTATATGGCAAGTAATGAGGAAAAATTATTTCTGGCACATGTGTATGTAGCAGTTCATACTTTCTCCGTCGTACTTCCCATTCTACAAGCAAGGGTGCAGCATCTACATGTGGTCCTCGTCCACCAAAAACAAATTCGGGCCGAGCGCTCTCTCTCTCTCTCTCTCTCTCTCTCTCTTTTTTTTTGCCTGTTCAACAGCCGTTCCAAAACAAGGCACCAAGACACACAAACAGGGCATGATTGGGCGCCTCTTCCCTGGCGGGCCCAGGTTCTATTCATTAGGCTCAGGTTGCTAAAGCAAACAGTGCAGGGAGGTGATGAATCTGGGCAAAATGTGGAGTGTTCTCTTCCCTCTCTCTCTCTCTCTCTCTCTCTTTCTGCTGTAAATCCAAATAGAGTAGAGTTGGCTTGTCTGTGTACAGGTGGGCACCATATGCTGGAATGATCCATCATCGCTGACAGAGGACCATTGTTGATGCTTGCAACAACCCCCATGACTTACCCCCTTAGAAAAACAGGAGCCTCCGTCCCCACGGTAGGCCGTCCCTGGGTGTGGGTGGATGAAGTGGATGGAGGGGAGAACTGGAAGCGGCCCGGGTCAGAAGGTATCAGGTTACAGAAGCGGGGCGCACAACTGCAGACACCTTCAGAAAGCGTCCAGTGTCTGTGCGAAGAAGTCTGGATCGCATATGTACTCGACGAGGTAGAAGGAGGAGAAGACGAAGCGCTCTTTCGAATCCGGGATGCCGGAGCTGAGCGGGAGACCCGGCGCTGGAACTCGATACACACTACTAACCAAAAATAATTACTTAGTGCTCTAACAGAGGCACTTAATTAAAGAACTACGCTAACCGTTCGTTCCAGCTTCCACTGGGACTCGGACGCATTTGTGTTTATTCAGAAATGCCCTGTTTATAGTAGGTTTGTGCAGCAATGTTTATCGTGCCTCGAGTTGCTCCGTTAATAAGCCGTGTGTGTTACAATAGCTGCAGGTATGACATCCCGAATGAAGCTTTGTGTCGTATAATTAATTCGAGAAACGCTCCGTGTAATTTGTTCGCACTGTTTAGAAAAGCAACTGGGTGTGACCACGGTGTGATTAATGTAACCGAACCTCGGGTTAGCACATATGGACGAGTGTGGTCAGACTTTTTTAAGCAATTGACCGAAAGAGACCCAGCGGACGGTCTATTTAAAAAAAAAAAAAAAAAAAAAAAAAAAGCATAAGGAAGTCATTTTTTCCAATTAGCAAAATTACACCCCATAAATAACTAGCGACTGATCTTTTTCCTTCTCTACGCTGAGACAAGTTTTAAGGAAAAACAGAGCGGCTGATTCACTGACGGGGGAAAAAAAAAACAATCATCAGGATGAAGAATGTTTTATGGAGGAAAAACCAGTGCGCGCTTGCAAACTAAGGAAGAGCGAGGGAGCAAGAGACGGAACACAAAGGCTTCCCGTTCTTCAATTGAAAGCATTCAACCTTAAAGGAAACTCCGAGCTATGCAAAAACTTTCTTTGGAATGTGATCTTGCAAGATTTTGTGACAAGGCCACAATTGTATTAGCACAGGAAATAACACACTAGGCATATAAAAGGAAACGGAGTAAAAAGTAGAAGTCAATGAGAAATGACTGGAGCACAATCGCTCGCTCTGAAAACTCGCTGGCGATTCCTCAGACAGCGACTCCTACCCTCTTCATTTCTAGTGCATTCGTTCGTTTGAAGAGGCGCATTCCTCTCCGTCACCTGCAGGAGAAAGCTGTTGCATCTTATGCAGTCGTTGTA
>JACRUU010000013.1:7384978-7502478 GCA_030449085.1 Kryptopterus vitreolus | reverse complement strand
CTGCTTTGAAGCAAAACATCTTCTACTGGAAACGGGAGACGAAAATAAGAACGAGAGACCCTTCCTTGTGCAGAAATGGATAAGGCGACACTTAGACCAACGAAACGAGAAAGACCCAGTGGTTGGATTAGGGGTACAAGGGAGACGGGGGATGGGGGGGGGTTTGAAATATTACAAGAACTTGGCCAATGCATACTGTTGTTTTTCTTTCCTTTTTTCTTTTTTTTCCTTCCACCCTCCCCAACACAGGGTTTTTTTCCCCCTGCTTTCAGGATTGTGAAGCAGACAAGAAACATTCCTCAGGGGGGCCCCGGTCTTTCTTGACACGTCTCAGCGTTACACTCTGCGCCACCCCCACCTCCACCTCTTTTCTCCCCCCCCTCTCCCACCGCTTCGACCCCACTCTCCTCATTCTTTCGTCTTCGCCTCTCTTTTTCTCTTGCCCTCTTAGCCCCATCTCCTATCAGTCCACACCTCTCGCTCTATATATCTCTCCCAATACTTCACATTCTTAGTACCTTAGCGCTTCTTCATAGTTCCTTGAATACACCACCTCAACCCACTGTAACCTCCTATCTCTCTTTTTTCCCCCTCCTTTCCCTTGACTCCAGCTCATCCTGCAAGTCAAGCCCCTAAACCCCCCCTCCTCCTTGCAGCGCTTTAGGTTTATTTGCTGTGGGTCTGCGACGGCTGTGGAGATGTCTGTGATTTCTCCCAGGCTCTGGAGGGGCCCATGGAGATAGTGTCCTGTCTGTTTTTTTTTTGTTTTTTTTTTCTCCCCGTTCTTTTTTTCTCCGCTCCACTGATTTCCACCACTCCTAGTGCATCCAGGTGAAAGAGTCGGGTTTGTTCAAAGAGTCAGATGAGAAGAGAGCATCGGGAGGGGACAGACAATGCAGATGAGATAAACAGAAAGAAGAGGAGGTACTGAGGACTTAGTGAACATATGAGTGACTAAGTGTGTGTGTGTGTGTACACGCAGGTGGGCGGGTTTGCGTGGGACTGGGTGGCTGGGAGGCACTTCCTGAGAAAACTGTGGCAATCTTTGTTTTAGCTTTTTTTAGGTGAGCCAGAGAGAAGTGAAACATAAACCATCAACGGACTAAGCCTGTCGTATGAGTTGGAAGAAACACAGGAAGTCATAGACATATAAAACTTTAAAGGCTTGCTTACAATATAGCTCGCCGGGATTCGGAGAATTGTCATATGGATACTATCTTAAAGATTGCTTTTAGCTATTGTCATTTTGCTATTGTCTAATAAATCCCTTCTTAATGCCCCGATTTGCCAATGACTGATGATTATTATATAGTTAGATGTTGTAGTTATATCAAGTTACAATGCAGCAACTATAGGAAACTGGGAAATGATCCATTATGGAAATCCCATCCATTCTACTGTGTTAAACCATATTAATATATATATATATATATATATATATATATATATATATATATATATATATATATATATATAGGTTAAGATCGGCTATACACTTCTTGATATCATAAAATAAATTCAATAATTCATATTATGATATTTCTTACAAACTAAAGAGTCGAAAAAAGTCATACTGTCTATATCAAAAAAAAAAAAACAGAGCTGAAAATCAGAGCAAAGGAGACAAAAAAAAGGATACAGAGAACTGAGGCATTTCTGATGTTGGTCTTCAGATGAAACAGCCAACATCAGGAATAAAATTCAGGGTCAGCGACTGATCCAGATTATCCAGAACAAAGCTGTGGCTTCTTACAACCGAACGCGCTAACAAAGCGTTTGCTCCATCTTTTTTTTTTTTTTTTTGTGGTTTGAGTTTTTGATCCGGTATCTCAATCATGCAATTATAAGGAAGTATTGCGGTTTAATACAACCTTTTGTGCATTGTTCGGTTTCCAAGATCAAAAATGACAGCGGTTCAAACAGGCACCCTGGGGGGGTTAGAGGGTGGGGCCTGATAAATTTCTGTCTTCAGGGAGTGTCAGGAATAGACACCTATTGGAAAAAAAAAAAGAAGACGAAACCGGAGAAAAGCAGGTGTAGGGCGCTTCATATAGTCTACCCTAAGGGCTCTGGAAACATGCACAACCTACACGCCTGCACGCACCCACACACATACGCCCACCTCACACAACACACACACACACACTTTTGAACCTTTAATCGACAACTAATGCCATATGGTATCTTGAAAGCGCTCTCTCTCCCCCGCAGCATTGAACAGCACTAAATGCTAAATTATGGGTAGAAGGTTGAAAAAAGGGAACATAAAAAAAAGATGTTGAAGGAAGAAATGGTCACTGACTCATTTGTTCTGAGTAAAATGCTGCTTTGCCAGGTCTGGTTTGATGATATGAAACAAAAATCTTATTGAATAAACACAACCTTGTGTTGAGGGTCAGATGAAGTGTGTGTGTGTGTGTGTTTCTCTTTTTTACACACTTACACTATAGTCTGCTTCAGTTGAGTCAGGAGTGGTAGAGCAGAGAAATCAATCAATAAACACTTAATTCAAAAGGCCTCTAGGGGCAGGATTGTGAAACACTGGTCTGAGACTGTTCACACTGCAGAGCAAATCTGATTTATTTAGGTGAATACAAAAAGCGCTTGTTATATATTAGCGCAGGGGTCACCAACGTGGTGCCCGTGGGCACCAGGTAGCCCCCAAGGAGCACATGAGTAGCTCTCAGGCTTGCTATAAAAAGTGCACAACTCATCAGTGAGATGCGTCTATAATGTAAAATGTAGTTAATTCGTTGTTGATAGTCACTGTCAAGTGTATTTACATAGATAAATGAGTATCATTAATAATAATAATAATAATAATATATAACTAAAGGTAAATTTGTTATTTCAGAGGAGTATTTCAAACTGGTAGCCCTTTATATGACTCGGTGTCCATGTAGTAGCTCTCAGTTACAAAAAGGTTGGTGATCCCTGTATTAGCGTTACTAGATGTGCCTTGTTTGGATGGAGTAGTCACACGTGCTCTTATATTCACCACGCTCCGAATGAACTGAAGTGCCGATCAAGTGCATGAAAAGTGAACAAGTCAACACGCTATCAAAAAAGTAATTAATGAATAACAAATTATTAATTAGTCAGGAGACGTTTATGAATCACATTTTGTATGGTGTTTTTAAGGATATTGAAATGAAAAACATAACCAATAAATAAATAAATACATACATAAGTCTGCATGTATTTCGTACAAATTTGAACGGTTTAAAAATGATTCCGATTTTTCAAAGACGTTTCGAAATACATCTTTAGACATACAATAGATCTAGTTTTTAGAGGCTGCCAATTACACAGATCATATTTATATAAAAATGTATGAACATATTTGTTCATTTTATGCAAAAATTATGTATATATAAAAATATTGAAGGTTATTTTTAGTTGTTTTTATTTATTTTATTTACTTACTATTTATTTACCTTTAACTAAAAACATGAATAGAAAGCAAAAAAACATCAATCAAGAATTCATAACTGCTCATGTTTTTTTTTTTTTTGGCAAAAATATTATGTTTGTGTTTAAAACCGTCCTGCCAAAACCAAAACGGCTTGACCGAACACAACAGAAACGATCACCTGCAATACTATACTACAATCATGTCAACCCAAGCATCGAAATAACCTATACTTAAGCTACTGAGCCGAAAAGTGAGCTTTTTTTTTTTTTATTGGTATGATTTTCATATTTTCCAAATATATATTATTTCCCTGTCCCATATTATTACCTATTTATTCTAAACAGTCCTGGTCTAATTCTCTAGACACTGCACTGAATAAGAAGTGGGGGGGGAGGGGGTATGTGGATGGCATATGTTTGGCATTGTGGAATGGTTTTGAGTAGGAGTAACTGGCTATTTCTCTTTCTAATTAAAGGCTTTGGCTCACGTGACCACACACAGGTGCAATAACACAGACCTGCTTTGGAAGAAAGGCTCGCTTGTGTGAGGTAAAGCCTCTCACTTACTCTGTGGGAGGCTCCACACACCACACACACACACACACACACGAGCGCGCGAGCACAAACATGACGGAAACCGGGGAAGGGGAACCAAAAAGGAAAAGCAATTCACTTCAATTACCTTCATTAGAATTCCTTCTGCTTATTTCAATTTAACAGAAGCAGGGAAATGTGAAGGGGTATCCAGGAGGCCTGATCTGTTCCTCTCTCTCTCTCTCTCTCTCTCTCTAGCTCTCTTTCACTGTCTCTGTCTCACTCGCTCTTTCGACACAGGTCCTCATACTTAAGGGCATCTGGTAACTTTTAAACTTGTTGGCCGTCTGCAGGCAACTAATAGCCATTGATCATTCTGCAGTCGCTCTGCATTATCCCGAGCACATATGTTCATCTCATTTTGTCACTCATACGCTGCCCTTTTCGCCAATGACGTCCAGGTTTTACATTTGAGGGCAAAACCGGACAAAGCCGACGTCACTGTTTAACTGAACGTCCGCCAGAGTTTTTTGAGCTGGAAGTGCTCTCGGCCCTTCCTTGTGCACTATATCGCCGAGCGGCTTCTGTTGGCCCAGACGGGAACGTCTGGCCTGTGTTTCAAGGGGGATGGTGTGAGCGAAAAGGGAAGGTTTTTCAGCCAAGAAGGTCCGGGAAGCAGTGAGGAAATTCCAGCTGACGTGCTGGACAGGGGAGACACTGACGCATGGGCCAGAGCCGAAAACAGAGCAGGGTGCAACATCATTCGTGCTGACGTGTCATCTAAAGCAACATGCGATTCGGGGCATTAACAGAATGACACCGTGGTCTGGGATTGCAGGCACTCGATAAGCGACTGTAGAGAAAGATCATCTTCAGATTCCCCTGGTGCTTCTTGTAACCGTAACACGCGACGCGTCTCGATAGCCAGGAGAGCTGACGGCTAGATAAGCCGATTTGTTCTGGCGTTGCAAGGATGTGAGGACAGTAGCCAAAACGCTGGCCAACAACATTTTGTTGACAGCATAAACACATTGTGCTACAATTAAAACGGTATTAGATGGGGGGGGGGGGACCCTGAGTGGTGCAAAAGACGAGCGGTCACGCTCTCGTAGGGGAGATCGAGGGCTCAAATAGTGATGACGCTCTTTCCACGGTAATCAGAGCAACTCAGGGAAATATCTAGCTTGTTGAGGAATTTTTTGTATGAAAAAGAGGGTTCATGTATATATATATATATATATATATATATATATATATATATATATATATATATATATATAATATATACATATATATACATATATATATATATATATATCTATATATATATATATATATATATATATATATATATATATATATATAGGGAATAGTGGATGAGATATGTGCTATATATAATATATATATATATATATATATATATATATATATATATATAGGGAATAGTGGATGAGATGTTTCTATATATATATATATATATATGTGTGTGTGTGGTGTGTGTGTGTGGTGTGTGTGTGTGTGTGTGTGTGTTCAAGCTCTGTGGTGAGTTTGGATTCACTAATAACAAACATTTTTACATCCATGTTAATCCACGCCCAAGTTACAAAAAACCTGCTAGTTACTGATTAATGACAACCCTCGTAATTCTGTTTTTTAAAAAGTATAACGCTGGACAGCACTATCAGATTGCATCATCGAGGAGGACGTGTACTTGTCCCGGTGATGACACCTGTCAGATATTTCCTCCCCGAACACGTCTGCATTGTTTTAACAGGGACGAGGCTTGTCGAAACTACGGTCTTTGCGCTGGCTCGTATCGGCACCTTTCAGAAATGCGTCCGTTTGCCAAATGTGGGATATTTACTTAGTATTCACCTGTGATAAGCCGGTGATAATGCTTAACCAGAGGGATGAGGAAATGTGCAGTGTACACTTGGACATGTGTTTGTGAACCTTGTGAAATCCAGTGTGTAATGTAAACCGTGCAGCGTTGCTTCGCATAGAAACCACTCGGGTATTTATATGTTACACAATGAGAAGAATATTGCACAAGAAACAACTAGCAGCAACTAACAGTCATCCTGCATTTCTCATTAAAAAAAAACAAACACACACACACACAAAACTCAGACACACACCTGCTGCTGTTGAAGGTGCAGTAAATCCACGGGGCTGATCTCCCCATTGGTGTCACCGTTGGACCCGCCTTCTCTTCCCCCACCCTCTGACTGGCTGGTCAGGCTGCTGACTCCGTTTTGGTTGGAGGACGCTGTTCGAATGGTCTCAGTTGCTGATTCTACCATCATCACGTGGCACCTGTGTGAACGGGGACAGAGAGAGAGATAGAGAAACAGAGAGAAAGAGAAGGGGAGGGGAGGAGGGGGGGGTTAAATCAAACAAAGATGAAATGACCATGAACGATTGCAATTGCTTGAAGTTGTAGCTCTGGGCATGTTCAAGTCTCAGCAAGCAAACAAGTTTTTTTTTTTTTTTTTTTTTTTTTTTTTTTATCCAAAACGCACATTCAATCAAACCGCCGTAGAGAAGCACAAACCGCGCTCATTGTCGAGAACGTCCCCTACTTCTGGCATTTCTATAGAGCGAGACGCACAATATCACATCTGCCAACCTTGAAAACTCGTAGTAAACACATCGACTGGCTTGTTGTCCGACCCGGAGCGCTTCAGGACACCACCTGAGCCTCTTAGTGTAACCGTACAACAGGAGAAAAGAAAAGAGGGGTACTTAAAAAAAAAAAACGGCGAAAAAAAAATCCTACTGATGGTTTATATGCAGAATATTCGCGTATCAGAGTGTTGATCAGAGGCTCCAACCAGGCGCACGTCTTTTCGCAAAAATAAAGAAAGAAACATAAAAATTACAACCCGTGTATAAAATCATTTCTATTTCCGAGTCGCGTCGCACTTTCAGACGTTCTTTTTTTTTTTTGAGACGCCGGGTTTTGATGCATGTGCAACAACAACACCAAAGATCTCTTTTAATTAGAAATCAATTGGCAAACACATTTACAAAACACACACACACACACACACACACACACACACAGACCTGTTTTTTTTATGATGGCAAAGAAAACAGAACATTCAACAATACAGGAATGCAGTAGTAAAGGTTAAGAAGCAAAGCAAAGAGCGTGGGAGAGAGAGAGAGGGAGAGAGGGAGAAAGTGAGGGTGAGAGAGAGAGAAGAGAGCTGGCAGAGAGCGGGATACATAACAAAAAAAAACCTTCAAATGTGTGAACGCGACCCGCGCCTCCTCTAATAACAAGCACGAGCTCGTCTTTCTGCCTCTTCCAGTTTTAAAAATAAAGTTTTGTTTGGTTTTGTTTATGCCTTTGTGTCTGTACAACCCCGGGCTTGTCGAACAAAATGCCACGCAGGCATCTGAGCAATGATTAGCTCCTGGGAAACTGAGGGGCAAATGTTTCATTAGCAGACAAGAAGATGGTGGGGGGGACATAAAAAAAAAAACAGGTGAGGGCTTGACGCCTTGGAGAAGAAGAATAAATAAAGGGAATAAGATGGGGAAATGTTGGCTGTGGGAGCGGATTTATCGGGGACACGGTGCTATCGCGCACATGTGGCCAGCCACAACAACAGCTGCAGTGCTAAAAGATAGAGAGCAGCTTGTCTAGCTCACATACAAACACACACACACACACACACACACACACACACACACATACACACACACATAAAAAAAAAAAAAGGAACGCCGAGGTTGAATCAGATTTCAGAACTTTCATCGCGGCGCAAGGTTCATAAAGCGCGTCATTCAAAGGCACCTGGTGAAAGTTTGGCCGCTAACAGCGGGCAAATGAAGCGTTCATGCTTAGATAGCATGACCGAAATGGATGCTGGCGTATCCGGACCTACAGAGGCCTGCAAACCAATATGAGGGCTGTCTGGCTTTGGATAAACCTCGAAAGCAAGCCGTGAAGTTTTCATAGGACGAGCCGAGGAAACGGAACAGATGTAATTAACGAGAAAATAAAAGCGTAGGACATAAAAAAGGATTCCTGTATTCGGTACGTCGGGCTTTAAGGTGAAGATCCCTGCGCCTTCAACACTTCCCAGTTCCGACGAATCCGACATGCAAAAGCTCAGTGATTGACACGTCAATTAAACAGGCAAAAACACACAAAAAAAACTGGTAACTACCGGCTGTGAAAATAAAAATAAATGCAAAAAAATCCACGGAATTTAATCGAGGTGACTTTGAATAGCTGCCGTTTATATCTTGCCTTGTCTCTAATGAAAAAGCTTTTGTCTCCAACTGATATTCATATTCCTGTTTGAATGCCATCTATGCTTGCTATTTTTGGCCTGGGTTTAAATATATAAACAAATAAGTAAAAGTGGAAAAAAATAAAAAAACATAATAATGAACAGCCCTTCATGAAAGGTACACAATTGTATGGGATGGTCCCCCCATGTCCAAGAATAGTGGATGATCTTGCCTGCTGTAGAGATCTGGCCTCAACAACCCATATATATAATTATATATATATATATATATATATATATATATATATATATATATATATATATATATATATATATATATATGCTATGGTGTGTGTGTGCATGCTCTCCCCGTGCATCAGGGTTTTTTTCTCTGGGTTCTCCGCCCCCCCCCCCCCCGGTCTAAAAAACATGCACAGTACGTTGATTGGCATCTTGAAAAATTGTCCCTAGTGAGTGAGTGAGTGAGTGTGTGGGTTACTGATCGGAAGGTCGTGGGTTCGAGCCCCGGTATTGCCAAGCTGCCACTCTTGGGTCAAGGCCCTTAACCCTTTGTGCCACAGGGGCACTGACCCCAACTTCCAAAAAGGCTGAAGATATGCGAAGAAACAATTTCATAATATATATGTGACAAATATATCACACTATGTGGACCAGAAGGCATTTGTAAATGAACCACTGATACGTAATATGTTTGTCCACATTTCCCACTCCACATCAGCCCTGCTTCTTCCTTGCTCTCTTCAATACCTTCCTATTCTCAGCTACGACACTGACGCTAGGGATCGCTTCTACGACTTGTAATTCAAAGAGCGCGATAAAGCCGAGCTTCCACTCCCAGAAGCTTGGCAAAGGTACACAGGGCCGAAAGCATTTGATCCTGCAGCATAACAGAAGCAGCAAGAGGTAAATATTGCACGGAAGCCTTGTCATATTCAGTAATGGGCATAGATTGCAGCCGTAATGGGAGGTCGCGGAAAAAAAAAAGAAAAAAAGAAAGGCCAATAAATCAACAGTTGGGAACCACTGATTACGAGTGCGAGACGGCGGTTTGTTGTCGAGTCTTGTAATTGTTTTTGGCAGCCTCTACCGGTACAGAGGCTTGCCGGGTCTCGTTTGAGCCCTCCCCTCTTCTGGGTGAACTTTGACCTTGGTGAATATTGAAAGATGCATTCCTCCTCCCAGGGGTGTAAAGCGCAGGAAAGAAGGAGGGGAGGAAAAAAAGAGAGAGAGAGAGAGAGAGAAAAGGAGGGGGGGGGGCATTCTTCAGATCTAAGAGATAAAGTATGTGTTCAAGAGGCTAGGGGGGGAAAAGAAACAGAGCAAATAAAAATGTACATTTGCCTTTTAATTGGACGGAAAATAGGACTGAACTTGCCTTTGCTTCAGGGAGTCGGAATCAATCAGGTTGGGGGGGAAAAAAAAAAAAAAGAAAAAAAAAAAGAAATAATAATAATAATATTAATAAGTGAGTCTTCCTGTGGTAATGTAACACATTTGTCCAAGCACTGCTTTTTCAAGCGTTTTAATTTCAAACTTTCTTTTTTTTTTTCCCCTCCCCCCTCTCCCCCCCAAACCTCTCCTATCAGCAGATTTTCTTTGGCACTTATGCGAAAGGGTGGAGGGGGCCCATGATTCATTCTCTATCCTGTTTCTGCAAGTACGCCGGCTGCAGTGAGCAATCCTGAAAGCGCTCCTAACCGCCTGCTTAAAAGCCGCCTGTTTATATTGCTGATACTGAGAGTTGCTCCAACCAGGGAATAAATACCTGGTCTGGAGTTCTGGAGCCATAAAAAAAAAAAAAAAAAAAAAAAACTGCACAACTGCAGGAAAAATTCCTCCTTTCTTTCAAATTATTATTATTACTTTGTTTGAAAAAGTACCAGATTTTTTTTTCTTCTTTCTTTTAAATATGCATTGTATTTTGGGGAAGTACTGTAGGGAAGAAACTAAACTAAACAAAACAAAACAAAAAAAAACAAGCTCAGGAAATGATGAAACAAACCACAATTTGTATCATTCATGTTTAAATGGTTCACTTCCCAGAATGAAACATTTGTTTTTCCTATTGCCTATTCGCTCTCTTTCGTTCGTTCGTTCGTTTTTTTTTCTGTCTCGTGTAAGCCATCATTTTAATCCCTTAACAAATTTTGTCTATACCCTTCATGCTAGATAAAAGAGAAAAGGAGAGTAACCTCTTTTCCTCTAATCTTTATTTGTTGCTTTGGGCAACACTTACTTCAAAGTCCAAAAAAAAAATTATAAAGTTTCCAAAATGAATCCTGACCTTTGATCCGAAATCTCGAAAGACAAAAATTCGCTCTGTCAATTTCACCCAAGGTATGGAGCCGAAGCGTGGATGGTGGTCCGTGAGGAGCTCTGTACGTATGACTCTGTGAGCACCTTGGAGGATC
Organism: Kryptopterus vitreolus; assembly: GCA_030449085.1. Lineage (NCBI taxonomy): Eukaryota > Metazoa > Chordata > Actinopteri > Siluriformes > Siluridae > Kryptopterus > Kryptopterus vitreolus. Next base: position 7,491,851 of record JACRUU010000013.1, on the reverse strand, counting down.
CGACTTTATACTCGCTGAGCTGATCCAAGAGTTTTCCAGAATGACAGAATGAGGCATGCAAATAAATGAATGAATAAATAAATATATAAATAAATCCAATCTCCAAGTAACTATTTAGCACGGTGCATTCATTCTAATGATTCCATATTTGCGTATTCTCAGTTCTCAGTGAGGAGTTCACTAACACCTATAGTGAAAGCATGCTATAGTATATGCTCGTGAAAAAGTTGAAAGACTCCGATTTAAATTGGCAATTTCAGCTGCTTTGAAAACTTCATTTAACAAATTGCAATGACAAGTTAAAAAAAAAAGAAAGAAAGAAATACAGTTCAGTTGTGTGTTTTTCATGTTGGCTCGCAGTTGTTTATTAGTGCTTGATTTGTTTTCTGCGTTTTACTCATTCTTTGCTACCCTGTCAAAAGCTTTTGGTTTCAAAATGACGCTCATTATGAGAGATAAAATATGATCTCGTACATCATTTAAGTTCCTACACTGCATTCGTTTCTATTTAGAATGTCTGTAAGTGACGCGTAAGTATTCCTTGCTGAAATAAACATATCTGCATATTTGATTTTGGCACGTTTTACGCTTTACTCTTCCTAAAGAAACCTTCCACATTTATCCGTGCTGTGAAAAAACGACCGAATCCAAAAAAAAAAAACGAAAACGCTATGAGTTACGAGATTTCGCCTGACATTTAAAGCTTTAAAGCAGATCTGTTTAGAGCGTACATATGAAAAGGTGCGAAAGCCAGACGCACTGAAAGACTTCGTCGCCACACGGCTCTGTTTAGGTTGTGATGCGGCAAGGCCGGCATTTCAATGTATTGAAGATCATATTGAAGAGGTTCGTTCTAAAGCTCTGAATTGATGCCCTTAAGTCTTTTTTTTTGTATGTACTTTTTTTTTTTTTTTAACACCCTATACATTTCCCACCCACTTCATTTTAAAATGCGTGTATACCAAAAGAACACAATGGCTCATTTTTCATCTCAAATTCTCAATGCCTTTTTTTCGCACCTGTAACTTCTCTTTGTAGGCTTGAGGTCTTTTTTTTTTCCGCCACACTCATAACTCTTGGTGTAAGAAGAAAAAAAAACAGAAAAAATAGACCCTTTACATGGGTTTTATTCGCACGGGTCCGCGTAAGCCTGTTTCGACAGCCTTGCGTCAGCATGCAGGAACGAGCCTTATTAATAAAACAAACACAAAGCTGACGTGATTGGAATAGACAGGCTCGACTGTGCTAACACATCTCCCATTCGCCCCCGGGCTACCTATGCGATATCAGTTCCACTGAGAAAAAGCGCAGATCGTTCCTCCTCCCCTCGTCGACGCCACGTCCCCCGTCAATCCCCCTTTGGCCTCGTGTTAGCGTCGTGTTTAGCGAACTAGAGGACTCGGTCAACACCGGAGAGGCCTGGCCTGAAGAAAAGCCTCAAAGGAGGCTGATATTTACACCCTGTTTGATTTAGTTGCCAAGTAAAGGAAAAATAAATTGTGTACAAATTCCATTCAGTGCTTTACATTTTTTTTTACATTAAAAAAAAAAGGGACTGGGTGGTACAGTAGTGGCTTGTATTAATCTTGTTTATTTATTTGCCTGAACAGGAAGAACTGCCCTGGAGATACAAACATCCAAAAAAAAAAAAAAAAGTGCGGAAGGATAGGGTGTATTTGTGTTAGCAACCCTCAAAGCTGGGCCAACAGGGCAAGGGTCAGAGGGCAGATGTGTCCTTGCATCTGTATGTGTGTGTGTGCGAGAGAGAGAGAGAGAGAAAGAGAGCGAAAACAAAGGCGTATATATATTGTATATTTATATTTTGTCTTGTGGATCTGTGATCACACAGGCACTAGAATATGTCTTCCAGGGGCAAGCCGATAAATGAGAGTGAATATGGGTGAGGAAGAAATTTCCAGCTAACGAACCTACATCGATATTATTATTCTTTTCAGCCAAAAAACAAAACACATAAACAATAGGAAATGGAGACTACAATGTATAGTATACACCAGGGATCACCAACCTTTTTGTAACTGAGAGCTACTACATGGACACCGAGTCATATAAAGGGCTACCAGTTTGAAATACTCCTCTGAAATAACAAATTTACCTTTTTAGTTATATTATTATTATTATTAATGATACTCATTTATCTATGTAAATACACTTGTGTTTTTTGACAGTGACTATCAACAACGAATTAACTACATTTTACATTATAGACGCATCTCACTGATGAGTTGTGCACTTTTATAGCAATAGCAAGCCTGAGAGCTACTCATGTGCTCCTTGGGGGCTACCTGGTGCCACGGGCACCACGTTGGTGACCCCTGGTATTTATACACTATATATTGACTGTACTGGTTACGGTCCTTAGTGTATACCGTTCTATTAATTTATAAGGAGTTTTCACTACCAATATGCAGTTTGTATTAGTGTAGCATTGCTATAAATTCATTGACAAGTTTGTCTCAGAGATGCTCCAAAACCCGAAATGTAAACTATAAGTGTATAACGGCTTCAAACGCTACATATATACAGAATACACACAAATGCTGTTGTATGCTACTTTCCAAATAATCAATAATCTAGAAATCATGGGATTATTCGAAAAGTATCATCGCCGGCTTGGTAACCGACAGTATGCAACTGAGCCGAAATGAATGCAAATGATTCGAAAACGTTTATCTTGATGCGTATTTTCCTGAACGCAAACAAATCGGGAAACGCATTTCGTACGCATTCGAAGTAAGATATTACAGGCTTGTTTTTATATGTCAACCTTGTTCCAGGAGTTTGATTACAGAAAGAAGAGGCAGTGATGGAAATCTCCAGTAAATGAACATCGAAGAGAACAAATGAATGAAAGAGACGAAGGCAAGGGCAGCGAGGGTTTTTTTTGGGGGGGGGGACTCTTGGAAAACTCCTGGTGTCTCCTAGGTGACTTCACCTTACTCTTCCTCGAGAGGCATCAAAGTGCTAGGTCTCATTAGCGATCAGCCCCTCAGGAATGTCCTGACGGTAAAGGATGGCTCGCCGTGAAGACCGCTTTGAAGACCGCTTAGCCAAGCACTCCTGCGACTATTTTTTATTTTTTTTCTTTAAAGCGAGGCGGCCATCTTTCTCCGTCTTCTCCACTCGCGCCATTCATCTGTGCTCCCTCTGGCCACTCACTTGAAGCACTTGGGGCAACAAAAAAAAAGAAAGAAAGAAAGAAAGAAAAGACCAATATTCTGCATCTCCAACATGGAGGGCCTTTTGTCTCGGCACTCGCTTAAAAGAAATGAATGCGCTGGTGGAATTTCAGACGTCACTGAAGCGGGAAAGGACAACTCGAGTGCTTTGGAGATGCACATCGTTTGGGAATATTGTTTCACACAAGGTACAAGATGTTCTTTCGAGGAGGTCTCGTGTGTTTGAGGGTAAAAAGAAAGAAAGAAAGAAAAATGGAAAGGGGGGGGTAAAAAAAAAAAAAGTGTGTTGTCATGAGCTTTTCTCTCTTGTGATCGCCTGGAGCAGGTCCAAGATATGCAGGTGAGACTCATTAGTACACAAAACGCATAGATGTAGCAGCACTTGATCCCTTCTTCTGCTCTTCTGCTCTGCTTCAAAGAGGAATTACCAGACTTGTTCTCCTCTTCGCTGACCCTCCGTGTTGGGGAACTCGGGTGTGCGTGAGATGAAGCCGCTTTTTTATTTATTTTTTGACAGCCTGTTTTAAAGCCTATCAAGAGCGAACATTGCGAACAAATCCTAGTTCTCTATAGTGGGGCTAATTTTACTATGCTGGCTACCGTGGCAATACCTCAAGATCGCCCGTATTAACAAAGATACCCATATCATTTTCTTTATACGCAAAGTGGGGTGGGGAAAAAAAAACACACCTATATTCATCATTCCGATGGTACTTTGTGCTGTGTCTAGGTTAAAGACTAGCGTCCTAATTTCCTGGAGAATCAAATACATCTATCTCTCTTGGTGAACCCGTGCTAGGTCGAATCCTGCGCTTTTTTTTTTTTTTTTTTTTTACGTATATCTGCCGAGCCTTAGGAGAAAAACGTTTTAATTGCCGACCGCCACAATAACCATCTGAAGTGCGTAAAGGACAATTCAATTATCAAGGACGTTTCAAAGTGGTGGTGGGGTGGTATGAAGAAGGTTCACACCGGGTATAGGAAAGGAGGGCAAGTGAGAAAGGAAAGGAATGTGTGCGTAATTAAAAAAAGAGAGAAAAAAAAGGATTGAAAGGATAAAGAAAAAGTGGCTCTATGTGCCATATGGTGTCTCACCTTTGTGCATTCGGCCATATTCAGTCCTGAAGCGGAAAAAGGCAAAGTCCTGTTTGTTGAGCCCATAAAGATTAGCCCTTCAATCAGGTGGGCTCTGGCGTGATGGGTAAACACCGTTGACATTCCGGCCTGATGAGATCGTTTCGGAGCGGGAGTGCATACGATTGCGAGTGTGTGCGAGCCACCGGGCAAACATGCACTCAACCACCACCACCCTGTTTTGTTTTTTTTTTTTTTTTTTTTTTTTTTTCCCCTCTCTTTTTTTTTTTTTTTTTTCTTCCTGACCTGTGGTAAGTGATTTTCCAGGCCGCCCTTGACGTTTAAGAGAGTGGAGATTGCTATACAAGGCCCCGTCTCCATCAGACATGTGAGGGCGCTGGCAAATATTTAGAATAGGTGCAAGCTAGTCACAGACATCGCATTTATCAGTTGCAGAGACAAAGTCCAGAATCTGATTTATGCCCACTATGGTGTCCATATGCATTTTTCACGACCTCCTGAAGTGATGTAAAAGGCCAACGACAGGCCGAGGAGCTAATACGCAACTTAGTACATGGTTTGATGGCTTTTGCTTAATGAATATAAGATACGATCTACGAATATAATATGATCGTGAAGGTTAAAAAAAAAAGTTGCATGAGACATGAAAAACCTATTACTATACATGGATCCAGGTGAAAAACTGTCCTCCATCATGTGAATACAAACCCAATGACTATTAGAAAGTACATGAATAAAAGAGTGAGGGGGGAAAAAAAAACATTTATAAAAAGTTATGACGAGTTTCAGCACAATGTCGCTACCGTGTTTGTGTATTTGTATACGTCATTTACTCAAATTCGGGTTAAAAGTGGGCGTGGCCTAGCGCGATGCGGATGGTGTGTTTTTGCGCTTTGTTTTTTAAACAAATCCGCGCACACCGATGTTTCCCTTTTCCTCTCTTTTTAATCGCAAAACAATATTTTCAAACAAATTTGGCTGGTCGGATTTCCAAAACAAACTAGTAGCTAAATCTCCATGACTTTGACCGGCCAGACACTAAGGATGAACGAATTCAAATGGATTTGTATCCATTTAAAAAAAAAAAAAAAAAAAGAAAATGCAATTCAAGAAATGCATTCATGTCATTTATAAACTAAAATGACTTCAATGACATAATAAAAAAAAAAAAAATAGCTATGCCGGGGCTTTAGTAAAATTGATTGAGAGGATATTATCTCACAGGTGTATAATTATATATTTCCCTGAACTGCAGTCCGTCACAATGAATTTGCTTAGAAAAGAATGGTGCGATGATAAAAAAAAAAAAAAAAAAAAACATTTTTCGAAATCGCTTTTCCGAGATGGGCACTGCATGTATGCGAGTTAATTAATTGATTGGATCAAAGTGGCTTTAATCAAATAAAATGTAATAACTACCTAATAAAAACAAGGGGTTTGGAGGAGAAATAGCGGGAAACTGATAGCGTCTCCACTTTTCGATTTAATTGAATTTTACTACTCTTGAACTTGGTCCAAAGCACCTACAAAACACGCACACGCACACGTTTTTGTCAGCTAATGCCATCCGCTTCCGCTTTCCACTTTTTAAAACCGACATCATAAAAATGAAAGCTGAAATATTGCTGCTTTCGCCCCGGCGTGCCTGATTACAATAAAAAATGTCTGTTTTATAAATTAGCTCAGGACTTGAATGCAAATGAATATCGGCACAATGAACAAGGGAGGAAACGGCGCTAATTTGCATCGTACTAATATTAATAGAATAATTCATGGCTCGATATAAATAAATTAAGAAGGTAATTCATTTAAAAAAAAAAAAAAAGAATGCCTTCAATTCAATTTGGTGGAAGAGAGAAAGGAGGGGTAACCTTTAACAAAGACAAAAACATTAATTGCTCGGCTCTGGGCTTTTGTCGCGAAGGGTCAATATCGAGGAGCGGGAGAAAAAAAGGGCGGGTGTTAGCGATAAAATGCTTCGCATTAAAGTGACATAAATATTTCAGGCTAATAATTGAATATACATGAATGGATGCTCTGTATAACTTGGATTTTTTAAATAATATGGCCCTTTTTGAGACGGTACTTCACCCAGGGCGGGGGGGGGGGGGGAGGGGGGGGGATTCTTCCCAGGCGGTGGTGTTGGTGGGATTGCGAGTATGAACTTCTGCCTCGTTGAGAATGTTTTTTTCATTCCGCTGCAAAACCTAAGCAGATGCTTTTGTGTCATTATCAGACTTATTACACATCATTATAACATTGGTAGAACATTCCAGACGAAACGTACGCCGAACCACAGCGCCCTTCTCCCTGTGTGTGTCTCAATGGGAGGGTGTCATACTTTTGTGCACGTGTACTGTGAGTGCGTGTGTGCATGTGTGTGCATGTGTGTGTGTGTGTGTGTGTGTGTGTGTGTGTCTCTGCTCCTAAGTGACAAAAAAAAAAAAGAACAACATAATTGGAGAAATGTACGCAGTAATAATAGGTATTCAGAAAATGATAATTCATATTAAACAGGGTGCATAAAGTCAGCCTCATTTGCATGTTTTAGATTATATGCATTTCAAAAGTAATTTCCGCAGGGCATATGAATGACATTAATTCCCCAGCGGTTTCTGCTATAGACCTCAAACTATCAAACACTCAAACATTCAAAAGATGAAAAAAAAAAAAAAAAAAAAAAGAAAGAAAAGAAAGAAAAAGAAAGAAGAAAGAAAGAAAAAGAAAAAAAAAGTACTGCCACATTTGCGAGGGGGAGATTTCAAGGTTAAAGTATTTGAATGCACATTTGAAACTTCCCTCTTGTTCGTAGCCTAGTTTTAAAGTTGTGTAAAAGCTGCCTATAACCTCGGTAGGCCTTACGCGCTCACGCACGAAATCCGTCCACCTTTTGACCACGTGCCGAAATATAGGGAAAAGGGGACATGCAAACGCTTTCTTGTTCGGTGTGCTTTAATGATTATCATTATGAAAAGGTGCAAGAGGTTTGGAAACAATACATGACATGAGGGGAAAAGAGTCTGGCTTCAGCTTGTTTCGCGTGAGAGTGGTTTAATTTATATATTTAAAAAAAAAAAAAAAAAAAAAGCATGGAGGCGGGGCAAAAACATGAAAGTAGGAAACAAAACGGGAAAATCATTTAGAAAATAAAAATAAACACAAGTGGCACATTTATGCGTTATTATAGAATATGGTTCTATAATACGGTATAGATAGTATAGAGTATTATACAGTATACTAATGTACTGCTCTATACCCACTGTAACTCCTAATTCGTCGAGGTGGTGATGGTGGGGGGCGATGGGGGGGGGGGGGGGGGGGGGGGGGGGAAACGCAAGGGGAACGGATGCATGGCGCATGAATGAGCAAAACGGCCCCCACCTGTTTGTCCACGCCGGCTTTGGCCGATTCACAAAGTTGTGGCTGAAAGAGAAAACAGCGGGAGTGCAGAAAGCGAAATAAAAAGACAGCGACAGGGAGAGAGAGAGGGGGGAAAAAAACGAAGGGGGGGGAAAAAAAAGGCACAATAAATTTGCAGATGGAGCTGTGGCGCTTCTCATATTTGTGATCCTTTTCTTCACTGACAGATTTATCGGTGAGAAGTGAAGTAATTGCAGAAGTGGAACGCGATGCTACGTAGAAAATGATAATACGCGCGTGTGTATTGCCAAGCAGGCACAGGACGGGGACGTTAGAGGTTACGGTGGGGTTGGGATTGAAATTTGTATCGAATTCAAACTTTATTCAAACTCGAGTCACACCGGCTGTGAGTGCGAAGAAAGAAAGAAAGAAAAGGGTGGGAAGAAAATACCAAAATCAAGCTGATGATGTTCCAATCCATCAATTGAGATATTCCTCTATAGCTTGGTGGCTTGTTTCTTAATAAGCGTGTAATTTTAGTTGGTAAGAACAAAAAAAAAAAAAAAGGTGACAAAACATAACGATCCTTTCTTCACGCCTCGTTGTTCAAGGTTAAAGAATTTGAATGCATTTTGAAACTTCCGGAACAACTCCACCGCTTCGAAATCCAGCACCTGGACACGTCCGAATTTCCGATTTCAAACATGCGGAAAGACTCCTAATATCCAATCCCTCCGGGTTGCTATCGAATATGTCGTAATTGCACACATCCTCACTAGGGAAGGATTGTATCGCCACATTTTAGCCAGTTTTTCAACTAGTTTTGGCTTTATTTGGAGGTTATTTGGGTTTTACTTGCATGGCTAAATCCAAATCTGGAATCCGGGCCAGAATTCAAACCCAGACAGAAAGCCAGAGAAGCAAAGAGCAGTAGGGCCTTGAGTACGACCACGAGATTTCCAGCTTTTCCGCAAATTTCCTTATATATTATATTTGCATGGATGCAAAACACCCCTGAAACGCGCTGCAGTTAAAAACCCAAAAAAAAAAAAAAACTTAATTGGTGTTTTTATACAAACGCCTGTGGCTCCGCCCCTAACCCAACCCTTTCTTTGACAGCCATAAGCTTTTAATGCAAAGCGACTCGTGTGAACGCGCATTAAAGTTGTATAGGTATGCGGCGGCAGGGTTTAGGGTCGCTCTTTTTTTTTGTCTCCCATAAAGCTGGCAACCACCTGCACTCACTGTAAAGTTAATGAAACAGGTCGTACAGAGCGGCGTCTGATACTATTTAAAAAAAGAAAAAGCATCTCTAAATCTTCTCAGCTCTCACCTACCGCTTTAAACTCGGGGAATAATAGAAGAGTTGGAGTTGGAGGGGGGGGGAGGTTCATGTGTTTACCTTTTTCACAGTAAATTGATTTTTACATCTTGTCTTTCCTGGAAGTGCCTGGCCAGAGATCTTGCCAAACTCCGTCTCTGTGCTTTATGGCGCCGGGCCTCTGGAGAAGGTTTAGTCGTTTTCAGAGGCAAAGTCATTTAAATGATACAATGCCGCTTTTGTCTCGGGCACCTCGGCTCCTTTTCTTACACTTCCCTCACACATCTATTTCTTTGTCTTTTTTTTTTTTAAAACACAGAGTTCGTGCCTTTATGTTTTTTTTTTGTCTCGCCGGGGCAGAAATAAAAGGACGACTTGTTACATCATGACAGCGCGATGATCGCGAGGGTTCGAGCGCAGCGTTTTCCGCCACTCGTTCCACCGCGCTTCGCCTCGAAAGCCTGTTTTGTGAAAGTGAATCTTCCGAGCTGTCTCGGAGAATGCAGGTCCTGCGTGCTGATGACTTTACCTGATCGCAAATCATGCAACAAAGAGGGCACTGAGAATCGGCTCTGAGAGAAAGAGAGTGAGAAGAAGAAGAGAGGGAGGGAAGGAAGGGGAAAAAAAATAGTGGCCCTGTGATGCTATTTGGAAAATACATACCTCTCTTCACAAATGGATTCCATATGAGTTTTCTGGGCCCCGGCGGACTAACAAAAACTGTCACGCAGCTAAATTGGTGTCACCTACAGGGTCATGATTAATAGTTGCATAAATGTGCTCGCACGGAACTAAAGATGAGGGGCGGGTTCTTTCCTAACGAGGTTTTTTATTTTTTTTTTTTAAGGAGGGGGGGGGTGGGCGGGTTCCAGGGTGAACGTGAAGCCGATTTGCTGAGATTACACGCCTGAACAAAGGAAGCGACAAACAGGAAGAAATTCAAATATACGCGATTTAAGTCGTCACTGGAATAGCTTTGTTGGAAAAGTCCAGAACTTTTTTGTTGCCGCTTTTTCTCCCAACTGCTAGCATGAGGCACAGGATTAGCCAATGGGAATGATTTTAGCGTTGTGGGGAGGAAAAAGATCCGAACAAACCATTAAAAAAATTTAATTCCAAAAAAAAATTATATATATATATATATATATATATATATATATATATATATATATATATATATACACACACACACACACACACACACATATATATATCCACTCCAGGAAAACAATAACACCAGCCCTCTGAGCAAACTAGAGCTAAGTGAAAGGACCCGAGTGGGACCACCTACGTCGAATTGACTCTTTAGCTTTAATTACTCCCAGGCGTGGAGGTGGAGGTGTGTGTAGGTAGCAGTGACTCTACATTAAACTACCTGACCACGCTTCCTGTAGGTTAACCCGGCCAATCTCGGGACTGAATTTCACCAAAGCCTGCCAATTAAAAACCCTTCGTACGCCTGTCAACCACCACCTCGATTCCAGCCATGCTATTTATTATTTATTTATTAAAAAAGAAAAGAAAAGAAAAAAAAAAACGCCCGGCGTGGAATACTTTGACACAATTAATGGGTTATTAGTGTGCCTGGGCCGGCGAGGCCGGGGCCGTCGTAATTGGGCTAAATAAAATAACAAATGGCCGCTGTTTGCCGTCGTGGCGAGACAGGTGTCACGGAGGTGCCGCTGTCAGCGTCGGGCGGATGAAACCGATTTTGTGCAGGCGTTCCCTTTCCCGGTGTCAACCAATTAACATTTCCCCAACACCTCGCTCCTCTTTGAAGCTAGTTGTCGCCCATTGTAATAGGAGGCTTCTTGGGTCGAGGCGATCGTGTCACATTGTTATTCTCTTCCGTGGCGCCTTTTAATTGCGTCCCCGCAGCATCTCGCTTTGTGTTTACAGTAATGTCTGTGTGTTTGTGTTGTTGTTGTGATTTTTGCACGCCTCGTGAAACGACTTGATCTGGCCGCCGCCGACATCTTCCGACACGAATATCAAATTGGTCTGTTCGGGTGCGCAAACACACACACACACACACAAAAAAGCCAGACAGACGCTCGCAAGCTGCTGCGTTCCTTTTATCCGTCCGCAACACACAAACACGCGCGCGCTTATTTGTAGCCCGGTGTTCCGCGGCGGCGCGGAGCACAGCTGGCAACATCTGGAGGAGCTTTTTTTTTCCAAAAAAATTGTGCAGGTGCCAGAAGAGTCATAAAGAAAGAGAGAAAAAAAAAGAAAGAAAGAAAGGATGGCTGAAATTTAAGCCAGAGCTCAGCACTCAACTCATTTTTCATCACTTGCATTTTTCCTTTTTTTTTTGTTGTCTTAGGATAATGAGAGCAGTTACTATAATACTGAATGGATTACAACAGGGTGTGTTGCTGTACAAAGTATTCCTTTTACACCACGGCGATTTGTCAATCCTTACGATGTTTTGAATGTTAACACGCTGTTCATTTAGCATTTTATGGTTACACGCGGTATTGCGAAAAAGACAAGCCTTTTCCTCTTATCGCTTACTTTATAGCAGCTATTACGAGTCGCGATGTCATCAGATGCAATATTTGTGGGGTGAAAAAAGGGGGAAATACTTAAAAAACGAAAAAATGTCTGCCTGAAAACGTCTCCATGGTGGAAAGAGCCAACACTGGAACTAAAAATATTATGAAAGAGTTGCTGCTCTAGAAAATAGAGCGATCAGATCGATATACACAAACGCACCAATTAGATTCACCAAGCACTACTTTTTCAGGTACTACTTTCGTCTAATGTCTTCCGCGCTATCTTCCCTGGTGAGTGAATAACATCACACAAAGAAAAAGAAAAAAAAATGGGGATAGAGCTACCTTTTATTTCAGCGTATAATCGCAGGCGGTTCGGCTGGCGTGCAGATGCGTGTAAATGTCCTCGCGCTAATTGGACTGAACCAGATGCTCAGCACAAAGCCAAATCAGAGGCTTCTGTGTTTTCTTTTTTTTTTCTTTTTTAAAATTGCCTTCTAATACACATATGTGAACCATACAAGAAGGCGCAAACGTCCCCCACATGGTACGACTTACGTTTAAAAAAGGCACGCGCAAAGTATACACACACACAAGCCACACTTAAGCTAGTTTAAGTGTGCACACAAAAAAAAAAAAAAAAAAGGCAAACGCTTGGATTTCATGCCGTCTAATCAAAACAGACACAAAATAGCTCAGGAAAGCTGACATCACATCGAGCGCTATGGCATTTCGGGCTCTACTTGAGAGCCTGACACACAAAGGCACATGCTGTGTAGGATGCAATTATGGTGATTGAGTGTAATTCACCCGTGTAAGATGAAACCGCTGGCAAATAGAGGGAGAAACCCCAGATTAAACCCTGGACTAATCGAGGCAGAAGGAGCACAGCCCTTCACCTTTGACCTCGGGGGAATATGCTATGATATCGGAGCGAGCCTTTGTGTCTATGTGAATGAGTGGGTGGGTTTTCAGAAAAGTAAAGGCCCTCGGGATCTGCTGTGGATCTCGTGGGAGTGATTTCACACTTATTTCGAGGGGGGGGAAAGAACCGATCCGATCGCCGTGTTCGATTTGACGTGAAGGTCGATTTGACACGACCGGTTGGAAGATGAGCAGCTGCCACCCAACATCGGGATCATGGGAAAAGTCAGGGGATGAACTGAAGGGAGGATGTGGGATATGTGTGGACTTTAGACCCAAAGATTGACACTTGAACTCGGAGAACCGATACACAACAATAACTCGATGCTTATGATGTTGTACGTGCTTAAACTACGGTCATTTGAATCGAAAATATACAGCGCAATAAACATATACTGAATCGTAGTGAAAAAGTCAAAGATATACATCATATGGGAAAAAAATATGTTGTTGTACTAGATTTGTGCGCATTCAGACACCAGACACATAGGTGTTAGTAAATTCCGGTACTGATGTGAGATGAGGAATCCTGGGATCGCTTCGGGCAGCGTCCCAAAGGTGTTCAATAGGATTAAGGTTAGGGCCACTCAAGATCTCATGGATTTACATTTACAGCATTGGACATGCACCCTTATCCAGAGCGACTTACAGCTGAGCAGCTGAGGGTTAAGGGCCTTGCTCAAGGGCCCAGTAGTGGCAGCTTGGTGGTGGGTCCAGAGGCAATGCCTTGGACCAATAAGCGACCACCTCCCACAATACAAACGTCCAATTGTGTGTCTGTAACTGTGTAATAACAGTCCGAGAAAGAACCGGATATCAGGTGTGCCAATACGTTTGTCTTGGATTAACAACGGACGTGTTTTTAGAGCGGAAAACGAAATGCAAAAAGTTACACAAACAAAAGATTGTGTACGAGTCTCTCTTTTGTAAACACTGAAAGCTTTTTTTCTGGAATACTAATGAATATTATTATATAAATCCTAGGTTACAGAGTTGCTACGTTTACAAATCTACTTAAAAAATAAATAACAAAAAAATCCCGTTTCCACTGAATCTCAGATGCTCTTCATTATCGAGGGGTTCATTTAGATCACGCGTCCAAAGTCAACACAGTCCTGACTCCGTCTCTCAGAGTGAAATTACAAATCCGAGTTTGTGTTTATATGAGCATTTGCGCGGCGGTTTTGTTTAGTCGCGAGTTAACACTGACGGGGCCCTCTGGCTTTCAAGCGATTTCATCCAAGTTTAGGTTAAAGGTGAACAGAAGTCTGTTTGAGATATTATTTGTAGAAAGTCTCCAAAGTGAGCGAATGTTTAGTCCGAGCGGCCGACCGAGCCGCAAATGAGCGCTTTCGTTCTCTTCCGCACCCTGAAAGGGCCGGAGAAAGTGAGTCGCTGCTGAACCGGCCACTCGATAAACATTTAATAGGCGGCGGTCGTTTGCGGCTGTGTTTCAGAGCTTGCGCATGAATGACGCCTCCTGTGGCCTTCTTCCTCTCTGATACTGCGTTCAGGAATGTACAGCTCGTTTTCTCCAAGAGTGTGTGTGTGTGTGTGCCAAGGTGGAAAGGTGGGAGACATTTTTTTTTTGGACAGTATGTGTGTGTGTGTGTGTGTGTGTGTGTGTGTGTGTGTGTGTTGGCTGGCCTCCATTTCCACCTTCCAGGTTCCTGTTCCAAAGTCTGAACAGCTCTTTGAGAGAACTACACTCCACCTGTAGGCCTGTGTGTGTGCGCGAGAGTGTTTGCGTAATAAACAAAATTATATTATTGTTGACTCTTCTTGATTAAATAAAAGGGTTGATTACTAATCAACAATCAATATATATAGGCATCCCAATGGAATTCTTTTTTTTTAAAAATCGGATTTTTTTCCCCAAAAGCGGATATTGATTCATTATTCATTTCTTGACGAAAACATTTTTTTTACGAAAGTTTGTCTTTTTCGTAATTAACCGTTAATTATTTAATGATAACAGGATCTGATTTGTTGCACAGATTCTTGATCTTGAACTAGTATTAGAAATTGTTTTATTCCATACTTAGCCCATATATAGCGCAAAATGGTTTCCAGTTTAAATCCGTTCCACTATAGGTTCCGTAAACAAATGATTTTGTCGACGTAAATAACTTTCTAGATGATTTAAACATTACTATGAAAAATGATCAGCGTTCTTATTTAGTAACCAATAACACGATCATATCAACGTGAATACATTTTTGTTGCGTAACAACGATAATAAAAAAAAAACCATAAAATAAAAAAAACCCTGACAGAAACGTACGGCTTTAAAATGGCGTATTATATCGCCGTAGTAAACTGGCGCAGCCCAGAGATCACACAAGAGTCCAGACGCGACATGACAACATGTTGTACTTCGCAGGCTTATCGTCTGTCATCTGTATCGGCCCCCGGTTCGATAAAACAGCGGCGTGTGCGAGCAGTTACATGAACTTCAAAACACTCTCCTCTCGCTCTTTCCCTCTCACTCTCCCTCTCTCTCTCTTGCTTTCCTCTGCTTGCTTTAAAAGGTAACTGAGGGCATTTAGACAGCCAGTGAAAAGAAGTCAATATCCTCAGGAGGCCTGGGCAGATTAGAAAAATGTCACTTTCTCGCAGCAGACAGAAAAGGGGCAACACACACACACACACAAAACAATAAGTATAAAAAAAATTCCTTTTCTATCTCTCTCTCTCTTGCGCTTTCTCTCACACTTACAAACACACACACGCACATACACACACGACCCAAGGGTATCATGGCAAGTCGCAGCAGTCGTACACTACTGTCCCCTCCTGTCACAAGCATCTCACAATCCTCCCTCGGTGTCCGAGCAGCCAACCAACCACGAAACACACTTCCACAAAGCTACTCTGCCTGACTGACTAGATGCTTGTATGTGTGTGTGTGTGTGTGTGTGTGTGTCTGTGGTTTGGGTATCAGATTTTTGACCAATCTCTCATCACACTGCGCCTCTGCTGAGTGTTCAGCCCGGCTCCTATAAATAGCCTGTTTGAAAGCTCGGCGTGTGTGAAGCGTGACAAGGCCGCGCAAAAGAGCGACGCCGTTTTGCGGCGACCTTCCCGCCGCCTTTCCTGGCAGTCCGAAAATCAACCCATTTCACGCCGAGGTTTCATGTCGAGCTCGGGGAATCGGCAACAGTCTAATGCGCGGACAAATTTCCCTGCTTGAATACTGTTCAAGTTTTCATGCCATTTGCATACGATTTGCATATTGCCAATGTGACTTTGATGTAACTTGCATCGCTTAAAGGCTTCCACGTCGGATTAGAGTGCTGGGAGGAAATGCGTGTCATGTAGGACATTTTCCTTTCCAATAAATAAATGTTTACAATGCTACCATACCCTGTGTAGTCGAATTACGTGACGAGATCTCGATATTGTAATATTCTAATATTAATACAATATCTCGGATGTAAAATGTTTCCTTCACTCAAACCAGGAGCCCCAAACCTGTTCCAGCATTATAATGCCCCTGTGCCTCTATATAATGACATGCCTTACATGAGTTGGAATGGGAGATTTCCTGCTATAGAGCTAGTGAACACCTATGGGATATATATTATATATATATATATATATATATATATATATATATATATATATATATATATATATATATATATATATATATATATATATAATTTTGTATAACATTCTTTCATATAGTATATGCATTGCTGTCTGTAAACGTAAGTATAGGTTTATGTATGTGTTATTTTATATTTAATAGCAAATTTATGTTCATACATTGTTCATATAAACATCTGTATAAATAGAGCATTATTTATGCCTGTCCTTATGAGAGTCACCAGCAGCTTGAACCAAATTCCTTGTGTGTATCCACACGCTTGGCCAACAAACCTGAATCTGATTACATTAGATTATATTTTAATGTATTACATTAAATCTTTTGGTAATATTGCCTTACAGTCTAATGAAACGTTATAGTAAATATAGTCAAAACCCATATTGTTTTACTTATTAAATCTTTGTTATAAAATTGTTATACAGAGTTTTGTTTTTTCTTCTCCATGCTACTCCTTGTTCTATTTTCAGACACTCTACATTTAACTGCTGCTTTTAAAAGAGGCATCCAGATTCAGTACACTAGAACGTAACCGTGAATATTTCAAATACCGCAAATCAGATTTCTATTACCGGCGTATTTTTTTCCTGTGATGGATTTTGTGTGTTTGTAATTGAGAGGGGATCGTTTGGGGGTTAAAAACAGTGTGAATGGAAGTTCACAGTAGCAAAAATGATTCCAATTAACACCCTTGCACAGTAATTAGCTATTTAAAACAAACTAATGAGCAAAACTCAATCCCTGATGTTTTATTTTTCCCCTAATTAATTATAAAAGCGGCTGCATGGGAAAGCAACATCATTTATTTGACAGCATTTTCACACCTACATGGTACTCTTTTAGTGCACGTGTGTGTGTGTGTGTGTGTGTGTGTGTGTGTGTGTGTGTGTGTGTGTGTGTGTGTGTGTGTGTGTTTATGGGATTATATGCATAAGAGAGCCCGCTTTATTGTAATTTATTTGGATTTAGCCCATGAGCTGAGTTTAATACTATCTTCTCTTCCCTCCTTTGTGTGTGTGTGCATATATGTGTGTGTGTGTGTGTGTGTCTGACTGCATGTATGTGTGCTCGAGTCACTGGTGAAATTTTTCCCGTCAGAGATGTGACACAAAAAAAATCAGCAGAAGACCGAAGCCATGGAATGTGTGTGTGTGTGTGTGTGTGTGTGTGTGTGTGTCCCAGTGTGTGGGTGGGTATGAAAGGGGAAAAAAGGGCCTCCTCAAACAGGAGCTAATTAATAGATAGCATGTCGGAGCCTCTGTCAGGTTTCCCGTCAGCTTACGTGTTATAGGAAAAGATGCTGAAGCTCGGAGACTCTGGCCCCGGGGCCCTGAGCTGACGTAATATGTCCTTCTTCACGTTTCCTTTGTACTGTAAATGCGTGCCGATTAAAGTCTAAAATTATGACACGAAAGCACAAAGAGAGCTGAGGGGGAGAAAAAAGAAAAAAAAAGGTTGGACGTTGGGTTTAATATGTCTTCAGCTGGCGCGCATGCCGTACGTGCGAGTGCCAGGGGATTTAATATGGCAAAGGCAACGGCGTGACACCCGCAACTATATTAAAACATGTATAACAAACAAGAGCCAAATATATGAATAACGAGAATCTTTTCTGCTTCTTGTGCAAATTTACTAAAATGCTAGTCTTGCATGGGCTATAAATAAACTGGAAATAAACAAACCGGCGTAGCGGGAGAACAGCGTCTTTCTGTGCGCCGGTCGCGTTTTAAGAGGTGACTCCAGCTGCCTTGGGGTGAACTTTTAACCCCGTTACTTCCACTGGGCTTGGGAGTCGCACTACAGCGCCAACAAAGCCCTGTGTGTGTGTGTGTGTGTGTATGTGTGTGTGTGATGGGGGTGGTGAGAGGTGTCTCCACAAGCACGTCAGTCATCCTCAGCCGTTTACGAACAGCTTGTCAAACTCCAATTAACCGGCTCATAAAGCCGCCATCACTCCCCCATACAAATATCCTCAACCCGTGTCAATTCATTTGGCATTGATCAGAAAGCTAAAGCCGCTAAATCCTCCATCAGGCGCTGTTCAGCGTGCCAAATAAGACATTTTGATACGGAACCCGTGGAATAAAAATAAATAAATAAAATGTAATTAATGAATACACGTCGATCGTGTCAATTGGCCCGAATTCAAGATGGCTGTCTGTAAAATCCAGATAAACAGATTTAACATGATTCGGACTTCCTACTATCTGTAGTACTAGTGTATGAAGTCGCTCTGGCATTTTCTAAGCTTTTAAACACGGCCTGATAGTCATCAATATATATATATATATATATATATATATATATATATATATATATATATATATATATCTATATATATATATATATATATATAAAAAGTGATGAGGGGGGGACAGAAAGCAAGAGCACTGATTTTACAACCCGAGCACCGAACGCTTTTCTTTTTTTTTTTTTTATCTGGCTCTGATCCGACTCCTTGTCAAGAGAACCTTGCGATAAAGTCGGTTTCTATCTATGCCAATCGATGAAAGTAATTTATTTACCTCGGCTAGGCAATTTGAGTTCCGTCTTGAGGAGTGCGAGAGAGGAGCGAGAGAGAGAAAGAGAGCGAAAGCTTGGCAAAGACTCCCGTGACGACTCTATAGATTCATATTTCTCTCGCTGAAATGCACTGCGACGCGCAACACAACTCCGTAAATCAGGGGCAGGTTAATACGTCGGCCTCAAATCTACACGGGATTGCAGTTAGGCCACTATGCAGCCAACTCTGGTAGCCAAAACCCAGCCCTCCAGGAGAAATAATCCAGATGACGGCGTTTGATGCGAATCTGTGTTTTATATCTATAGCGTGGTGTCATTACAGAAATATCGGTCACTTTTAACGAGGCAGAAACACAACACTTTTCTCTGCGATTTAAAACAAAAAAAGTCACTTCGAGGAATAACTGCTGTATAACAATTCACGTACAATTTATATCCACAGTATATAACTTGCTTTTCCAGCTAAATGTGATTCTTCCACAGACTGTCAGAATCACTTCAACTAGGAGAAGCCCGCTCCGAAAACATATAGATTACAAGGGTTGGAATGGAACGTCCTGCTATAGAGCTCTGATCTCAACCTTACAAAACACCTTTGGCATAAACACTGACTGCACTCCAGGTTCAACCTCTTTTTTTTCCCCACTGGTTGTTTCAATGGCAAAATATGGTACGTGGCTCCTTTAACAAGTAAGTTCCGGTTGCTTTCCATATAAACTGGTAATGTGTTTACATACAGTAATATAGTGAGTAGCTCATATAGCTGAACAATTACATACAGTAATATAGCGAGCAGATCATACATGTTGTGAATGCGCAGCTAGTAGGCGTAATTCGGGGAAATTTAGCAAGCGTGAGTAGATGCACGTCGCTTGGTGTTATATTCCATCCTAACATTGTAACATACATATTTGTCCTTTGTTGTCCGGCTCTAGTTCATTCGCCAACACAACGCTTAGTGAAGCAGCAGATCGGCAGGTAATAATGCCGTTAATTATGGATAATTAAGCACATTTGATTTAACTTGTTAACTTTGACAGTCGGAATATGTGCAAATCCCTGATGAGTGGAGGATGTTATAAGCGCAAATGGTGAGGAAATATTGAATATTATGAATCTTATTGCTATAACATGGTGTCTTTGAGCAGCCGGTTTTGGTGCGAGGATTTCAAACTTTCCCCACAAGACTAGAGCCGCTAGCTTCTACGGATTAGCCACAATTTCTTGACAGCTTGCTACAGCAATATACAACAATATAAGAGGCGGTGAAAACAACACAATTTTCAGCTGTCTCTGGAAAATCATGACAAAGTGAAGAGGTTTCAATTTTGGCTCTGTTGCACGGCGTGTTCTTAAACAATGAATTAGCCATCTCATCAGAAGCTAGCTTTTCTTCCCTCAGAAATTGTTGTTAGCAAAGCAACGTAGGCAGCACTGTGAAACAGTTCAGACATGGCTGCCGTCTAAAAGCAAGATAATGAGAATTTGTGATATTCTACCAGCTGTTCCATCTAACCGGCATACTTTTTGTGTGTGTGTGTGTGTGTGGCTTCATTCATATAAAATTCACCCACATCCTTTCCTTCTTAGCCTTTTTTTCCATTCCAGTCAGTCATATTAAGTACACTGGTAACTTCACCTGCCTTTCCTGAGTAGAGAGTTGTAAGCCCACCAGGCTCTCTGAACATTCCACCCAATCGCAGCTCGTACGTTCAAAAGAGCCGCTGGGTAGTTTAATAGAGTGTGTGCTGGAGCGGCTGCCGAGGGTTACAGTGCTTAACTCTGCTGGATGATATAAAAGGTACTTAAATAACACAATAATCAATACAAAAACGGTAGCACTTATGGATTCCACTCAGCGGCCGATGAATATTCATTAGGTTTGTAACGGGGGCGTGCAGGCACAAAGGCATGGCAGTAAACTTATCTTCAGGAAAAGGCCAGACCAAAGGTTAGCTCATTTGTAAACAGAAGTACAGTCTGTACGTGTGTGTACGTATAATATATATATATATATATATATATATATATATATATATATATATATATATATATATATAGATATATATATATATATATATATATAGTGAGTGTGTGTGTGAGAAAGAGAAGAAAGCAAGCTAGGGAATTAAAATCCCAATGCTTATAGGGCCTGCTTATATAATATTATATATGCTATATATATATATATATATATATATATATATATATATATATATATATATATATATATATATATATATATATATACATATATATACATACACGCAATGTTTTGTTTTCTTTTTACTGTTTTTGGCAATACTTTAAACTTAAGAGATACACTACATTCTGCAATTCCGAATTTTTTTTTTTTTTTACACACAATTGTGTTTATTATTTCTATTCGTTCAAACTGCATTAATGGTTTATAATTAACTTTACTGCCGGTGTACACTGTCGAAGCCCCGCCCACTTGTCACACTCAGGCCACGTACAGTATACAGTAGTGTCCCAGTGGAATTGATTTTACATTTAAAATATAAGTGAAAAGCTTCAGGAAATTTAATACATACAGGTCCCATTAAATCGTCCTTTTTCGGGTGATCGCCTGCCATATTTCGGACACGCACTCTAAAAGTGAAGCTCTCCAAGCTGCATGACTTGTTAAACCCCTCATTTCGACACATTGCTAAATGGGTTTAAGTTTGACAGATAGATTTCATCTGCTGTTTGGACGTCTATTGTTTTGTTCTCTTTTGCCTTCTCTATTTACAAAGCTGCTTAAGCGAGGCTGAAGCAGCTGCGTATTGTGTTTGTCGAACCCTGCCTCTACTCGCCCCCCCCCCCTTTTTTTGTTGTCCCTTTTTTTTTGAGCGAATAATTCAGTAATGGACGCTAAGAAAAGCCACTGGGTGCTGATCAAAGATCAATTTCCCTATCTTACGTCGCAGTCACGCTCAATAAGAGTGCAGGCTCGTGCATGTGAACACCTGGGAGTTGTAGTTTACTGCTCCGTTATTGTTTGCGGTATGTCGTCAAGACAGTGGACGGTATCCCAGAAATAAAGGCTTTGGGCTTCCAGCAGCATTAATTAACTCCTCATGCCTGTCACAAGCAATAAAGTGCAACGAGTTCAGACATATCAACAAGGCTAAGCGGTTGCTACGAAGCAAAAAATTTCACCAAAAAAAAAAAAAAGGTGCAACTTTTAGTGAAAGCGCTCGGCCAGGTACCGTGTTACCTCCAGTTCAACTGGAAAATGTACTGAACGCACCGAGCATTTATGAGCTGTCTGCACGACAGTCGCCCAGTTAAAGCGTGCGAATCGGATTTCAGCTCCGCTTTAAACACGCAACACAATAATCATATTTTGGTCCTCGGCCAAGTGCCATATAAAGATATCCATAATAGAAAAAAAAAAAAAAAAAAAAGGAAGGCAGTGAGAAAATGAGCGGATCTGGTTTAGGTTTATACAGAAAGTACCAGTGCTGAGAGGGGAAACTTCACCCGTTTTGATATTAACTATGAAATCATTCACATATGGAAGAGGTTTGGGTTCAGCGAAAAACGGTAAGCTTCGCGACGCTCCGGTCCCGCCCACTCGAAGTGCGTCAATCAAAACAGCGCCCTTTGCTTCACCCGATCCTTTTCACAGCTCTCCTGTATCCGGAAAAACAAATTCGGCAGCACTGACGACATGCGAAGACGTGGGCCGCCTTTGGGCCACCGGGCTCACTTTTTAGCGATCGCTCCATAAACCGGGCGTCTGGAACGAGGGCCCCCCGTTTTTTAACAGTACACAAACTCAACCCTCAATTACAGTTCTGTGAATACACTCACAGGCTGCGCCGACCGCACTGTTTACCACTTCTTCTCAACATTTTAATAGGATCCAGGCCGATTTCAAATAAATATGCACGATCGCGGGCCAGCTACACTGTTTATCTAAAGCGGCCTCCTGTTGACCTCGCTGCCATCCCCGCCTTCACTCTCTCTCTTCTCGCTCTGCCTACAAGTCATCAAGTCCAAAAGAGAGGAAAAAAAAAACAAGAAAGAAAAAAAAAATAAATTCACAATGTGCGGTCACTTTAAGGCAGCTGACGCTCAACAAAAGCTGAGCTATAATTTATCCTCGCCAGCCGGACAAAGCCTGGAAAAGCTGGTGGAATGTTTGCTAGCTGCCTGGATACTGCGCGAGAAGCAAGGGGCCTTTCGTATTGACGCAGCGGCTGAGAAAATAACACCGGCCTGTTTACTGAGGCCTTGCTCAAATATCTACAACCCTTTTATCAAAGAGTGTGCTTGTGGCCTGAAGAAGAAGAAGAAGAAGAAAAAAACACTCAGAGAAAGAATGCGAAATTAAATACAGAAGCAAATTCTTATCTCGCTAGCCTACGGTCACTTGTGTGTTAGTGAAGCTACATCTTACTACATATAAAAGCCAGGCCAAACCTGCAGGCCCATGTGTCAACAATGTTTCCTCGTCCATTTCCATCAGCAACTGTCCCTAAAGCCTGATCTGCTTTCCAAAGAAAAAAGGGAGCTGAGAAAGAGCGAGAGGAAAACTTTCCATACTTTCCATGAATGAGGGGGACATCTGGTATTTTGTACAGGAGGGCTGTCGCGGGACGGGGATCGAAATAAGGCCTCGTCACTGGCGCAAAATGGTAACCAATCCCTGCAGAGAGAGCCGAAATGACTCTGCCACGTCCCTGAGCGATGACCTCATCAGCCAGAACTCAGACTGCAGAGCCGAGACAGGCACCAGACAAATTCCGCCACGAGCTCCTATTCGCTCCGGGCCATGATAATACGAATATTTACAGAAACACATAACCCCCGCCTCCCCGACCGTCACCGCGCACATCTCTAAACAATCCCAAGGATAGACCACAGACAAATAAATTGAACCAATATATTGATGAAATTATTATATAATAATTATTCGAGTGACAAATAGTTTTGATTCGAACCCACAAATAATTCTAATAAAGCAGCTCTGTGCTTCTAAACTTTAATACATGGTGTGCTGGTTCCCTTTAGCACCTCGTCTTCAAACCAAACCAATGATGGCACAAATACATGACCTGTGCTCCAGAGTGCTTGGCAAGAGCCAGCGCGACGTGCTCCCCTGACTCGTCGCAGCGTTTCCGCAATCGGATCTGATCTATAAGCCTTATGCCACTTCTCCTCTAATACCAACAGATGCCAAAAACGCCTCCCCCGCCCACTCAACCCCACCCTCTCACACACACACACACACACACACACACACCCTCCAAACTCTCCGTCACAGCTCTAATGCCAGACACACTCCAGCGGCTGTGGAGAAAAAAAAAAGAAAGGGGAAAAAAAAAAAAAAACTCCTCCACTTCATTAAGAAAGTAAACACAAGTACTGTCTGAAGTGTCTAATTAGTCTCCTAATTACTCCCTGCTCGTTACTAATGCAAATTAGATTACGCTGCTTAACTTCATCGTGTCCACAATGCCGCTGTTAATTGAGGCCTTTTGAAATTAAATTACTTGCTAATTAGCATATCAAAACCATTAATTCAGTGCCAGGAAGAAAAGAAAGAAAGAAAGAAAAGGAAAAAGAGGAAGGAGGGGTGAGGGTGGGAGGGGGGTTGAGAGTGAGAGAGAGAGAGAGAGAGAGAGAGAAAAAAAAAACAACAACAAGCGCCAAGTTTTTGCTAATGAGTTTCGCTAATTGAATACGTACATTTGGACGTCAATATTGGGATTTTTGCCAGCCGGGGAAGGAGGGAAAAAAAAAAAAAAAAAAAAGCTGAAAGAGGGTCATGCTTTTTTAAAAGCCGTGCACACTTCAAGGAAAGTAGTCCATATCTAAAGTGTGGAGAATTAAACCTTTGAATAGATGTCATATGTTAATTAGTGGCATTTTTTTTTTTTGCTCCATATGGAAAGTGAAAGAACTTTTTTTTTTTTTTTTTTTTTTTTTTTTACAGTGAAGCAGAAACCTCACAAGGAACTTCTGGAAATCGAATCTTTGAATCGGACACGTATCATGACTCGTCAAAAATAATAATAAAAAAAAAGGCGTCTATTAATTCGTAATATTGCCAGACAGGAAATTAGTTTCGTTGTAAAAGACCTGCTGAATATGTTTGAATACTTTTCTCCTTTAACAAGTACATCCTTAAAAATCTCGCTTCGATATTGATTTTATGCGACGGCGTCCAACTTTTAATTCTTTTCAAACCTGCCTCTACAGGACGACAAGAGCAAAATTGAGAGGTAGCTCCACACAAAAAAAAGAAAAAGAAAAGGAAAGAAAAAATGAAATAACCGTAATAATCAGATGTAAAGATATTATAATTCTTTAAGGGGATGCATTGAAAGTGCTGCACTACAATATTTGCCCTAAGTGCCAGAATTACCATATTAACCAGTTACCATTTGAGTAAGTTGATTAAAAAATTGATTATTCGTCTATTTCTTTTAGGAGTTGCTTAATCAAAATCTAACATCCTTGAAAAATTAATTTGAAGCCCCTCTTATCAGTTAATTAAATCGGCTTGGAAGTCATTTTTCTGTGAAGAGTGATTAGCGTTCGGCTCTGTTCGAGAGAGAGAGAGAGAGAGAGAGAGAGAGAGAGAGAGGGGGGGGGGGGGTGAAAAAAAGCAGACGAGGCTAAGAAAAACTTTTCAACGTCTCATCAAACATTCACAAATAAGAAGAATAGGATTTCTTTGAAGGCCTGTTCGGTCTCTCTCTCTCTCTCTCTTTTTTTTTTTACACCACTCCCATCACATTTTCTTTCAAACCTAAACGCGCTTTCTGATAAATTGCACTACAAAAACCCACCCCCGATCCCCCCCCACACACACACACACACGCACACAAAAAAGATCTCTCACTCTCATTAACAAATTCTCATTAACCGGAATAGAATGTGAGGATGGGGGTGGGGACTCGAGGGTGGAGAGGCGAGGTGAGGTAATAAGGCGATGGCGGGATAGATGGCTGCATGGAACTTTTGCTTGCTCTGCTGGGATTCAACCTTCAGCCAAATTAGAGCAGAAAGAACAGCCAGAGACATTAAATGTGCTTTGCAGATCGAGCTTTTCGGGTCCCTTCGAGGGATTTATAAATCAGAAATAAATCAGAAAACCAAGGAGGAGGGGGGAAAAAAAAAAGAAAAGAAAAAAAATGTCAAGTTTTTATCAGTTCAGCTCAGAGATGAGAGGAATGCCATAGAGAAGAAGAGGATCTGAGGACTGGAATTATATATGATACATATTATATATGATATATATTATACACCCATGTTTCTATGTGCCATATTAGATAATTATAAGCAATGACTAATAGAGTCATGTGTCATATTTAAATAATAAACACTACTACACTTGAGGTGTAAAAGAACTATAACTCTCTCTCTCTGTGTATGTGTGTGTGTGTGTGATATATATGTATATATATATATATATATATATATATATATATATATATATATATATATATATATTTGTGTGTGTGCATTCTTGCATTCTTTCCCCATCTTTCATCCACTCCTCTCATCATTTCTCCTCCACTCCCCTTTTCCTTCTCCACAAAGCCTCTTTATCTCTAAAAGAGGGTGGTCAGGTAATCGGCACATTTATCACATACCTGGCATTTCGGCCCCTTTTTTCCCGTGGCTATCTGCTACACAGTGCTCCCGCCGCCCTGTCCTTATTTTCGAACCTTCTGACCTCCTTATGGCACGATTCTAAACCCTTCTTTCTGTCTGCGCGCTCCGCTCCTCCTCAGGTGCATGTGCAGCTGTGCTACGGGCCAATTAGCCTGATTAGGCCGTTATTAAATGATTGGGGGATGACGCTGATTACTGCACCGAAGGGGCACCGTTTAAAGTCAATCAACCGGGATCTGTCTGCGTGCGCCCCGTGCCTCTTTTTTTTTTTGCTCATCTTTCATTGCCTCATCATTTCTTCCGATTTGTTTTTCTTTATTCTCACTTAAAATTCTCCATGCATTCAAAAACAAAATAAAGGTAAAAATGAAAATATGTCACTTGTTTCGTTGTTCTTTAAGGCTTATATAAGAGTTCTTATACACTTCTGCGAACTGACCCGGAGTCTATATAAAGACTCCCTGACGTCCGTCAAACTGCATTTTACATTTGCAACAGGCGGATCCGGCGTATCCGACCTGCTCAGAGCTGATTGGGGGGGATAAAAAACGATCATGCGTGGACAGACGGTGTCTTTTGATTATTTTTTCCCCCTTTGGTTAAGTATGAAAAGAGCAGGAGGGGGACAAGCCAAGGCTGTGTTTTGGAAATTAGGCATGGAAGAGAGAGGGGTTGCTCTGGGGGCTGAGGCGAAAAAGAAAGCAGCGTCCGATCGGCCTGCTACGCCTCGCGCTCCCTGCCGTCTCGGGTTAAACGGCACCCTGGAGATGCGCGCCGTTCGTGGAAACTTCCAGAAGTTCTTCACTACCGGGCAAAAAAAAAAAAAAAAAAAAAAAAGCCTCAGCTCAGCATGCGGCTGGGTCGCGCAAACTTCCCTCGGCAACTTGATTTTCCCCCTCCCTCCATCCCTCCTTTTTCACCTTGCTCCACCAGTAAAAAAAAAAAAAAAAGCATACTCGCACAGATCAAAAAGGGGGAAAAACAGAAAAATAAAGCCATGGCGACCTGCGCAGGATGTTTGTGTTCCTTCTTGCATTTCATTTGTGATATTGTAGAGCGCACAACTATGAATCCGCTTTCTTCTTCTTCTTTTTTTTTTTTTGGTTGCTATTAATGCTTGATTTATTTTGTACAGCACGTACTTTGAATAGAAACCTTCACGGTAAGAAATGAAGTAATGTCCTGATATTGTTTATCCTGGAGTTTGTTTTCTCAACTCTATCATGCATTTGTAGCAGATCAGTGTATTTAGAAATCATGAATAATTTATTTATTTTTATGAGTCAAATGCTATGTGAAAAAGGGCATAATTAAAAGCAATGTGACGAATCTTTGAAGCCTTGTGCTCCATGGAACCTTAATTTAGATCTATTGGGGAAAGGAGAAAGGGGGGGGAGAAAGAGAGGGAAAAAAAAGAGATAAATTTGGTTGTCGGTTCAATTTTAATTGGAACACTGTCCCTCGTTTCATCGCAGATTTAAGGATACCAGGAGACGTTGAAAAAGGTAACATGTCTTAATGTCTTCACGAAAAGACAGACAGATAGATAGACAGACAGACAAAACAGACAAAGGATGGGTTCCTATAACTTTAAGACTTTTGGCTCTGGTGTGACTACTACAAGCTTTGAAAATGCACTCACTAGCGTGGCAATGAAAACTTGTACACACACACACACACACACACACACACACACACACACACACACACCACACACACACACAACTCTGCTTTCTCTATCCCGGCCAGAAAGAAACTATAAAACATCTTCTCAATGAGGCTGCTGGAGAGGAGATGTCAGTTCGGGTAGGCTTAGGGAAGGCTTCTCTCTTGACTGACCGACGCACACACATACACACACCTACACACACACACACACACACACACACACACACACAGAGAGAGAGAGAGAGAGAGAGTACTGGGATTACTAAAAGAGAAATAATGAGTCTTTCTTCATGCTGAGTGAGGGAGAAAAGGGGGAGGAGGGAGCATCTGCTGTTGAAAGAAAGAAAGCGCTTAATTACAGACAAACGCGTTGCCCAGAACAACCTGGGAGCGCTCGAAAATGGACAAAAACTCAACTCGTCAACTTTTTGCCGGTGAGCATTGCGCTCGCGTATCTGCTCGTTTCTATTGCAAGGAAAATATCATTTGAAACACGTTCAGGAAAAAAAAAACACAATGCAGGAGGCAAAGCCAGGCAACACACACACACACACACACACACACTTACTCTCGTATCTCTCTCTCCCCCTTATACACTCCTACACACACACACACATATACGAAGTGGAAAAAGAAACAGAAAAACTTGTGGCTGAGGGAAGGAGTGGACAGAGGAGGGAAATCCTCTTCAATGGTTTTTTTCTGTACGTAAAGAGAAGTACCTGTCCAAAAATTTGTTTAAATGGCAGACAAGTGGCACTGACCATGACACACACACACACACACACACACACACACACAGCCTACCTCTCCCAAGTCTGACCACAGATCGCTCCATCAGCCCCAAGGACACACACACACACATACATATGCTAGGGAGAACAGGGGACACTGTCTAAGTGTGTGTCTGTGTCTGTGTGTGTGTGTGTGTATGGGGAGGAGGAGCGGGTGGGTATTACACAATTATGCAGATAACAGCTGGGGATAATATAGTGGCAGATGTGCCTCGGTCAACAATGCCGGCTGCCCACAGCCTGCAGATGGAGTGCAAAAAAAGCAGTTCTACTCAATGGTTACTCCATCTCAGCAAGTGCAGGCGCACGCACGCGCACACACACACAAACACACACACACAAACATATACAAAAACTTTTCTTCTTTTTGTCTACGAATAATACTCACTAAAGTGCAGTAAAAAAAAAAAACTACTTTTTTTACATTATTTATTCATTTATTTATGTTTCATACGTTGTTTTGTTTATTTATTAATTAATTTAGCCTGAAACAGCTTTAAAAAAAAAAAAAAAAAAAAAAAAAACATGGAAGAGATTGCACCTATTTTCAAAAATCAAAACACTAGTAAAAGAAAAAAAGAATTCTTATTAATAGTAATAATAATGAACAATTCAAGTAATAAAAAGGAATAGTCATCATTTAAAATGGAGTAAAAAGAGCATTTCATGCTACAAAATAAAATCTCCCTGAAACCGGGCGCTTATTATATAATGGCGCGTACATGCTTAGATGTGTAAACTAAAAAGTCGAAAACGATGTCAAAATATCGAAAAAACAAAGGAAGAAAAAAGAAAAGAAAGTAAGCAACCCCGACCTAACCAAGATTAATTTTTTCTAAGGCTTTTTCAGGTGAAATAAATCAAACGTTTGCCGCGTTAAGTGGCAAAAGGGAGACGGCGGCTTTGCGTCGCCGTCTCGTTAAATTTCAGAACGTCTCCGGAGCGAGCACAGGCGACGAGCTTCGGATGCAGGAGAGGCTCGTCTCATGTTTGTGCGTGTGGGTTTCATCTCTCGCCTCTGATGCTCATCTGAAAGTTCATCTTCCCTCGCGCCCGGGTGCTTCTCGGTTCGTCCTCTGATCAGTGCCAATTGAAAAGTCACACACACACACACACACACACACACACACGCACACGCACACTATGGCACTTCACTGTGAGTGCTTCCCAAAGGACACAAACCAACACATGGCCCTAAATATCTCAAAATTCCCCCCAAAACTCTCCTTCATTACTTTGGAGCAGTTTTTCAACTTAAACCAATATTTTTTTTTTTTCATAAAAATTATTTAAACCAAAAAATTATTATTTTTTAAAATTAATATCATTATTATTAACATAGTAGGAGAATGAATTATCCTGGACATCCTTTACAGCACGATTCCGCAACACTTTCAACAGCTGGATGTGGATTAGGATGTGGATTTGTCACAAAGAAAAAGACCACAGAGGGAGAGGGGGAAAAAAAACAACTCGAAAAGATCTACTTGGCTCCTGGGGACTAGCGTCTGGCTGAAGTTTGCCGACGGACGGGATTTTCAGCCCGAGCGGATTTTATTTATTTATTACGCGTTCTTTAATGATTTGAAGGAGGAACTTCGGGGCGCGTTCGGCTCGCCGCTCGCTCCGGAGCTGTCATTTAGCCGTCGCGCTCGTGTCTTTCACTGGCGCATTAAAAACTGCTGAAAGTTTCTCTCCCTCGCCGTCTTCCTCCCTCCCCTCTCTCCCTCTCTCTCCGGAGCAGCTTAACTGATATGTATGCTCGATCCCCCCCTTTCACCTCCTCCTCCTGTTCCTCCTCTGCCTGATGGACGTGATGGTTTGTCAGTCTTTAACTAGGGTTTTCAAAATATACACAGCGCTGTGTTATGAGGACCTTGGTGAAAAGCGGAGGTTATGACCAGTGGAGGAGACGCGGGATTGAGAGAAAATCCATAATCCAAATACAGCTGTCAGGCCGAACGCAAAACTTAGCAGGAGCGCGTTTTTTTTCCCCCCCCCCCCTCTCTCTCTCTCTCTCTTCCCACTTAAAGCTTAAAGCTGACCGTGTCACCGCATGTATCGATCAAACTCGTAGGACTGTGAGGTTTCATCAGCGACGGTTCTACGTGCCGCTTTTTATCCCATCCGACTTTTCCGTATCTCTCTCTCTTCCTGTCTGTTGGAGGTGGTGGAAGAGGGGATGTGTTTTCTAAGAGCTTCGCTTTTTTTCTGCCAGCACGCTCCGCTCCAAGCACTGATAATAGGCCATAAAGCCGGGCCGCTGTCTGCCCAACGCTCTCCCGGGACGCTTAGCTAATGGATCACGAGGAATAATGACCAACACCTCGGCCACTAATACTGTCGTTTCCGTCCCGACTTCCTCTCTGCCACTTCGCTCTGGAAATGGACCTCGACCCAGCTCCTCGGGGTGATCTTAAAGGCATCCGTTCGACTCGCAACTACCTGGAAGAACGTCGGATTATGGCTCCCATAGGTCCACATATGCATACGTGCACACATATACATATATATATATAGATATATATATATATATATATATATATATATATATAATATATATATATATATATACATACATACACATTAAATAGTTATATATATATATATATATATATATATATATATATATATATATATATATATATATATATATATATATATATATATATATACAGGACAAAAGAAGAGCTGTGGTACTTTAAAAACAAGGGGGAAAAAAAAATCTACAGATACCCTACCTCCGTCGGCTTCACGCCGTTCATCCGAGGGTTCATGCCATCTCTACACAACACGGCGCTTCAATTAATCAGAGAAAGTGTGTCATCTGGAAAACATCTCTCCTCCGATCTCTCCTTCTTTCCCAATTCACACATTCAACAGTTTGTGTTCAAGTTTTTTTTTGTTTGTTTGTTTGTTTGGGACTCTTAATGAAAACAGGCCTCACTGTCTTTAAAAAAAAAGGGTGTCATTTATTTTTCACGCACGAAAATGCTCGCCTTTTTCCACTGAATAAGATCTTCAATTAAAACCACATGTTTTAATCACCATTGCTGCAGCGTCGCTGGTCAGCGCGAGAGGCGACGCATTCAAAGGAGGCAAATGGCCGTAAAATCCAGGCCTGACCCTTTCGCTCAGGGTTCGTCCTGGAGTATAAAAGAGGCAAACTTAATCATTGCGTATTTTGAACAAACTAGTTGGAGTGCATTGGGGGGGGAGGGCTGGTGAAAACGGTCAGTGGCATGAGGCAAAAAAAACCCCACATAAAACCACTTCGATTGAAAAAAAAAATCTGATCTTGATCTAAAAACATTTAATATAATATTTTCCAAATACTTGTGCAAAGAAAAATTAAATAAAAAAATAATAATTTTTCTTTTTTAATCCACATTCATATCACTTTTTCAGTGCACTTTCTCCCCCCACACACACAATTAGCTACAGCACATCCTTCTTTTACTACAAAACCACCAAACACTCCGAACATCTGTTGGTTCCAAAACTGAACTGATACAACACACAAATATCCCTCCTTTAACAGACCTGTCAAACCACACCAATTCCACTACAGCAAAACTTCTGCATTCCTCTTCATACAATCCAGTCTCACTACAATTTCAAATGCATTTTGATCTAAAAGAAAACAAAAATATTCATCTTTTCTGTTTCTAAAGAGTAAAAAAAGTGTGTGTGTGTGAGGTTCCCCCCCCCCTCCAGCGTTCGGCTGCAGCAGCCGGTGTGTGAAAACGATTTGTGTGAAGTGGGGCCGCTCGCACTTGCGGCTCGGAAAAAGCGACACAAAAGCGCACAATGTGGCTGAAAGTCGCCTCCTCGGAATTATCCTCATTACTGTCATTTGTGTTCGAGCAAAAAGAAAGGGACGATCTGTGCTACACACCGAACCGCTCTGGCATTCGAGCATGACTGAAAAGAGCAAAGAAGGCAAATGTCCACAATCAATTTTTTTTCCCTCCCTTTTTTTTTTTTTTCAAAGATATCAACAGGGCAAACTTGATGCGTATGCATCCCAAAATATCATTACACAAACAATATTCGAGTCTTTCATGATTCCTTCATTCTGGCAGAAAGTGTAAGCAAACCCAAGCACAGGATTGATTCACGGACAGGCAGATCATTCAATGTGCATACATTTCTTAGAGAGAGAAAAAAAACAGAGGATAAACTGAACTGAATCGGAAAAGGTGCTCGTGTTCAAACTCTGCGAGCTGACTGGGATGTTCTCAGAGCGCCGGGCAATGGCAGGAATGCCACTGGGAAACGGGGTCAGTGAGACCATGGAGGAAATTTATTGCGCCTGAAGCCCTGTCCGGCATCAGTCACCCCGTAATAACACGCGTGTCAAACACTGCCATCCTGTGTGTACGTTTTTTTGTCTTTTTTTTTTTCTTTACATGTCAAGAGAAAATTTGTGGCAAAGAATCAGTTTGATCTGCATTACACACTTTTCATGATTTATTGTTTAGGCCAACATGTGCAAAATCATGCATATGGAAAAGCTGAACCTTACCTTGGATGCAAGTCCTTCATTTGATATCAAGTGTGCATTCTTAACAACACAAATAATCGACATTCACACACATACACACACTAACACGCTCAGGCTGTAAAGAAAAGTTTGTGGACATTTTGTTGCTATTCGAGAAAGTGTTTTTCATGATAATTAAAATAAATAACATTCACTGAACCTCAAATGTGTGTGTGTGTGTGTGTGTGTGTGTGTGTATATATATATATATATATATTCTTTATATGAAAAAAATACCCAGCTTTACACTGTGTATTAATTATGCGCTTGGAGCCTAAATGGAGAGCAAGGAGAAAAACTCACTTTCACTCTATTCAGTATTACAAGGATTAAGTGTTCTTGTGCTCTGTTCATCATTTCTAAACGTTCAAATAATAAGCAGCAGGTCAAAGTTCCACCCCTGACAAGTTTCCTCGGTTTTTTTTTTTTTTTTTTTTTTTGCCCCCTCCGGAAACCAGAAGACAGGCGTAACTGTTCTTTATAAAGCCTTATAGAAGGCTAAATCCACATGGATCAATAACCATCTGTCATGCTCAACATCAGCGCTGTCAGTCCCGAGCGCTCAAAATATATTTTGTTGTTTATTTATATATATATATATATATATATATATATATATATATATATATATATATATATATATTTTGTACAAAAAACTTAACTTAATATAAGATAATATAATTAACCCCACCATGCTTATAAAACGTAAATGACTTATTTTTTCCGCTCGATTTTTTACAGCCTCTTTGTGGTTGGTCACTAAGAAAAAAATATATACATATACATACACACACACATTATATATATATATATATATACTATATATATAATATATATATATATATATATATATATATATACATATGTGTAAAATCTGAACGTTTAGGAAACTTGAACGCTGCATTTAGCGAGTAACCGGGAAAATCGTTTAGGTATTCATTTATTATTCATTAAACCTGATTGCACGATTTAAAAAAAAAAAAGATCCTATATATTTAGACTAAGAATGCTGATATGCTTTTTTTTAAGTAGTCTTATTACGGTCATTGATATTACCAGTATTATTAATTCTCTATATTATTTCTAAATTCAATGAAATGCATGATCAGTCACGTAGAAGCGTGATAGAAAGTCTTGATAGAAAGGCCGAAAACATGTCAATAAGCTGTCAAAAACTTTCCATTTGGCAATGCAACATATTATATATGTGTATTACTTTTTAAAATATATAAGTATATACGGGACAAGACGAAACGCAAGTTAGAATGCACCTGAAGTAACGTAGACACGCTGCTTTTCTTTGCACGTAATGAATAGGGTGAAAGTCGCCTCAAACTTTGATTCGGAGCGTCCTTTTTTATTCGCCCCAGTGACTATTGCACAAAAATATAAGTAAATTGAAAATTCTTAGGCGAGAGGTGAGCATTTCTACACATTTATAAAAATGATGAAATGTAAACTAATAATAATAAAAAGTAAATAAAATAAATAAATAAAGTAAATAAATAAAAACGTAAATCCCATGTCGGATTCCCTTTTACGCATTAATTTCTTCCTTGATTTATTCATTTTGCATATGTATATATTTATTTAGTTGGGACAGAGACGCTCCTTTATGCATGTGCTTGTAGCGCACACTCGCGCGCGCTCTTTTATTCCTTTTCCACCCTTAAATAAATCTTTAGTTATTCCACTAGGCAATATAAAAGTGAGGGGGAAAAGGTGAGGGAAAGCGATTTGGAAATAAAGATAAAGAAAGAAGAATGATATGAACCTGTTGGCAAACTCGGAAGAAGTGAAGTTTCACGGCGCGCACTCGACCATGTGGATGTTCTCGCTCCCAGGTTTGGCTTGAAAAGTCCCGGTGACTCCAAAAAGAAAAAAGAAAAAAAAATACAAAAGTCGCAACAACAACAACAAAAAAAAAAAAGACCAGGTAAAAAGCACAAAAAGCTCAAATAAAACTGCTCAATATCGAGGGAGCATTACTTTCAATTTAAAAAAAAAAAAGGATCATTGAAGTCTTAATGGTCTAAGTCCTTCCTCTTTTTTTTTTGTTGTTTTCTGCTTGCTTTTTTTTCTGCGTTGTTTTGTTTTATTAGCGTCCTCTTGGATGGTGGAGTAGAAACACAACCCCGCTGCACACTAGCTCATGATCAATTCAAGAAGAAAGAAAAAAGAAAAGAAAAAGAAAGGAAAGGAAAAAGTTCGTCAACGCGAAAACGAGCACGCCGCTCCGCCGCTTCTTCTCCCGGCTTCTTGCTTTTCTTTCGTTCGTTCTTTCTTTCTCTCCTTCCTTCCCGTGCTTTACTTCTCTGTCACTTTTTTCCCCCCCTTCTTCTTACTATCAAGTCTTCAGGAACGCTTCGCCTTGGCTGGCATCTTCCCTGTCCCGCACCTCTCGCACTCTTTTCTCTTCTTTCGGAGAGAAATCAGTGTTGGATTACTCGGGGTGATGTGTTTGGAGGACAATTGACTCTCTACCGTAATGCGCCTAAAACAGGTGCGCGTGCACGCGGCTACCCCAATCCTCCCACTCCTCCTCCTTCTCCTCCTCCTCCTCCTCGTTCTCTTCTTCTTTCTCCTCCTCCTCCTTCTTTCTCTCCAAGCTCCTGAGAGCGTTAACAAAAAAAAGGGAAAGAAGAAAGAAATCTCGCGCGCCCGGAACGGAGCTGCGAAACGCGTGCGCGTGTATGAGTGCGCGCGCGCGAGTCCAGTGTGTACTATTGGAGCGCACGTGCTTTCTTTTTTTGTTTGTTTGTTTGTTTGCATCCTACCCGTGCATGGCTATACAAGATATACTACTAAAACGGTGTTATTAAATAAACGATAAAGCAATTCATAAGGAAAGAGCGCTATGAAATAACGATAGGAATAGTTTCCACACACACACACACACACACACACACACACAGAGAGAGAACTCTATACATGTAAGCTAAGCTATGTGGCCACTAATCGATGTCTTGCCACCTCTCTTTCCAGCCAAACTAGGATTTATTACTCGTTAATACGCAATATGAACATATGTAATATCATCTCTTGTTTCGGTTGAAAGTTTGTGGCTAATTAAAAAAAAAGAAGAAGAATTGTACGGAGAGTACAGGGCGAATGAATCAAGCACAAAACAGTTTTCACGGTTTGAAACGTTAGGAAATCTAGGGAAAACACCAAGCAAAGTCCATAACAGTATTCTATACAGTAATATACAGTATATGTATTCTTATATGTAAGAAATATCTTAGACGTCAGGTATATTCTCTTTTCACCACGCATCTTCTGCAAAGGAAACGTCTTCACAATAATTTAGGTATGGGATTATACAAACAATGTAGCTGAAATCCCTAAAATACTCGTCTTCATTGAACTACAGATTTAAAAAAAAAGAAAGAAAGAAAGAAAGAAAGAAAAGGAGGCACAGTTAGAAGTAACTATGAAACTATAGTTTATTAAGTATGTGTACTCAGTATGGGATTTGTGATATCCTATCCTTTGGTTGAAAGCAATTCCAGAGAACATGGAGTTATGAATTATAATATAATTATATTAATATAAGTATAAGCTCTTCTCTGTTCTGGCACCGAGGTGGTGGAATGAACTTCCCCTGGACGTCCTGGCTATCTTCAAGCGACAACTGAAGACCTATCTCTTCCAGAAATACTTAGCCTAGCACGTCTTCCTTTTTTCACTGTCTTGGCATAAAAAAAACACTGAGTTTAAGGTTGTTTGTATCTTAAGTTTGTAATCAATCATACCAGAGTAAATTATTTCTTAGATGGAGACTTAAGGCACTTTTTGTACGTCGCTCTGCATAAGGGCGTCTGCTAAATGCTGTAAATGTAAATCGAAGCGATTCTTTTCCGAAATTCTTTTTGGTACGGAATCGCTGGGGAAGATTTTAGCAAAGCATTATAGGATAAAGATGTAGGCGGTATGACATAACTAATTGATTCAAGAATAAACTAAAAGTAAATATAAACGAACCGATACAAGAGTATGATAGAAAATGTTCAGTACATGCTGTTTATAGTCCACGCTGAAAATATTCCGCAAATACTTCATCAGTTCTACTTCATTTAAAGAAATATACAGCCTCAGGTTTTTAGTTTAGTTCAGATAAAACTTTAACTGATATTAAGACGCACTGGTAGACGTGTCAAGCCTATTTTTCCAAAACTATTTACTCATTTATACACAATAAGAGCTATGTGATAGCCTAGCTTTGCTAGGAATGCTGTTTGCTAGAATGCTTTGCTAGGATTGCTATAGGAATGTACTCGGAGTGTGAACCCAACTGTGGAAAAACTTCTTAAGGAAGTAGAAAAAGTCAGGAACCTGTGAGGAAAATGTCCATTACAGTGTTATACAGTAGGTTAAAGGTGTAAGTCATGTGACATAACTAATTGGTGGAAAATAATAATAGCCTTTATTTGTCACATATACATTAACAAGCACAGTGAAATTGTTTAACCCAACACCTTCACATATCCCAGCTTGTTTTTGGAAGCTGGGATCAGCCATGATACAGCACCCCTGGAGCAACAGAGGGTTACGGGGCCTTGCTCAAGGACCTAAGGGTAGCAGTTTGACGATTTCAGGGCTCAAACCCCCGACCTTCCGATCAGTTGCTTAAACTCCTCTTTTTGAATGAAGTATGTGATAGGAATGTCTTGGGCATGATGTATAGTCTCTTTTTTTACCCTGCAAAATTCACAGTCCCCACAGTCAATCTTCTACCTAAGGCAAGAATGGGATTGTACACCTAATGTTCTCGTGCACCCCTCTGATACTGTGTACCATCTCAAAACCTCAAGCTGCACCACAGGCCTTGTTCTTTTAACTGTCAGATAAAAACCCACAGTCCTTCAGATGTCCATCAGACAAAGACGACCCCTATCCATCCGAAATCCACTTAGAGAAATCAATGGCACTAAAACTAAAACTGAAATCTAAAAAGTTATGAGGGGCAACAACCTCCCTAAAACCACGCTGACTTCACTCTCAAGTCTCGCCAAGCAAACCTCCACTCCTATCTCTGCAGCAATCAATTATATACAGCATATATATATATATATATATATATAAGATATATATATATATATATATATATATAATATATATACACTATGATTTATAATGATTCATAGAGCTGAGTTTTTTAATGCGAGGTTCTACTAGCTGTGGTTTTGGATCTAAGTAAAACCCAGTGAAAATGGATGCCAGCATGTGTGTTCTGGACTTTCTTGGATGCACATATGAACATGGCTTGCGTGCGCGGTGGCTAATGGTTTTCAGGTCACTTAGACGACACATATCATGTAAAAAAAAAAAAAGCCGCCCGGTTCTTATATCCAGGCTCTGCGATGAGAATCTGCGATATGGTTCCTTCCACCATCACAGGGTTAAGATTAAACACCGGCTAATGAGCCATCTGCAGCGAGAAAAGGAAATTTCAAGGGTAGTGGGTTTGGGGTGGTTACAAAGTGAGGGAAGAGAAAAGGGAATTTCAAGTGCAGCCGAGTCGGACCCACTAACTAGCTCGCACCCACTATCACACCGGGCAACAAATCCCCCATACACAAGCTTAAAGTTCATCTGGACGATGCTCGCATATCTCAAAAGCGCTTTGTGCTTTACATCATCTTACGCCCTTCTATAATCGAAGACACCACTTATCAGCTTTGCCAAGTTCACATCGGCGAAGGTATTAAGTCGGGAGGCTTAATAATCTCGACAAAGCTGCACCAGGACATGTCATATGACCACACCGAGGAGAAATTCCCATGTACATGAGGTACCTTACAGCTTCTGAAGCGGACATCAAAAGGTCATGTGGATTTAAGACCGAAGTGGGAACATTCAAGGGGGAAAAATACAGTAGGGGAAAAAAAGTCAATCCTGAGAAAAAGAAAGGAAGAGCGAGAGTAGATGAGAGTGAGAAGAATGATACGGAAATCTTAAAAAAAAACAACAATTGGACGACGGAAATAACATTAAGAAGCGTGAACTTACGTCGATCATCTCCCTGGCATGACGTTATTTTCTCGTTTTCTACGTTCTTTTGTCCGCTCTTCTTTTCTCTCCTCTCCTTTTCTCGTCTCTTCCTGTCTTGTCTAGCCACGCTGCATACCGGAGGAACACTGCCAAAACCAGGACATGCAAAACAATTCTGCTTGTTGTTTGATGTTTGTTTACTCACTTCTCTTTTTTTATCGTTGTTGTTGTTGTTTTTGCTTCTCTCGCAATCCTTCCCCCTTTCTCTCTCTCTCTCTCTCTCTCTCTCACGCTCTCTCTCCATGCAGCCCATTTCATTCGCCGCTGATGCAATGTTTGTTTATCTGTTTGTTTGTTGTTTGTTTACTTGTTTGCACAGCCAGGATGTCCTGGGAGGTTTTTAAACTAGAACAGGAAGAAAAAGGCTTTCACTATAAGGGCGTCGAAAGGCCCATGCAAGGGCAGAACCACACACACACACATACACACACATACACACACGCACTTACGTGCGTGCACGCATACGCCGAGCGTGAACATTATAGATGAATAGCGACCACATAACCCATCAGACATATTGCAGGCTAAGGCAAAGGTTAGTTACTCTGTCACTGAGATCTAATAACATCCTCCGTTCAGAATAAAAAAAAAAAGAAAAAAAGAAAGAAACACTTCAGCACTTTAGCTCGTTTTCGATTAACATTTAAGAGCAAGCTTTGTGGTTAATCAGGGGTAATAATTATCAAAGTCGACAGGTAATTAAATTAAACCATAATTGGCTACATGAATTGGCTGTTCTACAACACCCCCCCCCCCCCCCCCCCAATGCATAATTAAAGAGAAATGTGTGGGTTTTCGACGAGTTACTGGCTGCACC
The DNA here is from genome assembly GCA_030449085.1 of Kryptopterus vitreolus. Taxonomy (NCBI): domain Eukaryota; kingdom Metazoa; phylum Chordata; class Actinopteri; order Siluriformes; family Siluridae; genus Kryptopterus; species Kryptopterus vitreolus. The sequence goes on along the minus strand of JACRUU010000013.1, from coordinate 7,451,806 downwards.
GAAAAAACAAAAAGAAAAGTGATTAAAGACTGGCAGGTGAAGGTGAGATCTAATGTCGATCAGTATTTAAATATATTAAAGATAGTCTATATATTTAATCCAAGAACTTTTTTTCTCCCCCACAGTCCTGCACATCCGACTTGGGCAAGGGCCATGCAGCTTCATAAAAGCGGGTCCAATGTGACTCTTTACCCGGGTTCTATAATGCTGTGTGCAGTGATAGTGCTGTGAGACTGGCAGCGAATTAATACGACAGAATCGCTTGTGTTTTAGGATGTTTACTGCAATGATTTTCATTCTAAAATATACTGTTGTGATTTTTATTGGAATTGCTAGTGTTTGTTTATTTTATACGTAATATGTGTAGTTTTTATTTCATTTTAAAGCCTGTATAGATCTGTGCTATATACTGTGCATGGTGTTTAGTAACTGTGCTTTAAAACAACACTTATGTACTGTAAGGCAGTGCTTATGTTAGTACGATCACCCTCTGTGCTGGCGTTTATTGTCTTGGGGTTTACTGTGGTGGTGGTGTTTATGCTTGTTGTACATACTTATTGTGATGGCGCTTACTGAGTACTGTGTACACGCGATCTGTTTGCTGTGATGGTGTTTACTGGGTTGGGCACCGTTTTTCCCTTCATACAGTACCTGTCGAGTTGGATGGTGTTTATATACGGTGTTGGTTTACTGCAATCGTGTTGATTAGAATAAAGTGGTGCTCACTTCAATGGTGTTTACTCTGTACTGTGGCGTATTTGTGCTGGTGTTTACTGGTACGGTGTTTAATCTGACAGACTGTGTGTACTAGATTGTCGGCGGTGTTTATTGCATCACGGTTACTTCTATTACCGCAGCGTTACTTTATGCCGCACCTTTCCAATGATGTGTTCTCCGTGCCGGGGTTTCGGTGAAATGGTAACGATTTTGTGGCTATTATGCTTACAGTAATGACATTTACAGTGATGGTGTTTGCCCCGATTGACAGTTTATACTCTGACAGTGTTTATTGTGTTGGCGAGTCGCTGTGACAGTGCGTTTACGGCAGTTGTTTGCTGCGATTGGGTTTATTGCCTGGGACGGTGTTTATTGATGGGTTTTATGGGGTTTACAGTGATTCTGAAATGTGGTGTTCAGACTGGGTGCGCTGTGATGAGAAATACATGAAGGTGAAGTGTGTGGTGTCATTAGTATCATTATTAATATTCATTCATTCATTCATCTTCTACCGCTTTATCCGATCTTCTCGGGTCACGGGGAGCCTGTGCCTATCTCAGGCGTCTATGGGCATTAAGGCAGGATACACCCTGGATGGAATGCCAACCCATCGCAGGGCACACACACACTCACATTCATACACATTCATACACTAGGGACAATTTTCCAAGGTGCCAATCAACCTACCGTGCATGTTTTTGGACCGGGAGGAAACCGGAGAACCCGGAGAAAAAAAAAAACCCCTGAGGACACGGGGAAGAACATGCAAACTCCACACACACAAATGGACCGAGACGGGAATCGAACCCGGATCCTGGCGGTGTGAGGCGAACGTGCTAACCACTACGCCACCGTGCCCCCCTCATTATTAATATGATTATTATTATTTCTATTATTATTATTATTATTTTGCATGGGTGCTGTTTGAATCTAAGTGTTGTTATAATGACTATGTGCACTGTAATTATGTTAGCTCTATGGTGTAGTGTTTATTCCTAGTGATTATTGCTTTATTGTTTATAGATTGGCTTTATTGAAGCAGGTGGACGAGAAATCTTCTTTCGTTATCTCCTGAAGATATGCTGGTTCTATCTAAAGCAGTGCTGTAGGGAGTGAAATCTGGCTAGCCAGTATTTAGGGAGGCACACATAGTGAAAAGAAACCACACACACGCACAGCCGAGCTCCATCAATGAACACATGCCAAGGAATAAACTTCCCAGAAAATCTTCCCGACCTGTGTGTGTGCATGTGTGTGTGTGTGTGTGTGTGCTAGAGTACATGTGTGCCGTTAGCTTAAAAAATAGCTGCCATGTGGGAGCAATACAGTAAAATAAAATGCCATAAAATAAAAGTTATTGCCAGCGGTGTTTACAAACAACCCCTCTGGCCCTCGGCAGAAATAGAAAACGGAATGTTCCTGCCCGTGTGATTGGAGTCGAATAGGGGGGAAATACCACAGCGCAGAAATCGAACTATTTACCACATCTCGCTTAATATCCCCACAGTGAGCCCTGACCTCAGGAGGAGGGAAAGAACAACTGATAAAAAAAAGAAAGGAAAAAAAAAACCGATGTCATGGTTTGTGCAGCAAGACAGTGGCTGGGTGTGCAACACAAATTATGCTCCTCGATTGTCGAGGCAGATCAGAGGCCCAGCAGCATGTTTTCATTAAAGAGTCATAAAAGTGTTTACAGCCGCAGCTGGCTCAGATTAAAGCACAATAAATAACACCGCACCGGCTTGTTTATCCTGCTCACACACACATACACACGCACACACATTACCCTGATGTTTCAGTTAACAGACCCATCTAGGGGCTGTTGCTACATCATACAGGTAATACTCACGGCGAGGTAATCGATCCTAAGCTCCCTTGCCATGCCTGTTTGTTCTTGAATAAATCCGACATATAATATGGAAGGAAAAGGGGGAAATAAATAGGATACCCTTATTTTTTAAATCGTGAATAGCATGAGGGGGTACAGATGATATAAAACAGTTATTGGTGACTAAACAGTTACAAAGAGATGGTGTTTTGGTCAGTGGGGTTTACCGGGGTCACCTGGGTCAGGAGAAGTACACAGGTTGTACTAGTGTAGAGGATTTTTGGATTTTAATTATTGGTGCTGAAAGCTGCATGTTGTTCTCTCGTTGCGGTTGTGTGACTTTATACACACCGCACAAGTTGCAAACACACACAAAGACGTGCACATAATCAGTCAGGCATTTCATATTTCACCTTAGCCTCTGTCATAGAAACACAAGTACACACAACCATATATATAATACTAACAACTTTTTTTTGTCTCTAGTACAATCTCAGTCCCGCACACACAGACACGGCTGCGATCTCGTATCAAAGCAAACAAATGACACGCTGTCAAACCTCCCCCTCTTCTTTTTTTTTTTCCTGATCCCTCGTTCACTAAAATGACACTCCGTATCTCCAATAACTGACATTATCAATCGGCGACGTGCTCAAATCTTCTGGCCCGCGCTAGGCATTCCCACAGGGGACCTGGGAGCCTTGTCCTTTGTTTGCGCAGAGATGGTGCCGGAACGAACCCTGACTTTTTTTCCCTGAGCGCAGGGAGAGCTGTCACACAGTGTGTTTAGCACAGAGCTGGCCAGATTAGGACAGGCATTGTGAGCGTCGCCTGCGTCGCTGCCTCTTTCATGCGTCATTACAAAGTGTGTGGCGTGGCATTTGTGTACTGAACTCGAGGCTCCACCGGATGCAAACGTCTTTCGCTGTGAATGTGCAGCCCGCTGTCTGGAAAAAAAAAGAGCCTGGAGATCAAGAACATACTAGTTGGATACAAAAGTGTATATCTAGAATTTGTAAAATGTTAAGAGAAAGTACTGTCTAAATGTGTGTGTGTGTGTCATAACTTTTGTATGTACCTTTGCTTTTAAGTCATAGCTTGGTACAATTTCTGTACAATTACGAGTTTACAGTAACCTGGTTAAATAATCTATACAATTATATTTGCTATTTTATAACAATAGAATATACAAAAAATAAAAAATATATATTCATGCAAAACATGTTAATTACCTTGGCACAGAAAAAGCCATATATATGTTTGTGTGTGTGTGTGCATTAGTACACCATTTGGGTAATGCATACGTAGGGGTTTGTTTTACATTTAATATTACATTTTCCAAACATAATTCCTACTTAACTGTTCTGCTTATTTCAGAATACTTTAACAAATACTTTAACTTCATTCATTCACTACTTTTTTAGCTGTATATTTTGTAAATTATTCTTTTAATATTAATTTCTTGTTATAGAACAAGAAATTAATTCATTTCAATGTTACTTTTTAGTGGTTGTTTTAATTGTAATATATGGGACGTGGCTCCTTTAAGAATTCTGTTACGGTCACTTTCCATATAAACTGGTGATACGTTTAGGTTACATACGGAAGCAAGAAAAATGCGTTTCCGTAAGGTTGTTTTCAATTATTTTCATTCAAATTCTTTTTAAAACCAGAATTTTGTTTAATTACTATCAATATATATATATATATATATATATATATATATATATATATATATATATATATATATATATATATAGATATATATATATATTGATATAATATAAATATATGGAGATGTTTGCACAGTCTATAATTTTCCATGATTGCTTCCTCTGTCCTGGGAGGTTTTTTACAAGGTTGTAAAAACTAGAACATGTCCCTTTGGAAGAAAAAGGCTTTCGCTATAAGGGCGTCGAAAGACCCGACTTTTCTTTCATTGCAAGTGTGTTAATATATATATATATATATATATATATATATATATATATATATATATATATACACACACACACACAGTATATCTATAGATGGAGTAATTAAAAACAAAACACTATTTTTAAAATGCTTTTAATGCTTCAACTGTACTAATAATTATTTAGATTGCTCTCAATAAAGCAAAATGTATAATTAATATTGAATTTATTATTATTATTATTATTGTTATTATTATTATTATTGTTGTTAAAGTTAGTAGGATACCAAAACGTATCCTCCTACATCTAATAAAAGGCTCCTTCTACAACTAACACTCTCAGCTATGTAAAAAATGCCTTTACAGATTCCCCTTTTTTTTTCCTCTATCTTTCTCCACTCTTTCTCTGGCAGGTGCCTTTATCAGCCAAGGAGAACGAGAAAGAATAATGTGCTGAGTGTGTAGAATGGACAGAATCAAACGGCTCATCCAGGAACGAGTGGCTTCTCATCCTCTATATCTCTCAAAGAATCCGGCCCTTAATCTGATGGCCAAAACCTAATGCGCACTCAGCCAATTACAACACCAGCAACTTTCTGCTCTTAAAGAGATCTTTTCTCTTCTCCTCTCTTCTCTTCAGCCTGCGAAGCCAGACTAAAGTTGTCGATTTTTTTTCTTCTTCTTCTTCTTCTTCTTTATTTCCGCTTGCGATTGTGAGTGCTAATCCTGGTTTTGAAAGAAAATTGAAATGAAATTATTCAGATTTTTTTTTTTACCTCCCTCCTTAAGCTTTCTTCCTTTCTCATCAATTCTAAAAAAAATATGTGACCTCTGTGATTCTGCTTGTCCTTGAGTTCCACTTTAGATATTCAAAAGAGAAAAGCTTGAAAGTCCACATCAGCCATATATTTCCAACCGCCCCATATCGAGGTAATCCGCCGATTAGGCAGAATCAAACAAAAAAAAAGGTAAATTACATAATGAAGAATGCCAATAGACAGGAAGTTTGGAGGGAAAGACTCAGCCTAGGTTTAGGTGAGTCTTATGGAAGAAGAAACCTTTACACAAGAAGGACAAAGGTAGAGGAAAAAGAAGGACTTTTACTGAAGCAGTAAATTAGGTGTGAATGTTTCCGAGAGGTGACTGATAAGTCACTAATTAAGGAATGTGGGAAACTATAGCAATATCTGTATATATAATGCTTTCAGAAATATAAATAATGATTGTTTATTTTGTTAATTTACACAATACAACGTGAGCGAGCCAAAGAAAAAAAATCTAAATCAAATCAATATTTGGTGTTGAGTACCTTTTGTAGAGCTAGAAGTAGTGGAAGTGATGGCACAATCCACACAGAGCCCTGATCTCAACATCATGGAGTGTGTGTGGGATTCCATGAAGAGACAGAAGGATGTGAGAACGTCTACATCCACAAAAGATCTGTGTTTACTTCTCCAAGATGGAACAAAAACTGTGTGCAAGTTTACCTAGAAGAATTGCTGTTGTTCTGAAGGTAAAGTGTGTTCACACCAAATATTGATTTTGATTTCTCTTTTCTTCATTCACTGCATTTCATTCATTGATTAAAGTAAATGATTAATACTTCCATTTTTGAAAGCATTCTTTGTTTTAAAGCATTTTTTCACACTGGCTTAAAACCTTTATTTTGCACAGTAATATATATATATATATATATATGTGTGTGTGTGTGTGTGTGTGTAGACTGAGAGAGAGAGAGTTTATATGTTTGTGTGTGTGTGTGTGTGTTTCAGCATTTCATCTAGAGAAGAGAGAGAGTGCGTTCATTCTACCATACGTTCCAAATAGTTCAGCGGCAAGTCTGTGAACTCAGCGTGTGCGTAATGCTGGTTTCTCTGTCTTTTCACTTACCAGTCACCGCAGAGAAGCCTGATCCTATCCTCAAATACGGAAATGTGAATTTCATGCCTCTCTCTCTCTCTCTCTCTCTCGCTTATGAGTCATTACAGTTGGATTAAAGCCGGGCCTAGCTCTCACTCTTCGACCTCCTCTCTTCTCTCTCTCTCTCTCTCTCTTCCTCTCTTTCTTCTGTCCACCTCTGACTGACGCAGATTCATTAAAAAAAAAAAAAAAAAAAACGAGCCACTTATTACCGGTCCAAACTTTTTTACTGCCCTGCAGTGGCCAGCAGAAGACAGCTTTATTCCCAGAACGCCATCCAACCTAATAGTTATATACGCCTTGGCAGCCCTTCTCGCTAAATCCTGCTGCGTTTTGTAACATTACCTTTAAAACTCTAAACTGTCTCGAGCAACCGGGAGACCTCTTTATGACACTAATACGCCATCTTCAACGTAGCATCGCAATAAAATCCGACGCGGCTTTCAGAACGCCGGAAATTCGCTGCTGATTCCTAAAACTCGACATTCACTTATTGTGCAAGTGTAAGGGAAGTTAGCGGTGCCGTTAATAAGTTTTGGAGAGAGTTTCGAACGAATGAAAAAGCGGAATGTATTTTTACTGTACTGGTTTATATTTACGTTCCCTGGAAACATTTGTAGTCGCCATCCTAAGATTTTGGGAGAAAAAATTAAAAAATACGTAAATAAATACATTATTACATATAAAAAAAAAAAATATATATATATATATATATATATAGAGAGAGAGAGAGAGCACAAAACATTCACAACATTATTTGCATAAAAGGACTCTTTTTTTTCTATATTTTTCAGTGTTCAGGTGTTTCTATCAAGGGGGAAAGAATAAATAAAAGGGTATAAAATGTGGACTGATAAATCAGATGTCAAAAACAAAATACAAGATAAAGCAATAGTGAATTGGAAAAGAAATAGTTTTGTCAGATGGCAGAGACGCTTACTTTTATATTAGGACTGGCAGGCAAATCCGACATGCAAGGCAAAGTCGAGAACTGGATAATGTGTAGACAGGACTAGAACCAGGAACCAGGAAACACTGCTTAGATCAAAACCTAAAAAGCAAAAACAGAGATAATGTGTGATATGGAGGGAGAGCAAGCGACACTGAGCAACACACTGAGAGTGTAAACTGTCTGTTTATATATAGTGTGTCTGTGATAGTGTCTATGTGTGTACCACACACAAAAAAGCATTTTTTGGATGTACACATATTCTATTCACACATAAAAGTGTATAATTTTAAAGGTAAGGGGGAAACTCAGTGATCAAGGCTTACTGATCAGAAGGATGGGGGTTCGAGCCCCGGTATCACCAAGCTGCCACTCTTGAGCCTGTAACCCTTTGTGTTTATCATACACTATATTTTTTAGGCTCCATGTGCAAAAACTCCTGAAGTGTGATTATAGTTTAAAAATGTTTAATACAATTCTAAATAAGGCTCTGGATATAGTTAGTATTTGAGATATATAGAAGGGAGTTTAACGACCAATCTTGAGAATTTCCGTACTTTTATATCTCCAGTAGTAAATTTATTTAGTAATTGCACAAATGTTATGGAAATATGGAAGTTTAGGTAACGGGTAAATTCACAAATACAATAAATAAATATTATATAAATATTATTATACTATATAATATAAAATTTTTTTTTGCTAATTTCATGGGAAACATTAATTTGAACATAATGTGACATATATATATATATATATATATATATATATATATATATATATATATATATATATATATATATATATATATATTTTAGCTTCTTCAAACTGGATGAGTCGGATCACAAAGCGGTATCTTTGGGTCCTTTCAAGGCCCTTAACAAACTGTGTCCAGGGGGCGCTGTATCAATTGACCCCAATTAGAATGTATATTGTAAACCTGGCCTGTGTGTGGAGGTGATAATATTTTTTTGAATCAAACAAATCAGTACTATTTTAATGAACACTGTAAACCAGATCAGTTCATTTATCACATGATTAGCTACATCTTAGGTTAATATAATAATATCTTCAGCTCGTTTCCGAGTGTACCTTGTGTATTAACATTTTAGCTTCTTCAGTGGTTAAGTTGCTGGATGACTGATCGGATCACAAAGCGGCTATCTTTGGGTCCTTTAGCAAGGCCCTTAACCCTCTGTGCTCCAGGGGCGTCTTATCATGGTACTTTGTGCTCTGACCCCCAACTTAGCTGAGAGGTGCAGTGATTGCACAGTTACAACAATTGTTTGAGCAAAAACTAGCTGGGAAATGTGAAGAAAGAATTTCACTGTGCTGTAATGTATATGTGACAAATGAAGGCTATTCTATTCTATTACACGTTTACTTACCTTTGGCAGACGCGTTTATACAGAGCAACTTCCAACTGAGCAGGTGAGGGTTAAGGATCTTGCATATGGGCCCACAAATGTCAGTGGTGGGATTTGAATCTGCAACCTTCTAGTCTAGAGCGCAACGCCTCAATTACTGAGCTACCATATAGTGTACCAGATAAGCAAAACAATGAGAAAGTCCAGAACTAGATCTAGTTCTAGTTCTGCTTTAGGTCTCCATATAGGGATAAATTAATTCCGGTATGGTTGATACACAATAAGCATAGACACAGAAGTGTTAGGATAGGTGTTGTTGATATCGATGAGCCAATAGGACATGCCGTGACATTGTATCAATCGCCTATTGTTCACCTGTCTCCACGCTATGCAAGGTAGGATTTTACTTATGATACCGTCCAGATGTTACACTTTCTTTCCTCCAGGTTTTACTCGTAAACCTCAAACACGTTAAAAATCGCTTTACTCCGTAGCAGAGAATTTAGCATCTATCATATTACTGCCCACACCTGCACTCTCCTTCCAAACAGACCACATGACCTCCCTTCACATTAATACTGAAATCACTATGAGACAATGTCTTCTCAAGGTCCACGTGTACTAATTTCCACGGCGTGTTATTTTCTCACTCGTAATTTCTTTGAGCAGCAAATTTGAATCGAGGTTTTGTTGTCTTAATTAACCGGCCGTCTAGAGTCGTGTCCTTGCCTCCGACCTTGTTTTCACACCGCCAAAGTATCGCTGATGAACTGAGAATCAACAAGAAGGGGGAAAAAAGCTAATTAATGATTATTGTGTGTAGTTTGTTAAAGGTAATCACACCGCATGTAGGGTATCGGGGTCCCGATATACTAAACTGTGGTTGTGGTACATCTCGCCCTCCAGGCCCTTGCTTTATAATCGTCATACTGTACTCTTGCTGTGGTTCCTGTTGCTTCGTCCGGGAGGCATTTGCACAAACATTTGCATTCACCTTCCTACTGCAATGTAAACTCTCACTTGGGTACACAGGAAGCATGTAGTTGACAAGAAAAGCTGCTGTCATGATTGCATGTTGTTCTTAGACTTGTTTAACCTGGATATTCCTCCTTAAAATGCATAAATAAACACAAAGGACATAAAGAGACATAAAAGTATATATTATATAAGTGTTACATTTCCAAACGGTGGTTAAAAGATACACACAACGTGTTAAAGGTGTACACTTTAGGATACTTGCCAAGCAACAATTTCTTTTCAAGGTTTCTTCCAAACAGCTTCTCAACAAGTTCTTGTCAAAATCTCAAATTATTCCTTAGATTATATTTTTCATTTTTTTCTGTAAGAATAGAACAGAATAGCCTTTATTTGTCACATATACATTACAGCACAATGATATTCTTTCTTCGCATATCCCGGCTTGTTTTTTGGAAGCGCAGGGTCAGAGCGCAGGACAAGCCAAGATATGCCGCCCCTGGAGCACAGAGGGTTAAGGGCCTTACTCAAGGACCCAAGTGGCAGCTTGGCCATACCGGGGTCCAAACCCTGATCTTCTGATCAGCGGCCCAGCACCTTAAAACAATGACCTACACCCTTCCATAACATACATAATCATACAAAATATACCTAAATCTATTGTATTCCGAATCAGCATACATGCTATATGCTCTCAGGATGTTATTATTTGTTTATGTCTTGTTCCTATCAAGCTTGTTTTGTAGAATTTTGCTGATGTTTGTAAGTGAATTGGTCATCTTACATATTAACAACGCAGTCTCACCGTGTTTATAGTCACAGACTTTAATCTACTGATCTTGTGTCACTCAGCACGACTGCCACAGTCTCCGTAGCAACTTCCGGTACATCGGCCATCTTGCCGTTTCTTTTTTTTCACGCACCACTCGGTATTTAAGGATGTCGAATGCACTGCCTCGCGGTTGTTTTTGCTGTTGTTTGTGTTCCCTCGCCCTGTCTTGGATCCCTGTTCCGCTTTGCCTTTGACAGTGTCTTTCTGCCATTTTGCTTTCATTGCTGTTCACTGTTATTTTTCATTCATCTGTTTGCATCCTGCATTTGGGTCCTTCCACCTTCAACCCACTCCTAACATAATCTACCTCTGTCCCTTTCCATACATGACAGAATAATCTGGCAGAGAATTTATCAGAGAATAAGGCCGAAAATACGGGGTTTGTTATACTGTCATAAATGTGTCTCTAATTAATGCAGCCTTCCTTAATTAACATGGAGAGTATATTTTCTGTATACTGCATTCAATGCAAGGAACAACTCATAGAACGAGTAGTACAGCGGGTGCTTGAAGATTTAAAATTTCACAATATACAAAAAAAGAAACACAATACAGCATCTGCAGCAGAGGGACCAAAAATACTTCCTATTGAAATGCATTACATAGAAAGTCGTCCTCAGGGTCTCAAAAAAAAGGAAGGAAATTTGTGTCCATGAACACGAATCAATAGATTACATTTTGTGAATATTTCACGAAATGCTGTGAGACTGGGCTCGCGGAAGTGTGTGTGTGTGTGTGTGTGTGTGTATGCAGACTGGTGACTTATTCCGTATGCTTAACACTCAGTGTTCCTGGGATTGACTCTGGATTTAACGTGACCCTCCGAATAAAAGCAGTTAATGAAGATAAAGCGGTGACCAGTAAAATGTGACTCAGCCAGCTGACACCTCATTCCAACCAGGGATCAGCGCTGAATGTGATGCTTCCTTTGACCTTTGTGCGGCAACACTTCGGGACAGCCTGGATCTCGATACGTTTTCAAGAACAAGTAAAGAAATAAAACGTTAAAGAAATGGATTCAAATCATTTGATCCAAATCGGTCATCCATCGTAGAATAGGTAAGGGGAGGAGCTGTAGTTCAGTAGTTTATGTAGCTGGACTACTGAACGGAAGGTCGAGCACCGGTATCACCATGCTGCTGCCCTTGGGTTCTTGAGCAAGGACATTAACCCTCTGTGCTCCAGGGGCGCTGTATCACGGCTGACCCTGCGCTCTGACCCCAGCTTACAAAACAATATATATATATATATAAGTATTTGTGTATAAGGCAGACGAAGAATTTTACCACCAAAACATCAACCGTGAGCTGTTGGCACACACTCAAACTCTGATTTGCTAATTGTTTGCATGTGTACAAACACATGCAAACGTTGTTACACCCGCAAAACAAAAAGTACAAGCTGATTTTCCTGCAGGGTCAGTGGAGGATTAAGTCATTCAACGCGATCGGTCCATTTTTGGGTTTCGTCCCATAACGCACGTTTAATTAAGTGCAAAATACAGAGCAGATGCTATGCAAATGAAACAATTGAGTACTGACGGAATATGACATACTAAGCCTAAGTGAATATCACTACGGGAAGTAGGATCGCGTGTGCAAACCAATCCAGACAAAGGGCAGGTATTAAAATAGCCGAAGTCCTAATAAAGAAATAATAAAGAGTTGCTTTCAAAATCACATTGTTCTATGCTAGTGGTATTCAAAGAGCCGGTGAACAGCCTGAGAAAGCAACACGCAACACTGTCACGTCGACACACATTCATTTCGTGGTCATTCTCACACACACACACACACGCACATGCTCACAATAGTACAGTATGTCTGAATATGACTGTTTTAGCAAACTGTCACAAAGCCAAACCCTGTCACATTCTGCTAAAGCTGAAGTCGGGGAGGGGAAATGAAGTAAACCCCGGTCTGCTTTAAGCGACCGCTTCCTAACACAGTGTAAGCTATGTCGGCCCAGTACTTTTAAAACAAATCCCATAGACAAGCTTTATTTCACTTTAATTTGTAAAAGTGTTTCTTTTATTTAAAAAACATAAAGATTTGGATTAGATGTATATCCACTTGTCCTTTTGCACCATGGGTGAGCATGGGTTCCCTCTTGAGTCTTGGGTTTCTCCCCTTTCCATCTCGGGATCGCACTGCTCGAAATCAGAGATTTACTTTTTATCCTAGATTTTGAATGTGGATCTGGAAGTTTGGATTTGATTGGATAACACATTCCTTTCTCGTGACAAAATACGTCTGACCCTTTTTTTTTTACAACCATGCCGCTGTAATTAATAGTACTTCTGTTTATAACACATAAAATATTACTCGCACAGAGCAGGAAGAAGCACACATTTTTGACAGTATGTAAATTACATCCATAAGCATTACCATATGCACACATAAAGTGAACATAAACATAAGAATAATGCTTCATAAACCTGAATCAGAACTCGGGGCGTAGCGCCAGAAGAATGTCCGAGTGTCCGGGATATCTGAGAGAGTGACGCGTGAACTCTCCCGGGTTAGGTTCCGCTCCACGTAACCACTAAAGCCCTCCGTCGTCTGCATCACCCCTGAAAGTTGAAGTCCAGAAGACCATTTCTGTTGAGCATATGATGTCACTGATTGCTTTCCCAGAATGTGTTAAAGAGGAGGTGTGGGTTTACGAGAGCACAAAATAGCTGTGGGGAGAGAAACACACCTGAAAGCTCCTCCTGAGACCTATTGCTGCGAGAATAGCAGCCATGCGTACTGTTCTTTAGACGCGTATTTTTCTTTGAAGTAAGTGATGAAATGACATTTGAAAAACACATGGACAGTGATGACTAAAGGTGTGCTGGAGGTAAAGTGTGGACGGGAGAAAAGCGATAGATGACTAGAGTCAGTGAAAAATTGCGTTAAATATAAAAAAAATAACGCTAATAATGGCTCGAGGGAGTGAAACTGGCAGTGCTCATGCGGGGGGGGGGGGGGGGGGGGGGGGGGGGGGGGGGGGGGGGGGGGGGGGGGGGGGGGTGGGGGGGGGGGGGGTGGGGGGGGGGGGGGGGGGGGGGGGGGGGGGGGGGGGGGGGGGGGGGGGGGGGGGGGGTGGGGGGGGGGGGGGGGGGGGGGGGGGGGGGGGGGGGGGGGGGGGGGGGGGGGGGGGGGGGGGGGGGGGGGGGGGGGGGGGGGGGGGGGGGGGGGGGGGGGGGGGGGGGGGGGGGGGGGGGGGGGGGGGGGGGGGGGGGGGGGGGGGGGGGGGGGGGGGGGGGGGGGGGGGGGGGGGGGGGGGGGGGGGGGGGGGGGGGGGGGGGTGGGGGGGGGGGGGGGGGGGTGGGGGGGGGGGGGGGGGGGGGGGGGGGGGGGGGGGGGGGGGGGGGGGGGGGGGGGGGGGGGGGGGGGGGGGGGTGGGGGGGGGGGGGGGGGGGGGGGGGGGGGGGGGGGGTGGGGGGGGGGGGGGGGGGGGGGGGGGGGGGGGGGGGGGGGGGGGGGGGGGGGGGGTTATTTATCTTCCCTGTCAGTCACAGTGAAACAAGGTTCATACAGATCTATTTGAGTTCATGTTTATCTAATAGGGCACATAACCCTTTTTTAATTTTTATTCTAATGTATCCTAAACCAACACCCTAAATGAGCACAAGCGCACTCCGCAACCTAGTGAAAGAGTGGCGGTTATTATAATAGTAAATCCGCACCAAATGTGGAATGGGAGGTTCAAAGAGCACGTGCAAATATTATAGGTCCACAAGATTTTGTCCATACAGTGTAAGGGTAAACATGATTCTGGTCCCCACTCGAATGCGTTTGCTGTTTCTCATATTGAATGAACCATGAACCATGCCATCGACAAATTGCCGGTAAAAACACCTTGAGTTCGAATGTTTACATGCATATTCATTAATCTGACTTCTTCATTCAATGCATGAAACAATTTAAAGTTATAATAATAAGGGTATGGGGGCACGGTGGCTTAGTGGTTAGCACGTTCGCCTCACCATGTGTGCCATGTGTGTGTGGAGTTTGCATGTTCTCCCCGTGCCTCAGGGGTTTTTCTCCGGGTTCTCCGGTTTCCTCCCAGTCCAAAAACATGCCCGGTAGGTTGATTGGCACCTTGGAAAATTGTCCCTAGCGTATGAATTTGTCTGTGAATGTGAGTGTGTGTGTGTCCTGCGATGGGTTGGCATTCCATCCAGAGTGTATCCTGCCTTAATGCCCATAGACGCCTGAGATAGGCACAGGCTCCCCGTGACCTGAGGGAAGATCGGATAAAGCGGTAGAAGATGAATGAATAATAAAGCTAGGTTATAATAAATAAAGGTAGGTTATAATAAGTAAAGATAGGTTATAATAAGTAGGTTATAATCAACAACCAAACAATTAGGTCCTAAAGCTTTATTTTTCACTGTACAGTATGTCATACGATGTCAAATAATAATTCAGCTATGACATTTCTCAAATGGAATGAGTGGAAAAAAAAAATTGGTAAAAAAAAAAATAAAAAAAGAAAGTCGTCCTTTAAATCCTTTAAAATCCTTTAAATCCTTCTTTTATATAACGGTAACAAAAGCTTTAAAGCAATTTTGTACTGTACAAGTGATTTGCTATGGTACTAGGGCTGTCAACATGAACACGATTAATTTTAGCGGCACGAATATTGTTAATGCGTGATTAATGCAGCGCGCCTTCCTGTTTATTAATTATTAATTAACGTTAATCTTTAATAAATAAACAAACAAACAAATAAATAAATAGGAGGCGAAATTAAAACCTTCAGCACATTTATTCACAGTGCCCTTTCTTTACTCAGACATTTAAAAAAAATAAAAAAACAATAATCAACTCCAAAATAATCTTTTGTCAGTAAAAACCGCCATGATGCAATTCAAACCGTCCTTGTGGAAACACGGCAGAAGTGGGTGTTACTTTAAAACATTTACATGAATATATTTGTATTTGTGCTCTATGTTTGGTTTGTTTTTTCACTAATAATAAACAGATATTTGCATAAAGCATCCATATTTGTCCATGCAAATATGTGTTGATTATGGTGCTAATTAAGGGACATTTACAACAGATCGAATTGTGCAATTATGTTGCGCTTAATCACTTGTCACAATCATGCCCATTTTCTACCTTATTATGGAGCTGTTCTGCAGTTACACTTCTGCTCCACACTCAAGCGCTCTCTCTAGATCCTCTCTCTCTCTCTCTCTCTCTCTCTCTCTCTCTCTCTCCCTCACACACGGGTTCGCCTTTCTGCTGAGCTCTTTAAGTCCACTTTTCAGTCTTCTCCAGAGGACAGATCTGTGAGAGCTCAGTGAAGATCCCTGCCTCAAGCCATTGCAGAAATATAGACAGAGATGGACAGAGACAAAGAGAGTATAGGAACAAGGCCAGACTGTCTACATGCTCTAATAGTACAATATGTTATCGCCCATCATCGCTAACATGTAATATAGAAACTTCTCTTAAACCCGCTTATTCTCACTACATCCTTGCCCGGCGCCTGTGTGTGATCCTGTCAAGCCCAGCAGGCTCCGTTACATCCGTGTGTAAATAATGCATGTGCAGGCTGCGAGAACACGGCAGGTAAACGTGTATTCATGTTTTACTTGAATGGTCGGGTGCGGGAGCAGGTGAGTGTGTCCACACGGTGTACGTCAAGGCAATGCTGGTGTCGGTGTGAGCCCTGACCTTCGCTCTCGCACATGCAAGCACACACACACACACACACACACACACACACACATTGTAACCAACATACAATACACTGCTGACTGTGGAATATATAAAATATTCAATTATCCCCACAACAAAGTGACATTGGGATATGTTTAATACTCTGTCATTGATGCTAAAATACCCCCTAGTGCCCTTTTTCAGACATATGTGCTTCTTATGGATATTAGGTTTGGATATTGTGTTGTTTGAACATCCCATTCCATATTAATTTCCCATTTGCTGTTGTAATAATCTCCATTCTGCCTGAAAGGTGCTTTATTAGTTTCTGTAGTGTGCTTATAGATATATGGAGGTGCTAGCTGGAGTGTAGCTACTGATGTAGGATGAAGAGGTATAGGGTGCAGTCAGCATTCCGATATCCCAAAGGTGTTCAGTAAGGATGAGGACGAAGATCTAAAGCAGGCCATATATAAGGATTTAAGATCCTTATATGTCCTATACATTTGTGTGTCTACAACTTTGTGGTTGCATACAGTATGGCTGGAAAAGTCCCAATACTTTTGTCCATATAGTGTATCTGCTATTTGTAGAAACAATTTTAACAATAATTTAGTATCCAAGTCCCTATTAGGGAACGGGAAATGGCAAAAGCTATTAAATATTAAACTATAACAGGAAAAGCAACATGTGTTTAGCATATACAATACATATTTATTGTTATTATTGGACATCAATGCAGTAATGCTCTCTCTCTCTCTCTCTCTCTCTCTCTCTCTCTTACTCACTGTCTCGCCTTCTCACACACAAACACAGACAAACAATATTCCACAATGAAGCAATGTTGTGGAAACAGACAAAGAGGTGTAAGCAATGTACGCTTTCTGGAAACACGCCTGTACTTGTAAGCTTTCAGTGAAAAATGAGTGTGAAACTATTTATGTGTGGGAACCTTGAACTTTAAAGTCATAAATCTTCATTATTGTGATTTTTTCCCCCTGCTTTTAATATAAATCCTCCTGATCAAATCTCTTTCAGGAAACGTGCTAAATTTTTCCAAGAAGTCTTTATTAATCTTCTCATTGTATATTCAGCCCCTCCACCTGCTGAGTATTTTATAATTGGTATTATATTTTACAATTGTAATAAAAAAAAAAAGCTGACAGGTTTAGGACTTGCTGTCTTTAGGAGATAAAGTTGTATATTTTAGTCAGGATTATACCAAGGGGACGCATTTCCAATAAGCCAATGCACGTTTAATGCCGTTTCATGTTGTCTGTTGTATAAAGACTCACAACAAGATCACTGTCCTAAATTTGTCTTCTGTCGTTGTCAGTGGAAGAATTTAAAATTTGATTTCTTTCTAGCCCAGACTGTAGATTGACAGAGACCATCAGTTATATGGGAGGTGGTAGCTCATTGGTTAAGGCATTGTTCTCTAGACCGGAAGGACACAGGTTCAAATCCCAGCACCACAAGGCTTTGAGCCTCCCTATTAACCCAAATGGAGGAAACACATGCACTCCAGGTTCTGACCTGCCAAGATTAGTTAGCAGATAAATGAATGATACATCATAGCATGACTATTGGCTTAATGTCTACACGTTCAGAAGTCTGCATGCTACACTCATCTCCACCTAATCGTTTCACCTTATTAGTGTCACCATTTAACTTCTGGTCTCGGAGTTGCTCATTGTTTATCGTTTACTGTGTACACCATTTGGACAAAAAGTTGTGCTTTATGAATATCCCAGTTCACATTAATTCTTGCACTTATAATAGCTTCCAATCTGCTGGGAAGATCTTCCACTAGGCTTTGCAGTGTGCTTTTGGAGATCTAATGCTATGAAATTCAGGTACTGATGGAAAGTGAGGCGGCCTGGGGGGCAATCAGTGTTCCAGTTCATCCCTAAGGTGTTAAGTATAGCAAGCCAATTAAGATCTCCCATTCCTACCCAAGAAAACTATCTTCATGGGACTGGCTTTGTGCGAAAGGGCACTGTTATGCTGAACATAAAAGAAAATGAAAGAAAATGTACTTGCTTCCAAAGACATTGTATACCACATGTGTCAAACTCAAGTCCCGGTGGCTGAATAAGAGCTTAAAAGGTCTTAAGGCTATGCTGCTTTAAAACATGCACGGATGATAAACTACATCTTCCACAATGCATGCGACTATGTGACGGCATCCTGCCACTAGATTGCAGTCTATCTGTGTTTACCGAGGGCGATTTTTCCAACAAGCGGAATTGAGAAATGTCTGTCCTAAAATGTCCAGCCAGCGAAAAAAAATGGATGCTTGCACTTCCCAGAAAGATGGGAAAGCAAATACATGTTTGTGCTTCAAGGAGAAAAAAAAAAACGCTGTCTTTTGTGTTATGAGGCGGTGTCGCTCATCAAAGAGTATACACAGTCTTATAGCTGTGTAATGCTGATCTGGCCCATGGTGACAATGAGCTTGACACCCTTTTGTGTACAATTGTGTGCCTCTGAATTTGTGGTAACATTTGGGGAAGAAGGCTGGAGAAGTCACATGTCCCAATACTTGGTCTATATATCAGAAACAGAATTAGCTTTATTACCAAGTATGTATTGTAAGTATTGTGTATATTGTAAGTAACAATATATCAAGACTGAAATACATAATAATGTACTATATTGTTGTAGGAATATGTACAGAATGTAGAGGTATGTTATTTACAGTGTATGCTTTACAATTGTGTATTTCAGGTTCTGTGTAAAAAAACCAACAACAATGTCTCAGTGGTCAGTGTGTATTCAGTTATGATGGTGTATTTGAGTATTTTAACTGTTCAGGCCGAGTATAGCATGCAGGAAGAAGCTGTTTTGGTGCCTGACTGTTCTGCTGGACAGTGTTCTGTAGCGCCACCTAGAAGGTAACAGTTCGATGAGAGAGTGGGCTGGGTGTGTGGGTTCCAGACAGATCTTCTTAGCCCTTTTCCTTAATCTTGAGGTGTGAAGATCTTGGAGGTTGGGCAGTGGGGTACCAATAATCCTCTCAACAGTCCTGATTGTATGCTGATTGTCTGTCGGTTAAACTGATAATGAACAACAAATCGGAGATATTTGAATCACTTTATTTTAATACATCAGTTTTTTTTTCAGCATTATATATAAAGTTCAGCATTATATATGCTAAAAATTGTCATTAGATACTCACCCTCTTCTCATCAATAACATTTCCCGGGCTTTCTATAATGGGCTTGAATGGAGAGAAGACTAGGCAGAAACAGAGTGTGTGTGTGTGTGTGTGTGTGTGTTTGGGTCTAGATGAATGCGTGTGGCTGAGCACATGAAATGGCAATTAAGCCACGCTGACCCCGTCGCCCCCTCGGGTCACTTACTGTCACAGCGACGAGTTCAAGCACTGGAGCAAAAGGACAGAGGAATGAGAGAGAGAGAGAGAGTGTGTGTGCGTGTGTGTGTTTGTGTGAAAATATAGATGCGTGTGTGTGTGTTTGGGTGTGGGAATGTGGGGAGCTGAGTTGAGGCATCGTACAATGTGTTTTTCCAGCAGATTCCTTCATGACTATTAGTTGTTCAGAGAATACGTAGCATTGAGAGAAGACATAGGTTTAGGAAAATTTGTACATTCCGTCTCCGAATATACAGGTCAAGCTCATAATCGTGGCTCGGTTCCACCTGTGTGTGTAAACATGGGGCCGTCACCAGGGGAGCTGAGCATGTCCGGACACACAGGTCTGCTAAACGACGCCTCACACCCCTCTTCAAAAGCTACACAACAAGCATTTACGCTGACAAGCTGCTGACAAGCACATGTCGCTAAGGCTTAATGGGGTGAAGGTTCGGCCTTGAGGTGTGTTCGCACCGGGTCCAAGAGAAACCCGGATGTTCAAAAGTAGGGTTTAATGCAATTTGGTTCCAAGAAGCCAAGAACGAATAATGGACGACTGTATGTTACAGACGTGGAATATTGCATATTTAGAATGGCATACGCTGCTTCAGGGCTGATTTACTGGCAGGCTTCAATCACACAGGAGCTTCTGGGGAATTAGTGGAAGGATTTGAGGTTACCTGAATGGAAGTAGTGTGAATTTATTTCCTGGCTTGCGAAAGACATATGGACAAACGTGTCGACTTGTTTTTTTTTGTAGCTATTTGTGATTCTTCGCCAAAAAACTTTCTAACTTTCTTTAAGCACAAATGTTCACAAGCCCACTGCAAAATCGAGTGGAACATCTTCCCTGAAAACAATCGACGTAGCATTAATGTTTAAAGAGATCACAAACTTTTCTTTATATCATATAGTGGAAATCTGTGTGACACACATTCAATTACTGACCTTTACCATAAAGCTGCTACTGCAGTTGAATTATTATTATTATACTTTTTTTTTCTCAAATTAATTATATCCATCTCATGATGTTTTAATATATGCCTTGGGAACTAATTTGTCTTGTCTGTACGTCCTTGTCATTTAAATTGGACACTATCTGAGGAAAGTAATGTGCTGAATAGAATTGCAGGAAATTCGGTAAAACATCACGAGGCGGTAGAACAAATACACTATAAGGACAGCAGTTTGCAGACACCTTGACTCATACGATTGCTGCTTTTCGAACATCACATTCCACATTTAGATTTCCTTTTGCTGTTATAATACACTACACTCTTCGGAGAAGACGGTCCAGTGGTTTTTAAAGTCTGATTACAGAGGTTTGTGCTTATTCAGACAAGAGCATAAGAAAATTTACGTAGTGATGTAGGATGAGAAGACCTGGGATGCACTGATGGCTCCAATTCAACTCCAAAGGTGTTGAAAAGGGTCGAGGTTAGAGCTGTACAGAACGACGATGTCCTTTCACTCCAATCCATGTAGAATAGAATAGCCTGATATATGTCACATATACATTACAGAACAGTGAAATTATTTCTTCACATATCCCAGTTTGTTTGGTAGCTGGGGTCAGAGCGCAGGGTCAGACATGATACGGCACCCCTGGAGCACAGAGGGTTAATGGCCTTGCTCAAGGACCCAAGGGCGGCAGCCTGGCAATACCAGGGCTCGAACACCCAACCTTCTGGTCAGTAGCCCAGCATGTTAACCACTGAGATACACCCTTAATAGATTTGACTTGGTGCAAAGGGGCATTGTCATGCTGGAACAGGTTTGTGAAGGAGGGATTGAATGCTGTCACATCCTCCAACGTTGTGGTCACAGTGTCAAGGTGTCCCAAAACTTTGGCTAATAATAATAATATGTACTTGAAAAGAATTCAGTATTCTGACATAAACATTGCTACCCCCTTAATCTGATTATACCAATCAAGCCACAAAACACAGGCAGTGCCGCTGCTTATTAGTGACTTTAGTCATTTCCAATGTCATACTTCTAGTTCTCGTATTGTATTATTATTTATTACCGTCGTATCAAGTAGCAGGAATTGTTTTTCGGCACAACGCCTATAACTGAACGATTGCTGTATTCGTTTAAAGCGAAATGTAAATCGAAGGATGTAAAACATCATGCACGTGTGTGCTGAAAAGAAGGTATATTTTTTTTTCTTTTTGAGTGCCTTTACATTTATTCGTTTTACGTCGCCGCGTTACATGATGCAGATAAAGTACGTATTGAATTCCTTTGGAAAAAAAAAAAAAAAAAAAAATTCCGAAGGGAATGCCAACTAAATGCCACAAATGCCAAAGAATGAGGGATTAATCAGTGATCCATGACCCTAATGACCCATAGGTGGTTTTTCAAAGTGACAAAACGCTCCCGAACACGGTGACAGGCTTCCTCGTTACCGCACGTCCCCTTTGTCACTTATTAAATTATTCCCTTAAATCTGTTGGATGAGTTTTTTTTTTTACACTATTATTCATACGGTACTGAAATATTAAGGCCTTGAAATCCTTTTTTTTTTGCGCTACTTCAAAAGCCAAGGATGTCCGAAACAACTTTGCTGAAAGAGGATGTGAACTTGCAAGCCTGGAATTTATGGGTTAATCACAGTGGATAATTTGTTTATAAAAGGGACTTGAATAAAAAAATAATAATTTAAATCACTCGCGCACACACACACATTATATATATATATATATCTATATATATATATATATATATATATATATATATATATATATATATATCTATCTTTACATCTTTGCTTCTGACTTGGTTCATGTTCATATAATTATGAATAACAGTATATCACGAAGTGTACTTACATTAAAATACTCGCTCTCAAATAAAATAAAGTACTAATCACACTTGTAACTCAGGACCTTTAAATCTTTAAGCACCTTTAGTACTTCCAGTACTGAGAAAGTGATACTTTAGTATTATTTAAGCCACATAACTGGACCCCTATTCTATCATATTCCCTCTGGTAGAACATTTACTTTAGTTTTTTTTTTTCTCCTCAGAGAACAAACCTCCACTTTTCACCGACAATGTACCATTAGCATAGTTCACTTCATTTTGACAGAGGTGTCCTGATGTCTTAAAGTGGTGCGTTGACTTAAAATGTCCTGCGCCATCACTTCCATATTGACAGTGTTAACTACAGAACATTTAAATGTGACAGGCGCGGAAAAAGAGCAAATTAAATTTGTGGCACATTCAAAGAGTCAGGCCTTCAGGGTTGCAAAGCTTTTATTGTGCCTTTCCTCAAGGTAAAAGGGAAAATGAATCTCCATGGCCCCTTTCCCCCTCACTCTCTCTCTCTCTCTCTCTCTCTCTCTCTCTTTCTTTTTCTTCCTCGCAGTCTCTCTAAGGAATTGAATGAATCATCCCCAGTCTTCTTTCAGCAATTATTTCCTCCTCCTGTTCCATTGTCTCCATGTTTCCCACTTAACCGAAACCCCACCCTTCCCCATCCCAACGGCTCTCTCCAAACTAATCCCCTACGGCCTAATTCAGTATTAAAACAAGTCCAGCGGTCAACTCCGCCAAACAAACAAAATGCCGGAAAAGACATGACAAGAGCGAGATTAGTACAGAGACCCCTGGATTCGCATGCATCCTCATATATTTAGAATAAAAGTCACGAGGTTACATTACTGTATCTCCACCATCCCCCTTCCTAAAAACAAACACACATACTTCATACAGTCATACTGAAGACCAAAAAAGGGTCAAATTTAAAATAATATTATTCCATTTACAAGCCCAGAGAGGATAGTTGCCAATTTTATTGTATTCTTCTGAGAATAGAGCAACATGACATAATATCTGGCACAATTCACTGATGAAAAAAAAAATCAATTTTCTAGTATAGATTTATGGCCTGAGTGTCTCTAGAGCGTGTTAAAAAATAATAATAATATGAATATAATATCTTTGCGCTTTTAGACAAAATCAGCCGAAAGATTAAAAACTGTACTGAAGCAATTGTGATCTGTTTTTTAGAATGAATTTTAATTGTTCTACCTAATGCTTTTTAGAACTCCATTTATTTTACACAAACCAGTATACTAGAAACTCTTAGCAAACAATGAATACTATATATTTACACTAAGCCGAAATACATGTGCTTTGTGAAGTTCTACACTGTAAAAATGCCTAGTAACATGAAAACTATATAATTAACATTAAAAAATATGGCGATTAAATGTTTACACAAACAACCAACGTAACTGGAATTTGCCTTGTTAATTAGAAACATCTGAGGAGACTGTGCTAACGGCTATGCTAACGAAAACAAACACTCTTTATGACCAAGGTGTGGAGAAAAGCGTTTTAGACTGCGCAAACTGTTGAACCTCAAGGTGGCTGGACATTCAGTGGGTTCCATTTCCAGTGGCCGACAACCAGCTATATTTTGAAACAAAAAATATATACATACATATATATATATACATATATATATATATATATATATATATATATATATATATATATATATATACTGACGTAAACAACACGTTTAGCTCTTTTAATACAGGAGTTAAATTTCCCAGCTACCTTACCAATATTTAAACTAGACTGATTGATCCAAACCTGTGCAGCTGATTCAACAACATGGCCATCAGTGTTAATATCTAATCCTCTTTGAATCTTTTCTTTTTTTTTCCCCCCTCTCCTTTAAATGTCTTTTGACCCACTCCCAAATCAAATCAGGCATGTGTGTAGAATCCAACAACTTAAAAACCATGCTTATTTTTGCTTACATGATGTACACGTCAGGTTTCGCAATTCACCCCGCATTTTTTATTATTTTTTTTAAGATCTTTTAGAAATCAGACAACAATGAATCTTGCCTATTGCATACCGTCGTACTGACATGCCACACTGCTGTATACGCTGCTCATATGCAGCCAAGGGCATGTTATAGGTTAGGCTACTCCTTACAAGTAATTACTTGTAATTTTATCTTAAAGTATTGTAGCCTCACTGATGAGGTGGCAAAAGGTGAAATATCCCTATTACCTATAAAGTGCTTTTCAAATGAGTTTTTTTTTTTCCCATGACATGACAGCCAAGGATAACCAGCTTGCAATTTAACAGTAATAGCCAGATACTTAATAACCCTCCAAACAATTGCTTTCTCTAGCTAACGATTGGTCATTACCTTTATTTTTAGCATTGGGAAGAAGGCTGACCACAGAAAATACCAAATGCATCGGGATTTTTAACAGACAGATGACACACACTGATGGAACAGGGCACCGGATTAGCCGGAAAGCTTTTACAAGACACTGAAAACTGCACGTCGCGGACGGTTAAAACAACAGGGCGGACGGTGATATCAGCTAACGCTCGTACAATATAGCCATCTTTAACTTAATAACGGAGCCCACAATCTCTGGGGTTGTATAGTTGTCCCTCCGTGACTTCCTCGTGCCGTTCTGTCGTTAAAAGTATTGTAATTGCTTGAATTAGACTCTCGAGCAGGTCCTTTGTGGCCCTTCTTTTGCGAGAGTGCAGCTTCCTGCTCTGAAACCTACAAGGTGCCTCTTATCATTGACGCCGTGGAACGAGAGGCCACGGTAAGAATGCAGCAGACTGAAAGGCGAACTGGTGGATCTGCACCAGCGTCGAGCGCACAATGGCCCAGTCAAGCATCCACTCAAAGCGCTGTTAACTA
This sequence comes from Kryptopterus vitreolus, assembly GCA_030449085.1. Taxonomy (NCBI): domain Eukaryota; kingdom Metazoa; phylum Chordata; class Actinopteri; order Siluriformes; family Siluridae; genus Kryptopterus; species Kryptopterus vitreolus. The sequence goes on along the minus strand of JACRUU010000013.1, from coordinate 7,426,575 downwards.
CGGCCGCTACTGTCAATTAGCGAGAGTTCCATCTCAAGAACGTCGCTCTTGTGTTAAAGGTCACTCGTGGCTCATTGTGCTGAGGAATATTTCGCTTCGCCGGAAATCGGAAAGAAATTTAAGTAATATATATATATATATATATTACTTAAATTTCTTTCCGATTTCCGGCGAAGCGAAATATATATATATGTCAACATAACCATTTAGTGCATGTTTACAACCTACTCAGTTGGTATAACTGTTTAATTTTAATTCATATGAATAGGAACATGTTTATGTTCTATATGCAGAACATAATGCAGTGGTACAGTACATTATGCTGCTGCTCTGTACATAAAAATTTTAATCCTCGCAACATCAAAACTACATTTACTACGGTCTGTCGGTCATAGCAGTATGGTAATGCTCTATCCAGCTGTGGTTTCTTTGGGATTTTTTTTTATTGACGCAAAAGATGCCGATTAGTTTAACATTTCAATCCACTTTAAATCCTCAGGTCTTAGATTTGCCCATTTATTTGGTTGGTAAATGACTGTTTTTTGTTTTTTGTTTTTAAATCATCAGTTTTTTTTTTATGCTGGTGAAGGAAAGTCTGTTTACAGCGGCTTCAACGCTGTCAAAGGAATAAAATACTTTGCGCAGTCATTGAAAGAGAAGATAAATCTCTATTGAGGAAATTTCAATGTTACGGCATCTTGAAGCATAATAATACCGGGTCGCACCATTGTATCGATGATTATGTGTCCGTACCAGCATTGAAAACATTTTTTATAACATTCACTCAATTATTACGATTTTTTTCTCTATGGTATCTTCCATTCTATTCCAATAATAATAAGCTTTAAAAAAAACCCATATATCTAACTGTACATACTGTACATAGGAATCTCTAAGTGCATTTCTAATACAGTTTTATCCAAAGCACCATCACTACACCTTTCCAGCCATTGTGTCTATGAGGTTTGTGTTGAAATGCTTTGTGTTGGCTCTGACTGTATTCTTTGCTCACTTGCATCCCCACACACACCCCTCCCCTCCCACACCCCAGTCAAATTCCTGAATGCTTCTTTACACAAGCAATAATAAGAAAACACCATACCTCAAACTGAGTACTAAATGTGCATATTTATTACTCCCTGCTGTCTGTCTTTCACTGCAAACTCCACACAATATGCGGCATGTTGTTCGGCGCTTATCTTTTGTTGCGCCGTGAGGCGATGCCCCCAGAAGTCAAAGTCGATTTAGTCCTTCTGCCAGACAGATACAATCTTGACTAGCCCATTCAGACGGAGCAGCATGGGCCACTCTATTATAACGCCTTAATGTGCCCTCTGGCAACATCATCACCGCCGAATCACAAAGGCAATCGTCAGAATTGAATGAAGAGATGGGCTTTTATGCTTTCTTACTCAAACATAATTCTTTTCTCTTGCCATTTTTGCCACCGTCACTCGTCCATCTGCCCCGTCCCCTTTCTCTCTTTTCTCTCCCTTTTCACACTCACTCACACTATAACAATAACTATTTATTTCTTTACCTGCTCCAATACACTGTATTCAATTTGGCTTTCTTGTCTTATTCCCCTTGCCTCTCCCCTATTTCACCACTTGCCACCCCACCACCCACCCATCCCCAAGCTCCCCCCCAAAAAAAAAAAAACCTTCAAGGTCAGGCAGGACAAACAATGCCACTGGTGTCAGCTCGAATCGCAAATACCATTGGCGACCATCACCTTGGTCTCCTAGGCAACGGACTAACCATTAATTTTCAATTAAAGCAGACAAAAGAGATGACAGCTCAGGCTCTTTGGAAGATGTCAAGAATCTGTATTAATATACGACAAGTGAGCATAATTGTGTCCTCCCCCCTTACATCAGTAAAATGTGAATGCCGTGGATAATTTGAGGGAGCTCGCTGGTGTTCTGTGCCTTTCTTTTAACGATCCAGAATATGAGCTATCCGTGCAAAAAATAACAGCCATGATTATTTTCTCGGAACTGTCTGTCTGTCTTACTGTCTGTCTGTCTGTCTATCTATCTATCTATCTATCTATCTATGCATGCATGAGATCTGCAAGGCTATGAATATCAATCTGTGGCTAGATGTCGGGATGTGACATCGTGAGGAAGGTCGATAGATGGTTTCAGATCCGTTATGAAGATGGTGTGTGATAAGCAGTTAAAAGATCCTCAATGCAATCATGACTACATCATGAAATAAGACATTTCAGATATGAAAATGGCCTGACTGACTTCCTCTCTCGATTTAATATTCAAATTCAGACACCAAGCAGACGCTCAGAAGTTACAGACGTGGACAAAATTGTTGGTACCCTTTGGTCAATGAAAGAAAAAGTCACAATGGTCACAGAAATAACTTTAATCTGACAAAAGTAATAATAAATAAAAATTCTATAAATGTTAACCAATGAAAGTCAGACATTGTTTTTCAACCATGCTTCAACAGAATTATGTAAAAAAATAAACTCATGAAACAGGCATGGACAAAAATGATGGTACCCCTAACTTAATATTTTGTTGCGCAACCTTTTGAGGCAATCACTGCAATCAAACGCTTCCTGTAACTGTCAATGAGACATCTGCACCTCTCAGCAGGTATTTTGGCCCACTCCTCATGAGCAAACTGCTCCAGTTGTGTCCGGTTTGAAGGGTGCCTTTTCCAGACTGCATGTTTCAGCTCCTTCCAAAGATGCTCAATAGGATTGAGGTCAGGGCTCATAGACGGCCACTTTAGAATAGTCCAATTTTTTCCTCTTAGCCATTCTTGGGTGTTTTTAGCTGTGTGTTTTGGGTCATTGTCCTGTTGCAAGACCCATGACCTGCGACTGAGACCAAGCTTTCTGACACTGGCTAGTACATTTCTCTCTAGAATTCCTTGATAGTCTTGAGATTTCATTGTACCCTGCACAGATTCAAGACACCCTGTGCCAGACGCAGCAAAGCAGCCCCAGAACATAACAGAGCCTCCTCCATGTTTCACAGTAGGGACAGTGTTCTTTTCTTGATATGCTTCATTTTTTCGTCTGTGAACATACAGCTGATGTGCCTTGGCAAAAACTTCGATTTTTGTCTCATCTGTCCACAGGACATTCTCCCAGAAGCTTTGTGGCTTGTCAACATGTAGTTTGGCATATTCCAGTCTTGCTTTTTTATGATTCGTTTTCAACAATGGTGTCCTCCTTGGTCGTCTCCCATGTAGTCCACTTTGGCTCAAACAACGACGGATGGTGCGATCTGACACTGATGTTCCTTGAGCATGAAGTTCACCTTGAATCTCTTTAGAAGTCTTTCTAGGCTCTTTTGTTACCATTCGGATTATCCGTCTCTTAGATTTGTCATCAATTTTCCTCCTGCGGCCACGTCCAGGGAGGTTGGCTACAGTCCCATGGATCTTAAACTTCTGAATAATATGTGCAACTGTACTCACAGGAACATCTAGTTGCTTGGAGATGGTCTTATAGCCTTTACCTTTAACATGCTTGTCTATAATTTTCTTTCTGATCTCTTGAGACAGCTCTTTCCTTTGCTTCCTCTGGTCCATGTCGAGTGTGGTACACACCATATCACCAAACAACACAGTGATTACCTGGAGCCATATATATAGGCCCAATGGCTGATTACAAGGTTGTAGACACCTGTGATGCTAATTAGTGGACACACCTTCAATTAACATGTCCCTTTGGTCACATTATTTTCTGTGTTTTCTAGGGGTACCATCATTTTTGTCCATGCCTGTTTCATGAGTTTATTTTTTTACATAATTCTGTTGAAGCATGGTTGAAAAACAATGTCTGACTTTCATTGGTTAACATTTATAGAAATTTTATTTATTATTACTTTTGTCAGATTAAAGTTATTTCTGTGACCATTGTGACTTTTTCTTTCATTGACCAAAGGGTACCAACAATTTTGTCCACGTCTGTATATTACATAAAAAAAAAACACTGAATGAATTTCCAGTAGCACTTTAATGTACATGTGCACATCTTTGGCACCTTCAATCATATCTCACAAGTTTACCTGTTTTTTTTTCATACAATAGCTGACTTTTCCAAAGGTTCTAATGAGTACATCTGAGAGCTACCTTATCAGGGCTAGTATACAAAACCGCTCTATAAAACATTTCCCAATCAATTGGTAAATAAGGTTGAACATACATTCCTCTTTTCCTCTCACTGAAAGCATTAAAACTATGAATGCACACATTCTGTAGTAAACAGTAAACAAGAGTGCTTCGCCAGATGACCTGGCCTGCACAGTCACCTGACCTAAACCCAAAAAGGGTGACCTCATGAAACTCATGAAGAGAATGTCAACATTGTGCGAAGCAGTAATCAAAGCAAAGGGTGGCTAATTTGAAGACTTATTTCAAGCTTTTTTGCTTACTACATAATCCCATATGAGTTCATTCATTCAGTTTGATGCCATCAGTGAGAATCTACAAAGTAAATAGTTATGAAAAGAAAGAAAACCATTCAAATATGTCCAAAGCTATGATCAGTATTGAATGGTCTCATGCCACAGTACCCGAACCTGATCTTTATTTATTTTTTTAGCTATTTTTAATCTTTTTTGTAATTATTCATAGTAAGGTATACACTAATTAGAAGATGCAGGCTATTTGTTGGTACCTTGACTAGTGAAGGCTATGTAAAATAACACAAGTACTACAGTTATACAACAGCCTTCCGAGTCTCAGACAAAGACACATGAGCACTAAGTTGAAAACATTTGTTCAGTAAAGAATTATGGGAATACGTTCTCCTTTATGAGCATGTTTATTGGTACCAGTGCTATAAACATAAAAAAAAAAACAGCAAATTTGCAGTTTAAGGTAAACAGTCTGGTTAAACAATTCTCTACGTGGCAGCGTCTAAGGTGCTCTCATTTCTCCTTTCACTTCTTAGAAACATGGTAGTACGTTTATTCAGGTGTTACATTTGCTCTGAATTCTCAAAGAAAAAAAGAATATACTGCCTTGTTTTGGTGCTGTGAGTGGTGTCATCAGGGGATCAGAGGTATATTCATTCATTCATTCATTCATCTTCTACCGCTATATGCGATCTTCCCTCGGGTCACGGGGAGTCTGTGCCTATCTCAGGCGTCTATGGGCATTAAGGCAGGATATCAGAGGTATATATATATATATATATATATATATATATATATATATATATATATATATATGATATATATATATATATATATATATATATATATATATATATATATATATGTATATATATATATATATGAAAAAAGGTAAATAATGTCACTACTGCTGCATCTATAAAGGTATCACCAGATGCCCCCTTTCAGGAAAATATGTGAAGAATCCTTGAATTTTACAAATTTAAGCAGCCAGAAAAAAAATGACATGGTTACTGTTGTGCATCCCATACAAAATGAAATCACAGGCAGTGTTTTATTTATTTTTTTTTTTTTTAACCTTGGATAAGCTTCAGATCTACAACAACAATATTAAGAAATACTTTTCTTCTTTTAAAACATAATAAATCTTACAATTCTTTACAGTCTCCTCCACATATATTATGTAAGGCTATATCAAAGCAATCTCAACCTCCTTCAACCACACAATATATATATATATATATATATATATATATATATATATATATATATATATATATATATATATATATATATATATATATAAACATCTGAAGGACATTATCAGGACCTTTCAAAACATTTATTCACAGGAAAGGTCCAATGAAAGTAAATCACCTTTTCTTATATCTTTGTCAGGGATATACATACTACATAATCTTATTAGGAAAAAAGGAGCTTTCAGGTTTTAAAAAGAATTCGACTTGGAGCCCTATTTACTACGGTGAAAGGGTGCTATACAGAACTTTTTTCCCCCTTAGAGCTTAGGGTATGTAGATTGAATATTATTCCACAGTGTATAGAGCTGAACAGGAAGCAGTCATGCTGTAAATGTGTGAGACCGCAGATAACAAGATATGGACTGAGGGTTGCATGCAGCGGTCAAACTACCAAAGGTCAAAGAGAGTCAGTAATGGAGATTTTAGAGCAGGTTATTGTCTAATGCATGGGTCAAACTACCAAATGAACTGGAAAAAAAAGGAATGATAAAATGAATTTTGAAATTTTTTTCAAAATAATAATTTAAAAAATAATTTCAATGTATGCTGAAGTATACTTCGGTAATAGTGTACTTAATGCAGCCATGCTAATAAAGCGATCCTGAAGAGGACCTGATTAATAAAGCCGAAACGGAGCATTATGGAGTCAACCTTCTCCCTTTGCACCAACTCCCTAAACTCACAATGTGCCACTAAATCAAACAGTCTCTAAACTAGGCCTGTAAAAGATGCCTCCCTCTGCCTTGCCACATTAGTGCTTTTAATTAAGGTAATTACTTTCAAAGCACTCGTAATAGGATTCCCCCCTCCCTTCTTTCTTTCTACCATTTCCTGCTACGGTAAATACACTTTAATACACATCCACCAAAACCGCATGACCCACTTTCCTCAGCTCAGGCATGCGTTTCTGTCCTATAGTGACCCGTAATTTAAATGAAATACTGAATTTTTGCTCTGATTCTGTTAAGAGGTTGAAATGGATGCCTATGTGAGAACGTCTGAATAATTTATTTGAAACAAAAAAAAAGAAAAGAAAAATGCTAAATGAACAGAAAGGTTTGATAATGGGAGTCTAGACCGAAGCCCCTCAGATCAACTTAATAATTAATCCCCTATTAGTACATCTGCTCCTATTGAATTAATTTTTATATAAAATTGTTGTTCATACTTTAATGTATTAATTTCCCGCCATGTGCCTTTTCAATTAGCATTAGGACGAGTCTTGAAAACTTGATGCGAACAGATTGTCATTACCTACTTTATATTGTCACACACACATGCACAATGCAAAATATCTGACAAGGAAGCTTAAAAAAATTATTTGGTTAGTAAATACCAAACAGGAAAGATAAAAAAAAAAAGGTCTAACATGCGATAAACATGAAAATCATGTGAAATAGAAAAGAGCCTCTATTTTCATTCTCTTGCCTATAACTAAGCTTCACACTTCCAGCTATGTGAAATTTCTTTATTTTATTTTTTTCCTCCCTTCTTTCTTTCTCTCACTCTCTGTGCTGTCAGTAGGGACTCCAGCTATCCTCTGATTTGCATGCAGGGCTCAACGCTTGTCAAAAGTGCCGGCGGGCCACAAAGGCACCTTGGCAGATAATGAGTGGCGTATTCCAGGTATGGCCCTGGAGTATCGGCCCTCATCAGGGGAATTTTCAATTAAGGCGATGCAGATTAATAAAGAGTAATTGTGCAGCTCAATCTACACACACACACACACACACAGAAAGAGAGAGACGGAGAGAGCGAGAGAGAGAGAGGGACAGAGAGAGAGAGAGGTGGACCACGATGTGGCGACCCCCCGCAACACACAAAATGACAAAATCACATCTACAGTAATGAAAATGGCACTCCATACAGTAAATCAAGACTCATACAGTGTATATTCATATATAGGCATATCATCAACTTTATCAATTGTAGAGGAATAGATCTACAATGTGATAGATAGATAGATAGATAGATAGATAGACAGACAGATAGATAGATAGATAGATAGATAGATAGATAGATAGAGAGATAGATAGATAGATAGATAGAGGTTTGTGGGGGTGTATTTCTTTGTGTAATATGAATAATATTAAAAAAAATGTTTAAAAAAAATATTTAAATTTAAAAAAGACATTGATGTTGTTTACCTGTTTCACAAGCTGCAATAGTGTTTAGGGAAGCGTTGAATATGCATATATTTTCATATATAATCTCTACAGTTTGATGCCAACACACAACCCACTACAGTCAATCCAGTGTATGCTGGATTAAGTTAGAATGTTGAAATCGCTGCTATCAGCTAACAGTAAATCCAATACCCACTCTTTACAACTATGTTGAGCAGAAAAGCATCTCAGGACATAGAACATGCCAGATCTTGAGGTCTATGTGCACCAGCAATTAAGTTCCACTTCAAGATCTGTTACTGTGAGATCAGAATAGCATTTTGACTATCAAAGTCCACAAGTAGGGGCACGGTGGCTTAGTGGTTAGCACGTTTGGCTCACACCGCCAGGGTCCGGGTTCTATTCCCGTCTTGGCCATGTGTGTGTGGAGTTTACATGTTCTCTCCGTGCCTCAGGGGTTTTTTCTCCGCGTTCTCCGGTTTCCTCCCGGTCCAAAAACATGCACGGTAGGTTGATTGGCACCTTGGAAAATTGTCTCTAGTGTGTGAATGAATGTGTGTATGAATGTGTGTGTGTGTGTGTGTGTGTGTGTGTGTGTCCTGCGATGGGTTGGCATTCCATCCAGGGTGTATCCTGCCTTAATGCCCATAGATGCCTGAGATAGGCACAGGCTCCCCGTGACCCGAGGGAAGATTGGATAAAGCGGTAGAAGATGAATGAATGAATGAAAGTCCACAAGTGCTTGCTGGACAGCCCATTCCGATACCACTAAAAACTATAATGAGTTTTACCTAGGGTTTGCCCATCTCTTAGTCTGCCACCATCCTTCCTTCTTCTGAGAAGGCTTTCCACAAAATAATAACTTGTGTCTATTTTGTTTTTGTGAGATTGAAAACTTTTGAATAGAAAGGATGTGTTTCAATCCATCCCAGAAGTATTCAGTGGGGTTGAGATCAATGCCTTGTGCCAAGCACTCAAGGATCTTCCACTTCAGCAGAACACTTGTTTACACAGCTTGTATACATGGATGGAACAGATTTGGGTCTCTAAGCTTGGGTCTCTAAGCTTTCTTAAAGAGAACTCTTAATGCTGCAGCATAGATCTATCAGGCTTAACATTATCACTACTTGCATGATTTTGTTTTGGTCCCCTTTCGATGCCAAAACAGTCTTTCCCTATTTAGCATTAACAGCAGTAAAGTCTTCAGCAGTTTGAGCTACAGTAGCTTATCAGAAAGCCTTCGCCTCCCATGTGCAGCTTTGGTTGCCAGTGGCCTTTTCAGTCGCTGGTTCACCAGTGCTCCTTCCTTTGATAGACACTACTTTGACTAGACTACTGCTGAGCTGGGAACACCTTACACCCAGTGAACATCTAGACATCACAATTTGGCCCTCACTCAAATACAAAAACACAGTGGACAAATGATTCACTTGTTGCCTAAAATATATATTACACCCACTATCAGGAGCAGTGATGAAGAGATAATGAGTGTTATTCACCCCCCTGCCCGGTTACATTGGGGTATCTACAGCATTTTGGCAGACGATCTTATCCAGAGCGACTTACAATTAGGCCATCGCTCAAGGGCCCACTACTTGTTGGTAGTGGGATTCAAACTTGTGATCTTCCCAGCCAGAGGCCAATGCCTTTAACCACTGAGCTACCAACGCCCATGGGTGTGTTGGTCAGGTGTCCACATACACCAAGATCAGTATAGAGGTGTGTGAAGTGTGGAATGTGCAGTACCTGCAAAGCCTACTTTGTACATGACGTAAGTAGAGCAGTGGAAGGTGACCTCCATGTGACTAAATCAACCCAGATCTCAAGAAACAAGACAACCTGAAGCCTGATCAAGCTGTCACCTGTGTAAGATTGTCTTGCAAACAACCTTAAACATGAATGTCCCATTCCTGATAATAGTTTATATTATATAATAGTTTATATTAGAGGACGATTTAACCCAGTTATGGTTATCTCACTTTTCATCTCACTGACAGCTGTTGCAATCTGTAAACATATCTACGGTAAGCAGGAATACCACTTGTTCCTTCATCTGTGATAAATAGTGACTCATAAACAGATAGATATCAATAACTGAGCTCTGGCCATGAATCACATATCCTGGATTTGGAAAGACAAGAAGCTATTGTTTGCAATGGGTTGGGATTTGTTCTTTTTTTATAGCGCAGTTTGTAGCGACATGACAAGAGCAATTAGTAACTGAGGACGCATTGTTCGAAACAGATATACACAGTGAGAGTATGTGTGTGTGTGTGTGTGTGTGTGTGTGTGTGTGTGTGTGTGTGTGTGTGCGTGTGTGTGCATTTACTTACTGCAAGTCCTGGCATGATGAAGGTATTCTTAAAACAAACCATTTCATTAGCTGTCTCTGTCTTTGCAGATGTTCGGGCATTAAGTGAGAGAGGAAGGGAGGGGGTAAAAAAGAAATCAAAGCTGGGTTTTGTGCAATGAAATCATAATTGTTGAGTGAAACACCTATAAGAACATTACATCACACACAATGATTGCAACCCCCCCCCCCCCCAAAAAAGACACAAACACACACTAAAGTAGGCGACCTGGAACTGAAGTCATCACTTTGGTCATGAGAAGTGAAGTAAGATCATTATTCTTTAACAGCTGGATTCTTGCTTCCAGAAAGTCATCCATTTCCATTACACACCGAAGCATTGAAGTAACAGTGGTTGTAAAGAAACCTCGACACTCCACCTAAAGCACAGTCTTTGTGCGGCTCCGAGCCAGATGCTAGACAAAATCAGGAATCTTTCTTTGCTCGAGTTCGCAGTCTGTCCGCACGTAATTTTGCTCTTTGAGGTGCAGATGACAGAATATCTTCATATCAGATTGGTGTTAATGCAGACATCTATTTTTCCTCTTCTCCGTCGTCTTCTTCCTTAGATAATAATGCAGAGAACTCATCTTCCAAAAAAATGTGACTCATCCCATTCCATCCCATCCCATCCCATCATCGCTAGGCATTCTACTTACACACTTACACAATGTGAGAATTATGGGCAAAGGTGTTCGTCCTCGTTTTTTTCCTTCTTCTTCTTCTTCAGAAACCGAAGAAATCGAATTGAGTGAAAGAATGAAATAGTGTGAAGAATAAATATTGAAAAGGAAGACAGGGAGGAGGAGGAGGAAGCAGCGGCGGAGAGAAGGAGGAGGGCGCTCCATCAATCTGCGTCCGCGGCGAGCTCTCAATTACAAATTCCTGAGCATCCTCCATCATTGTTAGTGTTTAATTAATTTGTAATACTAAAACAAATTACCTTTTGCATGGAGGAAAATTACACCTAAATGTAGCATGGCATTTGGCATTCAGTGATTAAATATTCCCATAAGCATCAGGGGCTGTTTGATAAAGCAGAAAGGAGCAATGATGAACTTGTGTAACAATATTAAGTTTGCATGAACAACCAGCCTAATTTTCTTGCGCAAATGTTTGTCGAAAGTGAATGCGCAAGGCCATAGCGCGACACGTGAAGTACGTCGATAAATACTCCGGAGAGACGGTGAGAGGTATGAAAACAGAAGCCGGAAGGGGAAAAAAAGAAAAAGAAAAGAAAGGCCAATTCGAATTCTCCATTCTAATCTCTCGCCACCGCTCTGCCATGCCTGTCTCGGGCATACCGAGGCTTTCTTCTGACGTCTCTATCGTCTCTGGTGAAGTTTCATACATGACTGCATGTCTCATCGCCTGTCACGGCTGATTCTGCGAACACGCTGTTGATTTAAACCTCCGCTGATTGATGCTATCGAGAAAAAAAAAAAATAGCGCAGAGCGTGTGTGTGTGTGTGTGTGTGTGTGTGTGTGTGTGTGTGTGTGTGTGTGTGTGTGTGTGTGTGTGTGTGTGTGTGTGTGAGTCGCTTATGAAAAGCGCACAACAGTAGGAACAATCGTCTTGCTTTCCCCCCGGAGATCACTCACCATGGCAGAGGATAAATAAATCAGGCAAAATATCTCGGAGCCAAATAGAGTGCTCTGTTAGAACAGATAAAAGAGGACGTCGGATCGAGCCAGGTGCTTTTGTTCGAATGGTGGCGCTCAATTATAATAATAAGTTAGCTGGACTTGAATGTCTTTGTGCTTCTAACTTTTTTCTTTAAATAGGACACCAAATCTTACCTTTTACAGTACACCATTTTGTTTTACTAATGAAGAGGAGGCAAGAACAGGGCAAGATGGGGTGCTTTAGCTGGGCAATTAACTGGCAGAGCCACCATTTAAGTAAATACTTTTATACTTACTGATCATTTGGTAAACACCATTTATATAATAGGAATCGTTTGCACAAGCTACCATTTTGCTACGAGGAACTATTTTCTTTAAACAGAATATTAGCAAATGCTAAAAACATGGCTAACTAGCTTTACTGCTAAGGTCATGAGAGAATTAAAGAGCCCTTACTGATTTATTCTGATTAAAACTGGAATGTAGTCTGACATTATAACAGTATGACCTGTGAGTCAATAACAATGATTATATTTTCATCATGGCACCTGTTAGTGGGTATATATTAGGTAGCAAGTGAACATTTTGTCCTCAAAGTGAGGCGGCTGGACGACTGGGTCAGAACATTTCCCAAGCCGCAGCTCTTGTAGGGGGTCCTACAAGTATGCAGTGCTTAGTATCTATACAAATTGGAAGGAACAGTGGTGACCCGTGATATGGGTCATGGCTGGCCAAGGTTCTGTGATGCATGTGGGCTTTGTGGTTCGATCCAACAGACAAGCTCAAATTGCTGAAGATGCTAATGCTGCTAACGCTCGTTGGATCAGGACTGTTTTGACAATGTCATGGACATACTGTTGTCCCTGCTCGCTATATGCTCACTTCTAAGAAGAATAAGAAAAAAAAGAATAATAAAGTGTATTTTTCCCTCTGCAATCTGCAGGTAATTCAACTTGGGATTTAGTAGCGTTAATAAGATCAGGTAACAGATTCGATATATAAGAATCAGACACATTTCAATTTAGCATTTCAATGTTATTTATTCGCTTGTTTGTTTATTTTTGCTTTATTTCATTGAAGTTTTCCGAACAAATACTTTGCATTAACTTTGTCGAAACGTATCTAGTGTATATATATATATATATATATAGTATATATATATATATATATATATATATATATATATATATATATATATATATCGCCTACATGCTCTCCTTGAGACTAGAACTATATATATATATATATATATATATATATATATATATATATATATATATATATATATATATATATACAATATTCATTAATCTCAAACAGAAATGGCCACAATCGTCATCCTGGTGTAAATGTGAGAGACACGAATTAGCTTATTCAACAAGCAAATCGGCCGTCTGAAAGAATGGAGCTAATCGATCCATTTATGGCGGGCGCAAGCGAATAAAGAAAGCTGTGACTCAAACTCATTTGCTCCGAATCCTGATTGGAAATTGGCGCTGGAAAGACTTTTTCACAAACTGGAAAAAAAAAAAAAAAAAAAAAAAAAAAAGCTCCCAGACAGCCAGGAGTGCCAGAGTTTATTTTCTCCAGCAGGAAGGCATTACGAGGGGGAGCCCTTTCGCTGGAACGGGAGCATCCGTGTCAATTATTTCCCCCTGATCCCGGCGCGTTATTTACAAGCTCGCTTGAAAGCTACAGCGGGCGTAATGGGATCGCTTCGCACAGCCGATGATAAGCCATACTTTCGGTGTCACCTCAAATTGAGGCACAACACGGTTGCTGCGGAAGAAGATTAAGGGCATGGGTTGTGGTGGGGGGGGGCTGGAATCTTTCCCAACAAGGAATTTGAATATGAAACAAAAAAAGAAAAAAAGGGCTCCCATTGGCAGTAGCTGACAGGTATTAAAAGCCCCGTGGCAGGCATTGTTACAGCGTCGAGAGGAACACGGAAAATAAGGGGGTTATAGCCTAATAAACAGCGGCACAAATACAACAGGCCGCTTTGTGGCGAGGAAGAAAACAGCGACGGGGTGGGGGAGAACGAGTGGAGAGATATGTAGAGACTGTCAACACTGTCAAGGAAAATGGCCCTCAAATTAAGCGGCGCGCGCGCAGCAGTGCAGAGGAAGCGGGAAATTGCCTTTTATCACCTCGCCAAACAATGGGCAGGCTGACAGCGCTTAGCCTGATAACTTAGCATCCTTTTATTTACATTCTTAGGCCTCCCTCATTTTTTCTCTCTCTCTTTCTCTCTCTCTTTCTCGCTCCGTATCTGCCTCTCTCTTCATTGCTCTGACTTCTCCCCATCCTCGATTTTCCATTCGCTTTCAAGTGTTTAATATCATGCAAAATGGCTGTGTCTCTTCTCGCAGCGCCTAATGCCCTCCTCCAAAGCCGCACTACAAAGCCGCCTGTTATCTGCCGTCCTGTTTATTATTTTCATTATCGCCATCCTTCTTCTTCAATACCGTTTAGCTCCAGCGAGGGAGAGAGAGCGAGAGAGAGAGAACGAGAGGGGAGGGATAAAATGCAGAGAGACGTTCTTCCTCCCGACGGATTTGTTTAAATAAACTGCCCATTTACAACGGCGAAGACGAAATGAGATTATTTACAAACACTATTACAAGCAAACGCTTCATTATTTACGGGTGTTCGCGAGGCCTCGGAGCTCTCTGGGGGGAATTCGCTAGAGACGGGATTCAAAAAAAAAAATGGTCAGAGTGTCAGGCAATTCAGAATGTCACTTTGTTACAAGGGCTTCATTACGTGCCATTCTGACAGCAAATGAGCTTTTATTATTCAATATGTTCTTGCCATTCACAGGAAATGGGCAAAAGTATTGGGACGGTGGGCTTTTTCCGGCCATATGTGGTTCTTCCTCAAATCGCTTTACATTCAACCCAAACCTGTTCCAGTGCGTCGAAGCCTTTCATGCACAAAAGTGAGATACACAAAGATATGGTTATCCATTGGTTAAACTAGATCTTGAGAAGTCCTGATAGATATCAACCATATTAAACACCTTTGGGGTGCATTTTAGATGCTGACTGCAGGTCTGAATGAGCACATAACAAAATCTATCTTCTCAGATGAATGGAGATTATTCTAACAGCAAATGGGGCTGTAGTAAACAATGTTTGAAACAATGAGTGTAAAGACATATAAATCATAAAGCGACACATCGGGAGTGGAGGGCGGAGTCCAATAAAGAGACATCAGCCTCACCGAGCAGAGAGAGGCGAGAGCACTCGGGCGGACACAGAGGAACCGCGTACCGGCCCGTCAAAGACACCAGCGGACGCGAAGAAAGACGGACAGACGCCAGCAATGCAGCGTGCCGGTCCACGAGTGGGCGTCGATGGACGTCAGGGGAAGCCTCCCGAACCGTGAGACTGTGGGTGTGTCCCGGTGTGAGTACGAGAGAAGGAAAGCGCAGGGACACATATTGAAAGCAATAAAGACGGCTCTCTGCTTGGTGATCTGTTAACTGTCTCTATTCCTTCCAGCTCGAATCATTTACAGATATATCCACCA
The DNA here is from genome assembly GCA_030449085.1 of Kryptopterus vitreolus. Lineage (NCBI taxonomy): Eukaryota > Metazoa > Chordata > Actinopteri > Siluriformes > Siluridae > Kryptopterus > Kryptopterus vitreolus. Next base: position 7,411,286 of record JACRUU010000013.1, on the reverse strand, counting down.
ACTACATAAAAAAAAACACTTTTACCTTTAAAGTGATGTACACCTTAAAAAAACGATCCTCCTTTTTTTGAAAGCGTGAAGACTTGTCAAGCTTATTGTCCAGGTTGATGCTAAAGACGGACAAAGTGAGAATTGGTGTCTATACCACTCTGTGCTGATAATAGACAATGAAATGGTGAGTCCTCTGAGCATAAGAACGCCATTGCTTTAATTAATATTCGAGTTTAGGTGGTCGATCCGATTTGTTTGAATAATGGCTGCCTCAGAAACAGGTCATCTCGTGGCTCGTTGTGTTTAAGAATTTGCCAATTTCTTGTCAGTGCCGTCATTTCTGAGATTGGAAACCAAGAATGAATTCGCACATATTTATAGAGTCACTTGGTTTGAACACCGAGTTGACACAGTTTGACTCGCGCTATTAGGATGCACAGACTTATATCCTTCACAACAGACACACACACACACACATACACACACACACACACACACACATGCTCCTGGGACTAAACATTGCACTCAATGGCAAGACAAACCCACTCCTCAACCTCTTTTTATTTTCATCCATTCTTTCCCCCCCCCCACACTTTCATTGGGGAGTCAATTATAATCATCTTCATTTGTGGAGAACAGGGAGGGGGAGGTAATCCCCAGCTGACTGCACACTCACTCACACCTAATGAGCACATGTTAAATGGCTCCTGTGTTTCTCCGTGGCTACATGTGTATGCAAATGCGCTATTCATCCCCGTTTGTTTATTTATTTATTTATTTATTTTCATGTCTGTGGCCCATAGCCGTTAGATTTGATTAGAGCCCCTGTTTAATATTTATACCCCGCCCCGTTAAACTGGCAGCCACCCTGTTTTCTCTTCAAGCCCACGAACGGCCCCATTGAGATGTCCTGTTTTGACAAATCGGTCACCGCCAAATTGTTTTGATGCTCTCCTCAGAGCCACTCCTAAAGGGGAGAGGGGTTTGAACACGAAGAAGACTTACACACCCTCCTGAGCCTTTTCTTGACATCCGACAGGGAATTATGCATGTGTTTGTCATGGGTGGAAAGGGGGGTTAAAAGTTGATGGGTAGCTGACAGAACTGCCGTGACCTTCTTACAGAAGCTGGGGTGTTTGAATACACTCGAGCATGTTGAGCTTTCTCAGGCGGACACATACAATAAGGCAAAATACACTCTTTTCCTTTTTATTTTAGAGGACTAACCTGGATTTGATGTTTCTTTTCCTTCATTAGATATTGTAAGTATTATCTATTTGTTAAGCAGATGCTCGGATATCTTTGCTCACCAGCGCTTCGGCATGCGAGTCTCCAAGGACTGCTGTGGGTTCGTGAAGTTTACTGACCCTGAGATAATCAGACATGTACTAGTGGTCAATTAGAACAAATTTCAAGCTTTAATTGCGGACCGCAGATGTGCCGAAGAGTACAAATATATTACCATTAAACACAATGTAAAAAAAAAAAAAACTACAATGCAACAAAGTAAAAAAAAAATCATTAGCGCCTCCTTAACCTTGACTGTCTGTGATTTGACTCGTTGCAACCACGCCCGTGAAGGCGTCAGCTCATGACTAACACACTGACCTGAGTCTCACCTTACACTAACCGCAACCCCCTCCTGTTCTGCACTGTGTGTGTGTGTGTGTGTGTGTGTGTATATGTGTGTGGGTGTACATTTATTTTGAATCACTCTAGGTGAAACTCTGTTTATAGCTATGCTGTTTGTTTTTCTTTTTCTCCGAGTGTGCGTACGTGTACGACTATGTGCCGGTTTGGGCGGTCTCTCTTCAGATGTGGCCTTCCATCGATACGACTCGCCGGTGTTGAGTCAACAGCCAAGCCTGAGGCTCAGGGGAGTAGCTCAGACCTTATCAATCTCACACTGTGCAAACACAAGCTGCTTCGATCTTATCGGCACTCTAACCCAGAACACACAAGCATATAAACAGACACACACACACACACACACACACACACTGGAGAAGGTTCCACATTCCATCCTGTTCCATTTACGTGCTAGCGTTTCCGTCTGGGATGCACGTGTAGACGAAACACAATATAGATTTTGTATGAATATGAATTGAGGTCATATACAAAAGTTGAACTTCCATTCGCAAGCTAACCGGACTGAAATTTTTCATTTACACAACGGCATAAACTTTCTATTCAAAAACTATTTTGTAAAACAACACCACTTTAACCCGGTTTTATAGCTCGGATTAGCCTGGCTCGCATTGTTGCCAACAAATCTTTTGTTATCTTCGTTAGCAGAGTTAGTTTATCTGGCACGCTTGTGTACAAACATTGTTATCTGCACTTATCTAACATTACATAAACGTCTGAAGGTGGTTGATCCCAAACCAGTGGTGCAGAAGAATCAGAGATTGAGATTGGAGATTAAATTGTGACATCATACGGCAAAGCATTGAACTATAGACATTAACATTTTTTACATTTGGCCTATACGGAGCAATTCTTTCTTTTCAAAAAAGAAAAATAGCTTGAGAATTCCAAGACTCATTAGTTGTATTTCTCCTAGGGATTCTCCCAGTCATCCACCTTATGTCAGTTTAGTTTGAATTGTGGGAAATTTGATTGCTTTTAGTGCGTGTATGTGGTATGTCACTTGAACTAACACTAAAGAAACATGACCTGAGGATTTTATAGTTTCACCAGCATTCTTCAGAGACAGCATTCTGCTTGTGAAGCCTTTTTTTATTCCTTTATTCCACATTTTTAGATAAATAGCCGTCATTTTTTTCACAGGCCTTTCAGGTATCATCTCTACACATGATATATGTGTTGTAAATTGTTTGTTAACCCTACGAGTACGTTAGTAAATGTGGCGGCAATTTCTGATTGGTTGTGTATTGTATATCTGGAGCTGTATACAGACTCTGGCAACCTTGATTTTGCAACAACTAATAATAATGATGGTAAATCCGAAGTGAAAATATTTTGATGTATATTTTTCTCAGTTCTACAAACAGTTTCATGATTAAGACCTGTCTAAATAATTTAAAAAAATAGCCATCACCCACTACATGTCACATGACTATCATGTCATTAATCACCCTCATCTGTATTTTATTATGTCTGTTACTTAATATATTTACCCAGTTATATTTAACATAGTCTGGTCTTTTTACATGTCTTGGTGAAGCCTTTTTTGGAATTTTGTGTGTGTGTGTGTGTGTGTGTGTGTATGTTATATAGTTAGAGCCAGAGATAATGTTAATGGTTTATTAGTATATTTATTTGGATTGTTTAAAAAATCAACCCTAATGCATTCGTCCCCTGTATAAGTGACATGGCAAAATGACACCAATGCTTTGAAACATACATAGTTTTCTTGCTTACTCAGGGACATTAGAAGAAAGAAAGAATGGATGAAAGAATGAAAGAAAGCCTGCCTGTTTAAGAAAAGTGCTTGCAAGGCTAAATAAAATGTCCAAAGCAAACAATCTAAATGTAAATCTTCAGATCCTTATGGTCTCCATTTTTCCAACATCTTCCAAATGAAGTGAAGGCTGATATTACTATTGTGTAGATATATATATATCTATATATAGTATATATATAATATATAGATATATATAGATATATATATATATATATGTATATATATATATATATATATATATATATATATATATATATATATATATATATATCTAGTATATATATATATATATATATATATATATATATATATATATATATATACCCCTAGCACTCTTATGCTTGTGTTACTAGCACATAATTGGGCCAGTTGCTGATGTTCAGTTTTGCAGAGCTTAAGCAAGTTTAACGGCTTAAATAAAAGTAGAAAAAGAGGTGTGGAGTAGTATGAAGCCAAAGGAGCCTCCTTAACAGGGGAAATAAACAGTGACGTGATAAATAGTGAGATCATACTTCAGTGTACCTTCCATACACACAAAAAACATATCTGCAACTGTTGGTGTAAACATCGACATGTCTGTGTGATGCTATCAATTACAAAACTTTGTGTTGTGACAAATAGTAGCTAGGTAATCAAATCTATTTATTTATTTCTATCGTAATGGGGTCCTCCGTTTTCCACACAGGGTTCAGTACAGACACCCACACACCCACCCGCACAAGACTCTTCCATCGGTGGAAAATCCCTCTCTTACTCTTTCTCGTGTATCCCTTAGGAAGTGAGTCATTCTGAGCCTTAGGCAAACCTCAAAATTGATATCGTTTAGTGTTTATTATTCAAGATCAGGCATACGATTTATTACATTTTGTTTGCTAAAAGTTCTTCATACAATATACAGCACTCCGTCTGTTCAAAAGCCGCGCATTCCCATCTGTGCTAAGAAAAAAAAAAAGCCTCTGAGTGGTTTCCATCAATAATTATAACAAACCCTGAAGATCTCTTGTGACAGATGAGCAGCACTGAATATGCAAATTGATCAATATTGTGTTTATTATACGGCTTTGAAGCATTGCCATCATTAAAGCAAAATGCGAGCTATTACGCTGATGTGGATGAATTGATTCGTTGCTGAATTATTGACTGGCCATTTAAAAACAAACACAACAGCGTGGGTAGAGGTGCATTTGTCTTTAAGAGGGCTTCATAGGAGACTGGCATGAACCAAAAAAAAAAAAAAAAAAAAAAAAAAGCCCAAAGCCACTGTCAAAGCATCAGAAGACTGGATTTCAGCTATATACCCAACAAACAGGCCTTGGGCTACTGTCCACACTTTCTAAAGTGGAACAAGAGGAGGTCTTCTGAAACAGCGAAGAAGAAAGGTATGCCAGGTGAAGCCTCTCTGACATTAACTCACCATCAGGAGCTCAATGAGTGTAGCTGCTGGGAAGTAATCACACCCGTACAAGCGACCGCACAAAGGTAGGCCATGGAAAGCGGAGAACTCTGATCTTTAAAAAACCCGATCTTTGTTTTTTTTTTTTTTTTTTTTTCAAAGCAGCCAAACAAACCACTCACTCGCAAAGCACCTGGACAAACTCGTAAACGACAGGAGATATGCATTACAGAGGATCAAGATAAACAACGCAGATATGCAGATTAAAGGCGCATACAGGATACAGAGTAATTACAACATCCATTTGCACATAAGTTTGCACATAATTTCCTTTTCCTTTCTGAATTTTCTTGGTTCGTCCCATATATATGCCGGTTGATAACTTGTCATTGTCCCTTTCCTTATTTTTTGTTAATAGCACATAATGGGGCCACTCACTGATGTCCAGTTTAAAGGCTTAAACAAAAGTAGAAAAAAGAGGTGTGGAGTAGTATGAAGCCAACGGAGCCTCCTTAACAGGGGAAATAAACAGTGACGTGATAAACCGTGAGATCATACTTCAGTGTACCTTCCATACACACAAAAAACATATCTGCGATAACTGTTGGTATAAACATTGACATGTCTGTGATGCATTATTGAAAAAAATATGAAAAGTAAGTACTTTCATGAGAAAAAAACATTTTACACATGAAAGTCAAGCATTTCACCAATAAAGAACCAGTATCAGAATACGTTAATAGAGACTTGGAAGCACTTCTGTAAGTCGCTCTGTAAGACAGGGGTCATACAACTGTGGCTTTATCAATGTAAAACTTTGGGGAAGACCAAAGACTTGGAAAACACAGTTATATAATTAGAAAAAAAAACATTTTAACATACAAACAATTATAGCTTCTGTAGCTATTCCTTTGGTCCAATCATGAAATAAATAGTATCTTTAAAATATAAAAGCCTTGAAAAGAGAGAATTCACACAGATTAATTTATCTATGATGAGACCTAATGGTTAAAAAGTAACTATTTTTGCTATTCAGTATATATATATATATATATATATATATATATATATATATATATATATATATATATATATATATATATATATATATATATATAGATATATATATCTATATATATCGAGTATATATATAGAGAGGAGAGAGAGAGAGAGAGAGAGTGTATATGTGTATGTATGTACAGTATATATGTGCTGCCTGATCTTCTTATACACATGTTTATAATGCCTCTTGCATGCCTTTCATCCCTGATTTATGTATTGTCCTATTTCTTATTACAGTTTCCTTGTACTTTGACGTTTGTCTAATGTTGACCTTAACATGCCTGTTTGGTTTATGAGTAGGCCTATGGATTTTTGCCACTATCGGCTCTGAGTGAGTTCACGGGAAATGCCTGAATAAATAGATTTGGAACAGGACCTCTCACTTACAGTACATTAGTCTGGCTCACAAATATTACAACAACAACAAAAAATGTTCGATTCCTTTTCCGGCTGAATAAAAGGCTATTATGAGACATTCAATGCTTCATTAACAAAATGTAAATTAAAATTTAATTTGGTCGCCCTTATCCAGAGCGACTTACAACTGAGCCATTGGGGGTTAAGGGCCTTGCTTAAGGGCCCACTAGTGAGATCTTGGTGGTGGTGGGATTTGAACTCTCCCGGGCCAGATCATCACAATACCTTAACCACTGAGATACCACTTCACTGTTTATTTTTTGACAACATCTCTCATGTTGTTTTGTGTAGCACCAAAGTCAGCTATATATATATATATATATATATATATATATATATATCTATATATATATATATATATATATATATATATATATATATATATATATATAGCCACTTGACCTGGCTTGATATTGTGAATTTGTCTCACAAAATAACACAGGATGTATACGAGGGATTCGAATGAATGAAGAATCATTTGATATTTTGGGAATTGGAATGTTTTTGTTTTTGTTTTTTTTACATCACACATACACAAATTGTATGGATTGTTTAGCATCAATGGATCTTTTTTCCCTGCAATCTTGATATCTTCTCATTCACATGGCTTTCCTCGGTCTGATCCCAGACCTGGTGCATACATTTAGTCTCTATCAGAAGTACTGTTGTAGTGTCTGTATAGTACACACATCTATTACCTTCATTCATTCATTCATTCATCTTCTACCGCTATATCCGATCTTCCCTCGGGTCACGGGGAATCTGTGCCTATCTCAGGAGTCTATGGGCATTTAGGCAGGATACACCCTGGATGGAATGCCAACCCATCACAGGGCACACACACACTCACAATCACACACACATTCATACACTAGGGACAATTTTCCAAGGTGCCAATCAACCTACTGTGCATGTTTTTGGACCGGGAGGAAACCGGAGAACCCGGAGAAAAACCCCCTGAGGCACGAGGAGAACATGCAAACTCCACACACATGGTCGAGACGGGAATCGAACCCGGATCCTGGAGGTGTGAGGTGAACGTGCTAACCACTAAGCCACCGTGTACCCTACATCTATTACATATAATAAGTAAACAATAATTTTTGAAAAAAAACACCCATAAACCAAAATTAGGTGCTGTTTGTTCCTGATTGCTATAAATGTCATTTCCAAAAAAAGGATTGCTAAAAAGTATTTAGCCCTAAATTAACTCCATTGTTGTACGGTATTTACACCTATACATAATTATGTGTTTAGGTATATATTTAAGTAATTGCTCGTAAGTAAGTAACTGCCTCTCCCAATTGGGAGTTTGTCGGTTTGAAAGTGTCTTGCATTATAGACTGTGCTCTCCTAGACTCAAATCAATATTGCGGTTTATTTAATTTGTTGGATACACACTCATCCAATAAACGGAACTCTGACCCAAGCGCTCCTATTACCAGTGGGATAACCCTGGGTTTAACCTTCTACATTTACTCATAGTTTCTTTTTCAGGCTCCTGGTATTTGTTCAGACTCTCATTTTCCTTCCTTTCCTGATGTTCCGATCACCTGGGATTATTATTTCTCCTGTTCTTCTTCCTCCTTATCTATTATTGGTGTGTCTGGTTGCTTTGCCATTACTAGTTTATCGGTTTAAATCTGTCTCTTTGTGCAGTTTTACGTACAGAGTTACAGACGTGGACAAAATTGTTGGTACCCTTTGGTCAATGAAAGAAAAAGTCACAATGGTCACAGAAATAACTTTAATCTGACAAAAGTAATAATAAATAAAAATTCTATAAATGTTAACCAATGAAAGTCAGACATTGTTTTTCAACCATGCTTCAACAGAATTATGTAAAAAAATAAACTCATGAAACAGGCATGGACAAAAATGATGGTACCCCTAGAAAACACAGAAAATAATGTGACCAAAGGGACATGTTAATTGAAGGTGTGTCCACTAATTAGCATCACAGGTGTCTACAACCTTGTAATCAGCCATTGGGCCTATATATATGGCTCCAGGTAATCACTGTGTTGTTTGGTGATATGGTGTGTACCACACTCGACATGGACCAGAGGAAGCAAAGGAAAGAGCTGTCTCAAGAGATCAGAAAGAAAATTATAGACAAGCATGTTAAAGGTAAAGGCTATAAGACCATCTCCAAGCAACTAGATGTTCCTGTGAGTACAGTTGCACATATTATTCAGAAGTTTAAGATCCATGGGACTGTAGCCAACCTCCCTGGACGTGGCCGCAGGAGGAAAATTGATGACAAATCTAAGAGACGGATAACAAGAGACGGATAACAAAAGAGCCTAGAAAGACTTCTAAAGAGATTCAAGGTGAACTTCATGCTCAAGGAACATCAGTGTCAGATCGCACCATCCGTCGTTGTTTGAGCCAAAGTGGACTACATGGGAGACGACCAAGGAGGACACCATTGTTGAAAACGAATCATAAAAAAGCAAGACTGGAATATGCCAAACTACATGTTGACAAGCCACAAAGCTTCTGGGAGAATGTCCTGTGGACAGATGAGACAAAAATCGAAGTTTTTGCCAAGGCACATCAGCTGTATGTTCACAGACGAAAAAATGAAGCATATCAAGAAAAGAACACTGTCCCTACTGTGAAACATGGAGGAGGCTCTGTTATGTTCTGGGGCTGCTTTGCTGCGTCTGGCACAGGGTGTCTTGAATCTGTGCAGGGTACAATGAAATCTCAAGACTATCAAGGAATTCTAGAGAGAAATGTACTAGCCAGTGTCAGAAAGCTTGGTCTCAGTCGCAGGTCATGGGTCTTGCAACAGGACAATGACCCAAAACACACAGCTAAAAACACCCAAGAATGGCTAAGAGGAAAAAATTGGACTATTCTAAAGTGGCCGTCTATGAGCCCTGACCTCAATCCTATTGAGCATCTTTGGAAGGAGCTGAAACATGCAGTCTGGAAAAGGCACCCTTCAAACCGGACACAACTGGAGCAGTTTGCTCATGAGGAGTGGGCCAAAATACCTGCTGAGAGGTGCAGATGTCTCATTGACAGTTACAGGAAGCGTTTGATTGCAGTGATTGCCTCAAAAGGTTGCGCAACAAAATATTAAGTTAGGGGTACCATCATTTTTGTCCATGCCTGTTTCATGAGTTTATTTTTTTACATAATTCTGTTGAAGCATGGTTGAAAAACAATGTCTGACTTTCATTGGTTAACATTTATAGAATTTTTATTTATTATTACTTTTGTCAGATTAAAGTTATTTCTGTGACCATTGTGACTTTTTCTTTCATTGACCAAAGGGTACCAACAATTTTGTCCACGTCTGTACATACTTCAGTGTGATGTCTGATCTCAAGAGCATCAATATTCATTGCAGCTTGGGGGGTCTGATATGATATACCTTGTTGCTAACATGATTAGTGCTATCCTGCGTCTCTTTTAGGCGTCATTGAAACATTACATACGCGGTATTATGCGGAGACAGGAAGTAGTGAGGTCTGAATTCTTTCTTTTCTGTACTTAAGTAGATTTTTATGGTATCAGTACTTTACATTTACAGCATTTGGCTGCATTTGCCCTTATCCAGAGCGACTAAGAACTGAGCAATTGAGGGTTAAGGACCTTGCTCAAGGGCCCACTAGTGGCATCTTGGTGGTGGTGGGATTTGAAGTTGCGATCTCCCCAGTCTAGAGGCCAGTGCTTTAACCACTGAGCTACCACCTTACTTCAATGCTTTTTTTTGGACCTCTCATTGCATTTTGTAAACAAATATTTGTACTTGATCTTCATGTGTTCAGTCCGTCAACCTATTTGTCGACATTACGTGGCTTTTTTCAGCCTACCACTGGTGTATCCTTTGTATTGTTGGCTAGTTTACTAAGCTACCAATGAGCAAGGCAGAAGGCGACAAGAAGTCTGGCTAACATGGATGAGACATGCGATGTAAACATTCCTGACCACTTTTTTTTCATGGTGGATGTTCAGCCTGAATACTTTCATTAGGTAACAACATAAACATTTGTTTTATTAATATGATGTGAGCTCTAGTTACCAGTGCACTAATACAGGTAGTAATAATGTCTAATTTATACTTAAGTACTTTTAAAACATGAGTATCTGTACTTCTACTTAAGTGAGGCGTGTGTGTACTTTTGGCATCTCTGTACTTTTGGTGCCCCGCTATGATAAGCTGTTTCTATGTAATCCACATTTCCTGTGTTATTTCTCCTCCTTAGGGGAATACTGCTCATGTTCTTCACCCTCTGGCGCCCATCTGATTGACTGCTGCCTCTTAACACAATTTCATTTGTTCTGATTATGAAAATTTACACTAATCACATGTCTTGGTTTTGAAATCTTTTCTGGTGGCTCAATAAGCCAAAGTAGTTTTTTTTTGGTTGTCAGAATAACAGCACAGTATTGGAGGACACAGAATTATCAGGAAGAGAATGCTGTAACATTTCCCTCCGCTGGTCCTAAGGAGCCCAACTCAAACCTGTTCCGGCATTACAATGCTCCCTTTTCACAAAGCAAGGTTCATGAAGTCATGGTTGTCTATGCTGGTGTGGATGTGCTCCAATGAGTCTTGACCTTAACCCCACTGAACACTTTTGAAATGAACTGGAACACGGAATGCACGCCAGGCCTTCTCGCCCAACATCAATACCTGACTTCACTAATGCACTTGTGGCTGAACGGTCAGAAATCCCCACTGCCATGTTCCAAAGAACAGAGTATAGCTTTTCCCAGAAGAGAGGAAGTTATTAATAATAGCAAAGACAAACTCTAAAATAGGATGTTGAACACGCACACATTATTGCAATGGTGAGCCGAGAAGGGGATATCTTCAAGCTTTGTTAAATGTATAATATATATATTTCAGGGATTCTTTATGAAACTGAAGCGGGGGCCAAGTAACTCTGTGGTATGTGCTATCCTTTATGGTCATTTGCTCACTGGTTTTGTGTTGACCCCTATTGTTTGCTTCCAATGTCACTCTGAGTTGGTAATGAAGGTGTGTTTTTTCGGACTAAATGTTTGCAGTCTAGACGTTGCTTAGGTTAAGTGTGTCTGATCTTGGAATCTTGGTGAACAGATTTATAACCGGTTTTAACAGATATAGCCAGTAAAAAGTTTGGTGAACTTGGCTTGTGTATATTCCCAGTAGGGTTCATTTATACAGTCTTGCCTTTAGTAGCTTGGTGTTTTCCTTTTCTTTACTTGCTGTTGCTTTTCCTCAGATGCTGCTGTTGTTAGAGGTCACCACAGCAGATCACTGGTCCTCATATTTGATTTGGCCGGCTTGGTTTCCTGCTAGGTAATCAACCCTTGGCTGAAGCAGTGAGATACATGAAGAACCGGGCAGTACCTTGGCTTGACCATTGCGTTTAATCACACATGGTAGTTAATGTACAATGACTCCCTTCCAATTGTGCTGTGCTTGACTACAGAGTTTAAAAACTGCTGTTAAATGCCCTGGACAGTCACAGAATGCAACTATGCAGTAACTACGGCAAAAAAGCCATAATGGTGGAAATCATATCACCGACATAGAGGCAAAAGCGAGTGTTAAATATTGATTGTTTTGAACATATATTGTGAACATATTGTAAAAAAAAAAAAAAAAAGGCTATAGTGAGGATTACAAAGATAAAGCTAAGTCTATATGGTCTATGCCCTGGGTTTGAGTAGTATTTTATCCAGCAGGTCATTTTAAAATGTCAGTGTACCAAATACATTATGGTCATTCGTCCTATTCTGTGAATTCTTTGCAGGCCTATAGAGACCCTGTGAGTAAGTGAGATATAAAGTCTGAGAGAGAGAGAGAGAGAGAGAGAGAGAGAGAGAGAGAGAGAGAGAGCCATAATAAAAGAGAGCAATGGCATGGTATGGTGACCTCTATGAAAAGACTCTTCAGACTGGCCCATTCTGTCTCTCCCCTTTACCGGCCTGCCTATCAGTAGAATAAAATCAAAGATGAATGTCGAGGGCCTTGGGTTCAAACTGGCAGGTTTAATTTCAGATTCTATAATTTGGGTCCATCTGTAGAGGTTGTCAGCCACTACACCTGCCCTTTTTTCTCTCTTTTTTTCTTTCTTTTTTTTTAAGATATTGCCCAGGCTGCTAAATAGCGCTCATCCCCTGTGCCTGGGTCAGCTCCCAGCTCCCTGCTCCTGGCTCTGGGCTCCCGGCTCTCACTTTCACACTCTCCATATGTCGCTCTCTCTCTCTCTCACTCTCTTTCCATCTCTCTCTTCCTCTCGCTCTCTTTGTCCTTGTCGCATGCTTGTGCTCAATTGCTTTCTCTCACATTTCATCACTGGCCCATTACTGTGATTCCTCTCGGGTTTCCATTTCAAAACTAGTTTCTTTTTTTTTATGCCACTGATCTCCACCACCACCCCCTCCCCCCATTTTGTTGTGGTTAAGGGAACACAGCATGGCCCATGGTGCTTAGCTGGTAATGGAGAGGAATAACACTACTACTGAACTCTTTAGGGTAAAAGAGGTGCCCAGAGATAAAATGAGATAAAAGCGAATAAAATCCTTGTTTATTTGGTTTTTTTTTAGCATCCCTAATAAAGGCATGATTAACAAACTATGGCCACGTATATGTGTGTATGATGTGAAGAAATAAAAATGAATCCTGGACAAAGATGTCCAAATGGCCCTGGTACCAAGTGAATGTGCTGTAGAAAACCAGGACTCATATTCATACAAACCTAAAAAAATAAAAAATAAAAATGTTGATTTACAGAAAAAAAAAATTTGATTAGGCAATAAAAAAGTCATAAACTTTTTATGTGCCATTCACTGACCAAGGACAAGGACAGAGCTGAAAAGAAAACATGCAGCAACCTCCTTTAGCCCCATATAAAATTATTTCTATTGCTTTCTACAAGTGTTTTTCTCAACATGTTGGTCTGCTCCAGAATATAAAGACTTGGCGATGAATGGCAACATTATGAACTCTCTCACTCTCTATCTCTATCTCTCTCTCACTCACACACACACTCACACACGATTTTTTTTTTTTTTTTTTTTGCTTTGATGAGAACACAACATTGACCTGAAGAATGAGTGTGGGATGCTTCATGTCAAATACACAAGATCTCCCACATGAAAAAAAAGAAGAAAAAAAAACACAGGGAAAAAATCAATATCTTCAGCCCAATAGGTTTCACGCTGCAATTACCAAAAAAGAAAAGGACAAAAAAAAAAAAAAAGCGCCTACTGCTAACAATTGCCGAACGTTGTTGACACAAGTAACGCACACAAAAGAAAAATATAAGGGCAAGACAAGGGCATACAAACTATAGAGCCGAAGCTACAATGTAAGTGCAGAGCTATAGAAAATTGCTCGCTGGTCACTAGACACCAAAATTCTATGGTTCCTGTTGATCTCATAACCGTTAGAATACCAACAGCAGCGAAATAAAGGTTGGGATTTCCTAGAAATTACTCAAATGAATAATACGAAAGTGAAACGGTTTCATTCACTTTCTCTGAAGCCCATATTCATAAATCGTTATGAATCAATATGGTGTCTTTGCACAAACTACTGATAAACCTGCCATAAATGTCTAAGTAATGAATCAAATGCGAGAAATCACACTGTTGTAGGAAAATCATCTGAACAGGGTGGTGTGATAGAGCTTACGGTTTCATTTTGCACACTTGAAAAGAACCAATTTCCTATAACACCACCTGATAGTGCTTTATTCCCCTTATACAATGGTGATTTTTGATTTTGGTGAAATTACAATGTGTCGAATGAATTCCTGTTAACATGTATGCTCGCTACATATGTTAGATATCTCCATTCCAACAGATTCTATATTTGCTCTGCCTTGATTTATATCTATCTATCTATTATATCTATCTATCTGTCTTATATCTATCTATTTATATCTATCTATCTGACAATTCTTAAATAAATAAATAAATAAATAATATACAACATAGGCGTACATATTTACACATATACAATACATATTTATTCACATTCACATTTATTTATTATGACCTTTCTTTACTCAGACATAAAACAAACACATTTTTGACCACTAAACATTTGTATTACTAATGCAAAAGTTTCGTTTGCTGTCCTGATGATTTAATAAATCTCCATATCTATATCTATATCTATATCTATCTCTCTCTCTCTCTCTCTCTCTCTCTCTCTCTCTCTATATATATATATATATATATATATATATATATATATATATATACATATAAGGACCAGTGGGCCAGTAAATGCGTTACAGTGGCGTAAACTGCGAACTGTTCCGTATTGAATATTAAAATAAAGACAGTGTTAGAGATAATGCTAAGGCAATGTTGTATCTCACTATGAACTCAACAGGAAATAAGGGGTTATAACTGGCTACGTGACTGAGGGGTACAGTGCTGATAGGAGTCTCACCTTTGTGCTCGCGAATTTCAGCCTCGCGAAATCTTTTTCTGCAGATATACTGTATATACGCGTGTACGCATTATATCTGAATCTCAAATGATGTTTTCTAATTGTTCCTTAAAATAATACTATTCCACTCATTAATCATTATAATTAAGCTCAGGTTTTCCATTTCTTGGCCCAAGCAATCTTCTTCTTGGTGTTTTTCTGAAGTAATGGTTTCTTTGCTGCTAATTGGCCATGAAGGCCAGACTCATGCAATCTCCTCTGTACAGTGGAAATGGAACTATGCATCTGCCAATAAGCATATTGCGGCTGATAATGCTAAAACACATATCCTCTGCAGCAGAGGTAGCTCTTGGTCATTCTGGGATGGAGTTGATGAGAGACTGTTTTGTCATAGTGTTTGACGTTTTTTCTTCACTGCACATAGAGAATACCTTTGACTGACCTTCCTCTGACTTTTTTCTATAATTAAGTAAATAATAAATAATATGGATTTGTACAGAAGTATTGACTCGGTCCTCACCTTTCCTCTGCAAAAGACAAGCAAGCAAGAAATGTCGCCAATACACTCCAGAAAATGCACACCAATAAACTGAAACCCGTTCCAGGTGAATCTTGGATGAGAGGACATCATGTGTGTATCTTCATAAAGCTCACACAAGGGCATTGATATGCTGGAGCAGGTTTGGGTCTCATAGTGTGGTGAAAATCTACCACATCCACAGACATCCAATGCAATTGTGGGTCTCCAAGTTTGTGGAAAAAGCGCACATTACTGGGAAAAGACAAGCACATTTGTTCTTACAGGATCCTGGACCAGCAGTAAACGCTTTCATTGCAAATCAAAACATTCCCAGCAGGAGTTGCCTAAAAGCAGCAAAAACAAATCCAGACACGGATGATTCTCTGGCAAGACGCATTTGAAGCTAAACAAACACGTCGACGTTCTGTAGTGTATAATCGCATGCGACTGGTTCCCGGTCCGCTTGTACGCCGCATACACTGGTTAAAATCACAGTGGCAATAAACACACTGCGGGTCACATTAGCAAACCGAGGTCAGGCCTTGTTCTCCAAAACTGGAGGGGATGCAGTATACCTGGGAGATGCTCAACATGACAGCTGTGTTATTTGTGTTGCCACTGAGCAAGTCCAGACCACCGTCTAACTGCAGACGAGAGGAAGGGAAGAGGAAACTGCTTTTCACCATTCATTTCCAAACGGGACACATGGACGTTCTCACATAGACCATTTCTCTTTCCTTTTTCATCTCTCTCTCTCTCTCTCCCTCTCTTTCTTTCTTTCACACACACACACACACACACAGACACACACACAGAAGCACACACACAGTCACCGAAACCCACACATGGGTCTAAAACTCAGTTATAATTATTTCTTATTTTGATTGCAGTCCCTGGAGGATAGAAATACCTTTTTGATGAGGGCCGAGCCAAAGTGAAACTCTAGTCAAGTGCTGAGACTTGGCACTAGCATGGAGGAGCCCAGGAAAAAAAGAAAAGGCCCAGTTTAATTTTCTCTGCTTCATTAGTTAGCGAGACCTCTGTAAGCCCTCCCAATGAGCCTGCTTGCTGCCACACACACACACACACACACACACACACACACACACACACACACACACACACACACACACACTCATACACACATAAATATATACATATAACGCACACACAGTTACACACATGTTCCAGTGGTGCTTGTCTCTGTGGCTGTTGACTTGCCTTGCTTATTAGCCACCACACACACACACACACACACACACACACACAGTTCAGGTGTGGCTTCAGGCAACACACATGTCTCAGCTCAATTGGTTTTTATCAGATTTCATCAGAGGACCATTACCTCCCTCTCTACCCCCCTCTTTCTCTCTTTCCCTTGTAGCATTCTGTTACTTAGCTGTATTTTCCTGCTGGGTACTCAGGCAGATGCATGCATGTTTAACCGTATACATCGTACAAGGTGAGAAGGTTAACTATATAATGTTAACCTCCTCTGGCTAGTTCCAATTTGGTAGAATTGAACATGCCGTAGCCTTTAACATAAGCGTAGACATTCAATTTCACCTCTTTTTAGCATTCGGCTCACTCATTCGCGGCATATGTGATTCAGTCGCACCTGGTAATGAGAAGCGAGTGCAAGATTGGAGGGCGTGGAGGGGGAATTGGGGCGGCGAGTTGCCTCGTGTTCTAGATCCTCGAACAGAGGACATTCATTATGTATAATGTTGAAAAAATATTTAGAAAATATTATTACTTTTAATTAATACATATAACTTTACAATACTAGTGCCAGCAGCAAAGGAATATGTGCAAATATAAAACAGAGAGAGATGTAGTATATATATATATATATATATATATATATATATATATATATATATATATATATATATATATATATATATATATATATATGGAATGATGGGATGAATGGAATGCCAACCCATCGCAGGGCACTCACATTCACACACTAGGGACAATTTTCCAAGCTGCCAATCAACCTACCATACATGTTTTTGGACCGGGGGAAACCGGAGAACCTGGAGAAAAAAACCCTGAGGCACAGGGAGGAACATGCAAACTCCACAAGCACATAGCTGAGACGGGAATCGCACCCCGACTCTGGAGGTGTGAGGCGAACGTGCTAACCACTAAGCCACCGTGCCCATATACCTGTTATATATATATATAGGGGCACGATTTGAACATTCTGTTCGACAATTAGTAGCGATTTGTTGTAATAATAAGAGATAATAAACACCAGTCTTCTGGAAAGATTATAACGATAAGATCATAACTTCATGATTAGTGCAAGCCTTGAGTCATCAATAGTTCACAATTAAGCAAATATTAACTCAGGTCTTAAGTAGCACCTTAAGTGAAACTTAGCTTTATCATCGTACCCTCGCCAGCCACTCTTTGATTCTTCAAACTGTTCTGAATTGTTTTACACAGTTTATATTGGCTGCTACCAATGGAGACTCCTTATATATAAAAAAAAACTCCACCAAATTTGTTAAACAGCATCTTCACTTAGAGTTTTAGATTATTAATCTGTGAGTACTTTTGCCCAATAGAGCCAGTGTATAGATTCAAGACTTCAATCATAATAGTAGGACTTATTACTATTCCATATGTGCAGATTTCGAATAGTCCTATAGCTACATCGGCTATTGTAATTTGATTTTAAATTGACGCGTTGACTAATCATCCACTCGTCATTTCTTACCCCCCTACCACATATTCATTATATGAGACAATTTCTAATGTATTACAATAAGAACAGACGTTTGTAATAGCCTCCAGGCTACAGAGAAAAAAAAATATGGTTCATTAAACTTCATAAAGTAGTCACAAGCGCTAAAGAAGCCTGCCCTCCATCCCACACCAATATCAATATCCAGCCCAGTAAGAAAGCTATCAGTGGAGTGCTTTAGCAACTGAAATATACTGACTTAATTTACTTCCATTGAGCCCTGCAGAGAAAATGACTGTGATAATACCGAGCTAAAGAGCCTGAACCCACTTCTGAAGAGCCAGAACATTTGCACTTGCTCTAATAAGGAGTTAAGCACTGCGGGTAGTGTGTGTGTGTGTGTGTGTGTGTGTGTGTGTGTGTGTGTGTGTGTGTGTGTGTGTGTGTGTGTGTGTGTTTGGGCGAGCGTTCATCTGTCAGAAAGGGACCGGGTTCATGATAGATACTAGTACCCTTTCTGCAGTAAGGCATTTGTTAATGCTTTCAGGATAATACCTGATAAGTGTAATGCCATGGGGTGAGTTTCATAGCCTGGACTAGATGAAGAAGTAGAAATATTTCATACATTTAAAGCTCAATGACTCTACATACAGCATGTTAGGTTCACATGGACAAATTCTTATGAACTGTCCATTTTGAACATCCCGTTCCACATTTAGCCCTTATTGTCTATCATAATCTCCACTTCTCTGGGATGATGATTTTGGAGTGTATTTATGGAGATTTGAAGCTCATTCAGAGCCACAAGGGCATCAGTAACGTTATGTATTGATGTAGGATGAGGAGGCCTGGGGTGCAAACATGTTCATTAGGGTTGAGGTCTCTCTCTTTTCTCTCTGTCTCTCTCTCTCTCTCTCTCTCTCTGTATATATATATATATATATATATATATATATATATATATATATATATATATATGTTTAATGTTTAAACATAATGCTACCACCACCATGCTTCTTATGTAAGACTGAAGCTCCATTACACAACCATCTCATAATGGTTGAATGCATGATCGTATCCCTGCACATATGATATTTATGAGAGTTACACAATGGACAACAAGAGAAAAAAAGGAATGCATACCGATAAATCATTATATTCCTCTTGTGAGCTTGGTGCTAATGCAGCCTGTGTAACTTGCACAGATTGTTTTCATGAGACACTTTATCTTCTTTACCTGCCAGCTTTTTTCTTGACCACACATTCTCATTCCCATACAAAGATAGTACAGTTTCGCTACAATGCATGCATTTATCTCTTCAGCAAGAAAGGAGCATGGGAATGCTTGGAACACACACACACACACACACACACATGCCTTACTCCACACTTGTGCTAAAAACACACACACAGACCCATGCATTCACATAAGCTTCCATCTTGGCGCTATTTGTGTGTGTGTGTGTGTGTGTGTGTGAGTGTGAGTGAGAGTGAGAGGTGCTTATGTGAGGCTTGTTTGGAGCGGATACGAGCCTGGTCTCTGACCTAGACTGTGGGCCTCAGGGGAAGGTCGGATCCTTTTGACCCCTACGTTCCACTGGCTGTGGTGAGCAACCCCAAAAATGCCTCCCAGGAACACAAAGGCAGACACAAACATACACACACAGTATAATATGATGTCCCACAAGGATTTAGGATTATTCTAACTTCGTGTCAAGCCCGTTGAACACAAATAGGATTGACGGCATTTATTGCTGAAAACACAGTGATGATTTTTCAGCCGTTTAGCGAAAAATGTTAAGACAAGGCCAAAAACAACATTGTTATGGCAAACTTTCATATTCTAAATTCCGACGTAAATATGACCCAAAAATACTGATGCTGGCAAATAAATCTGCGACTCCTAAGAGAGTATCTCCAAACCTGCTTATAGCCAAAGTAAAATAGTTACATTTCCTATAGTTGCAGAGCCAACAAAAAGTCCAGGGGTGCAGTTTGACCCAAAGCAATTACACCTGGAAGAGGTCAAGTCCAAGATTTGGCAAAAACTCAAGTGTATAGTCTTGTGCCTCTTGTAAGGCATTCCATGGGTCATGGTTAGGGTTATGATTAAGCATATAGGAAGAGCAGGATCAGATCCTCTAACCCCTCTGAACCCCTGAATCTGTTTGAAATCCAACACATTAGCAAGTTTGCTAAATGATAGTTATTGTAATAATTCATTATTAATTCACTGCTTATAATTTGAAACTCCATGGCCAGCTGTGGTGGACGTCACACTGTTTTTTGAACATTCCATTTCAGATTTGGTCCCTCTTTTGCTCTAAATGGCAATGGCGGGATGGATTTCCATGAGATTTTATACTAGCAGAGTCCTGAAAGATGCTGAATGTAGCTGCGAGGCCGATATCGAATTCAGGTTTGGAATCAGGCGTGTGCCCCAATTGCGCCAGTTTAAAGGCAGATTTGCTAAGCTGGGTCAGGTGTGAGCTGGGTGGGTTTTGCTCAGCTCCGCAAAAGAAAAAGAAAAAAAGCCCATGCTGTGGAGATTTGGGAGTAAATGCTGCACTCTGTCCCCAGCACAACACAGTAGACATGTTAGTTTAGCGAAAGCACTGATTTGTACTGTTTGTTTGAGTCGATGTAGCTGTTAGTTGCACGTGTTGATTTAAAGTGTTAGCATCTGAGAGAGAGCGAGAGAGAGAGAGTTGTGTTGACGCAGTCTTTTTCCAGATGTCCGGCCCCGTACCGTCAAGGTATTATTGAAATGAGACATATAAATGTGCGTCTCACCTTCGGTGTTAAAGCCTGCATGCAGGGACGTGGCGTTCCAGCTTTTTTTTCCTCTCTCTCTCTTTTTTTTTAAGCACATCAAGCTTATCCTCGCCACCCAAACATTTCAGACTAAACAATTGTGACTTGGCTGGGAATTGAACTTTGAATCCAGATGCTACTCCTCTAGAAGCCCACTGTTGCCTCTCTCTCTCTCTCGTTCCTTCTCACACATACACACACACACACACACACACACACCGAGTCACTCTTAGGTTGCGAGTTCTTTAATTGGAGTGGCAGTCAGAGACGCTCTTTCAACAGACGCAATGCATGGGGGAGTTCCCACTCCTGGCAGAGGCTGTCCATTAGGGCTCCAAATAAAAGAAAGCTGAGAGCTATGTTTCAGGTGTTTATTGCTAAATCAGCTTCGGGGCAGCTGTCTCCAGTCTACTTCCCACCCCTTTCACTCGAGTACGCCTGGGTCGGCACGAAACAAAACAGCATTTGAAAGAAGAAAAACACACACACTCACACACACAGCAGATGTTTAGTCACTGAAAGTAGTGGGTTTGATTTGATCCTATTTCTCAGTATTCTCTTTTTTTTTTTTTTCTCCACTGTCTTCATGGAGCTGAACGTTTATCTCCAGCACATCATTTGTAGAGCCTCACTTGTTAGGTAAAGCATACCGTAGACAGAGAGTTACAGGGGTGGTTAGCTGTTTACTTTTATTAGCTGGCGTAATCCGAACTGCAGATCTTTCAACAGCCACGGCCTTGTTTTATTCTCAGAAAGGCTTAGCCACCTGTGGAGGCCAAGACCAACTCTCTTCACTCCCATTCGTGTTCCTGTCACCTCAAACCAAGCATGACTTCCTGCCAAAACAGCCTCAGAATGTGTTGCGAGTAGGTGCGACCCAGGTAGCCGTTATAGGTACTATGGTTCCAAGAAGTTTTGTGTTTCTGTAATGGTGAATCTGGCACACAAAAAAACAGGGTTAGTGAAAATACACCTCAGTACATGTTATAAAAATAAGTATAAATTTCCATTTAGGAATGAAACATATATTTTGCATGTTTCCAGAATAATACAGGAAATGCAATATTAATGGAAGAACATCCTAATAATGTTAATCAAGATTGCGTTTTACATCATGGCTATAAAGGCTTCATTACCACCCCCCCCAGTCCAGTTTATTTACGACCCCTTTAAATCTGTTCAGTAATGAATCTTAGATATCTCATAAGATTAGAATATAAAGTTTATTTATTTATTTAAAAAAAAAAAAAAAAAAGATACCAGAACCAAAGAATCAGAAGCTCAAGTATGAACAATCCTTTGCCAGCTGTGAGGGTGACTGTTTGACCCCTTTCCATTTAGGAGCCCCGACTTCCTCCTCATTATCTCCCATATGTTTATAGGAGCTTAAAAAGAGCCCCTGTGTCTTTCACAGGCAAGGTAAGGGGAATTCAGGCAAATCCCCCAACTCCACTCAATCTTGGCCTTTTCAGCACATTTTCTGCCGGCATCCTTGCGGCCTCTTTTTTCCGAAACGAAACAAAACATGGAAAGAAAAACAAGAAAGCGTCGCGAAAAAAGGCGGAAACGTTATTTAAAAGGTACCAGACCGCATCATTTTCCACCGATATTATATACTCCCTCGCTGTAGTCCAAAATATATACGGGCCGCGTGCCAAGAATGTCAAACTAAAACACATAGACTCGACATCTGGACAGAGGCAGAACAAAACATCCATTTAATCAAAGCTGAATGAGGCGGTTTCCCGTTTACCCTCTGAATCCATCGTTTGTTGTGTTCGCCTCTGATCCTGCCATTGGCTTACCTTTCAGCCACTTTCGCCACAATTTGGAGCGAGCTGTTCTTTTTCATTAGGGCAAGCCACATTGTGTGTGACGAACAGAGGAGGCAGTGTGCTTCGCGAGCATACCTCCAGTGCCGGCGGTCCAACATCCACTTCAGAAAGTTGCTGTTGGCTAAACAGCCTGGAAGACTTTTGGAAGGGTGGCGGAAGGTAATAGCTGTAGAGTTGTGGGCTTGAAGGCGCGCTCCCAGAGCTGCATGGCAGGCCTCCAGTGCTTCGGCTGAACAGGAAATATTTACTCGCTTAATGAACTGGATGGGTGGACCAAGATTCCAGGCAATTAAGGAGCGAATGATATGCGCAAGGTGTCTGTAACAATGTGGCTTGGCACCACTAAGGCTCGAGACAGCACTTTATTCGCACGTGCCCTTGGAATATATACCTACGTCACTGAGCATAGTATTTGAGCTGGCACATTGCGAAACACTATTTATCAGTTAACGCAAAGTTCTGCAGGAACTGCAGGAAGATCTGTCCTGACTTTGATCGAAGCGCTATCAATGACAGGTATCCATCTTGTAGTGAGCTCCATGCAAATATTTCCTCAGGGAGTTTTTCTCCGGGTTCTCTGGTTCCCACCTCCTGTCCAAAAACATGGACAGGTTGATTGGCACCTTGGAAAATTGGCCCAAGTGTTTGTTTGTGAGTGTGTGTGTGTGAGTGTGTGTGCCCTGTGATGGGTTGGCATTCCATGCAGGGTGTATCCTGCCTTAATGCCCATAGACGCCTGAGATAGGCACAGGCTTCCCGTGATCGGATATAGCGGTAGAAGATGAATGATGCTTTCGTTTGGGGTGATTTTTAATGCACTAAACATGAAACGAATGAAATCCCAAAATGTGAACTGTAAATAAAAAATACATTTAATTGAATTTAAATGGACAATTACACATTATGTGGACAAACGGTTAGATTCTTACATTCTCTTTAAACATCAGATTTCGCATTTCATCCCCATTTGCTCTAATAATAACCTAGGGAGGGGTGTAGCTCAGTGTTTAAGGTGCTGGGCTACTGATCAGAAATCCAGGGGGTCCGAGCCCTGGTATCACTGATCTTGGGTCCTTGAGCAAGGCCCTTAACCTTCTGTACTCCAGGAGCTCCATATCATGGTACCCTGTACTCTGACCCCAGCCTCCAAACAAGCTGGGATATAAGAAGAAACAATTTTACTGTGCTGTGAGTTATAGCTGACAAATAAAGGGCTAGTCTTCTTCTAGCCTCCACTGTTCCGGGAAGCTGTTCCTCATTCAGCCACACAGATGTCCATTAATTCAGGTAATTCAGGGACTTATGAAGGTGCAGTCGTGGTTCCAATTCATTCCAAAGGCGAGCTCTATAGACGGCCAGTGAAGATCTGCCTCTTTTACATTTTTTATTTTTGCGCTTTTTGCTATACATCCAGGATGACAATTTCATGTAACGTGTCTTCTAATGAATGCATTCCCTGTGCAAACTTGTATTGCTTTTGTTACTTGTGATGAGGATAAATCTTCAGGGAGATAGGCAGCAAGAGATACACCGGACGTTTGCCATTGTCCGTTCGCTTTCCCCACTGTGTGGTACACACCATCTCTGATGCATCTACGTCTGCATTAAGCCGAGCACAAATAGAGCTGTCAAGAGTGGACAGGTAGCAGGGGGTGATGCCTGATAGTGATCGCACTAACACACGTATTGCAGACCTTTTGGAATCAGTGCAGGACTGTGTATATGTTCTCCCGTGACGTTCTCTCGCAGGTCATCATGTATTTTAAAAAAAAATCTCGCAACTAACAGGAGAACAATGATATTGCATCAGGTGAAGGTCCAGCCCTGTTTCTGTATCTGATAAGCACATGCTCCAAGCTAACTCGATGTTCTGACAGGCCGAATCGGCGAGATTGCGTTCGGCTGACAGGCGTTTACATGCCTCACAGGCTCCTTTGCACAACTTATCGGAATGGCACATTAATGTCACCTGCACAAGCCCTCGTGCGATAAGAATATGAATGTCAATGCGGCTCAGTGGAGACGCGCACGCAAACACACAAGCTAACGCATAATGCCGGCTGTTACCCATCATGTTGATATGCTGACTAATACATATTCAACACCTGTCTCATTTCTCTCTCTCTCTCACACACACACACACACACACACACACACACAGCACTTTTATATAATGTTCTCTGTTAGAAGTGCCATAGGAGTAGAGGGGAAAAAACATGGATTGGTCATATTTTACAACTCAGTCTTTTGGTAAAGAACTTCTGTTTTTTAAACTTTACACTTTTCTCTTTCCCTGCGCTGAAAATAGAGCAAAGCATTGGATGGAATTCAAAACCCCGATGGGTTTGGAGTCAGAGCTCTATAACAGGCCACTCAAGATCTTCCACCCCAACCCATGTCATGCAGGAACAGGTTTTGGGGTCTCCCCAAGGAAAAGGGAAAATTTAGTCCCAGCACATGCATAGTCGTAATTTTTTTTTTTAGAAACCTACATGTGAGGTTTTAAAAGGAAAGAAAAGAAGCATCTAAAGTTTAATGGAGAAAAGTGTGTTAAATTAATACAATAAGGAATTGTTCAACAAGTTCATTTCTTCTTTATATTAGTTTGTATACCTAATATACCCTTAACATACACTTTAAACAGGAAACTATCTATTCCGAAAACAAACAAATCACCTCTTAAATCACACTTTGTTATTTGTTACACAATATAACTACTACATAATAACACACCAATATAACTACTACAAGCATTCTGGCATTTCTTGATCATGTTCCGTCATCTCCGCTGAGAAAGTCTGCAAACCATGAACGTGTCTGTTAAAATGTGGTGCATGAACGCAGCTGTTTACAAGGCTACCTCACCCCATGGTTCACCCCGGGATTCTCCCACAGTTCTCTCGCAGTCCCAGTTAACCTGCTCAGTGTTCATCCTGGTGTTTCTCCAGCTGCTCATGTCTGTAAAGTGGGCGAAGTGGTAGCTCAGAGGTTAAGGTTCTGGCTTACTGATTAGAAAGGTTGGGGGTTTCAAGGCCCAGTATCACAAAGCCGGTTCTTTAAAGAACGCTCGCTGACTTAAATATGTTCCATGATGTCAGTAATGTAACATACAAGATGCTGTAATGAATAATAATGAAACATTCCAAGGTTTGTATATATGAGCAGTTCGAAATCCTTCGCCGATGCTTATCCGCTGCTATTTGTACTTCTATAAAAAAAAGTCATATCAATGGAATATAATAATCAAAAAATACAACGGCTGTTATTCCTCAAGGTCGCATCGAAGTGTCGATAGAGAGCCTGGATCTGAGCACACTGGGCAATGTACAAACAAATCATGAAACTGAGCAGGGGCCTAGGAAGACCTCTGATAGCTTTCAGTACCATATGTAGCTTCGCTACACCCAATACTCGTCAATGTAATCGAATTATTAACTGAAGCTATGGCTTTTCCCCAAGTGCATGCCATTTTTCTAGTCGAAATATACACTGTATATATTTCATTTTCTTCGTTCAGTTCAGGGTGTATATCCACAAATTACATTCGAAGCACTTGTTGCACAGCGGTATCAAATAGTGTGCGATTAGCTTTGATTATGAGAAAGTACTTTATTTATCTAGATTTACACACTAAGCTTCATAATAGTTCCCTTACACAGCAACATTCCTGCACTTTCAGAAATGTGTCGTAGTAAAGTCTTCTATTCGAAGCGGTTGAAGCACCTTCTGTAAGTT
>JACRUU010000013.1:7232478-7379978 GCA_030449085.1 Kryptopterus vitreolus | reverse complement strand
AAAAGAAATCCCATTGACCATCACAGTATGCTTAGAATTGCTGAAAAAGATTCATTTGCTAGTTTAGGACCAGTGCCTGTAACCAGATCACTGGAGGTTTACATTGCACTGATCTGGTGGAGGTTGATGGGATTATATCTGCAGTTAGTGTGTTAATCGTACAGTATCCTGACAAGCGGATTGCAATACCTAACTTTTAAGGTTAGGTTAGAGTTTCTGTCCAATCAGATTTCAGCTCTCTCATTGTGTGTTCTTTGGATCAAAGAGTCACTATTAGTACTATCAGCTTCCTGTAGCTTCAAATTCATGTTGCTCCAAAGCAGCGGCTTTAATAAGAAGTTAGTCTCTTTGAGGCCATCTATCAAGCGTAGAATCGCATTGATATTTTCCCGACTTTTGATTGGATGGTCGGAGCAAACTGCACAGGTTTGATAGGATTTCATTTATCCTATCAAACCTATCCATTTATCCTATCCTGTCTATTTATGCTATCAAACCATTCCACAATGACTGACAAATAACAGCAACTTGTTTTGGTCGCACATACACTTACAAGGACATTTTCACGATGGACTTTTGAAGAAAAGCTTGACATCATGAGGAAAGGTCGGCCCAAACAGTTCTGTTTTCTTTCCTGTAGAATTTACACACAATTCAACTTTGTTTCAAATCCCCAGGAAAAAATATTGTCTTAATTATGTTTTTTATGCTTTAACGATACCTCCTGCATGAGATACCTGTCTGTCTGTTATACTGAGCTTCTCTACAATATTGATGTTTTTTTTATAGCTATGGCATCGTAATGGTGGTATTAAGAGATGGATTGATTTGTGTAAGACACAGCTGAAAGCCTAGGTATGAAATGCACAACCTAAAATTCTAATGCTGACCTACCAGGTTCTTCATAGTCTAGCACCTCATTATTTGACAGAGATTTTGACTGTCTATACTGCAAGGCGTCGTTCCTCCTACCCTTTTACGCGCTATGGGTGATTGAGCTTTTTCCTCGCATATAACAAACCTGTACAATTCTCTCCCTAGTGAGATTAGACAGGCTTTTAGTGTTTATAAATCTGCTTTTAACACTAACTTTTTCGTGATTCTTTTATTATTATTATTATTATTATTATTATAAAATGTATTTTTATATATTATTATTATCACCATTGGTATTAGTGCATTGATATGTACATCCTAACCCTGGTTTGCTTTTTGTATGCACTGTATGGAGCAGTATTAATCCACCATTGGTAAAACCACAATATGTCAAAAATACTTTTTATTTTAATGGGCTGTAAATACACGCAAAAACTATGCGTTCAAGAGAAAATAAAAACAGCACTAATAATTATTAACATTAACCTCTTTATCCACAGCAGTTTTAACTTAAAAGACATGATGAGCATCATGTTTATTGTTGTTTATTGCTTTTCACGAGACATTTTTTTTTGTGGGATCACTGATGAAATAAGCTTTGGCTAAAATGAGCCACATTGCAGAATAAATAATAATTAAAAAAAAATACAAGAAAAACAATGGCATTATATTTTTTAAATTCAGAAATTATAAATGCAACATCCTGGACACACACATCATCATGCCATTACTTTTTTGAAGTCTCCATATTATGATTTGCCAAATAATCAATCTATGAAATGTAACACCACAAAATATGATCATTCCAAAATTTGAAATGTGAGACCGAAGTGACGATGCAAAATGTAGAAAATGCACCTTGTCACTCACAGTGTCTGTAATACTTTGGGTTACAAGTCAAGGAAACGTCAAGTCGAGTTTGATTTGGTGTCAGTAAGATACTGGTGGCTGCATTTCCCCTGTGGGCTCTCTCTTTTTTTTGTTTCAGTAATGCCAAAGCCAAGCCTTTAGTACATAAAGACAAAACAAGATTGAAAGACAGAGTGAAAGATATACACAGATAGAGCGGCAGAAAGCGTTAAAGCACAATGAAATGAAGAGCCTGCTGCTGAGAAGAGGTGCTTGATGTGATTTTGTGTGTGTGTATGTGTGTGTGTGTTCAAATCTATCCAAACCTTTAGACACAGTAAAAAAAAAAAAGCTATACTGAATACATATAGAGTGCAAACGTATATTAATAAAGGACAGCCTTGCACAGTGTATTAAGCAGACTAAGGGAAGCTGATTTTCAAAAAAATAGATAAATAAAAAGAAATGACCCCATAAGTGCATATTTTCTGAAAATAGTAAGCACGGTAAAAAAAAAGTATATATATATATATATATATATATATACATTCAGTAATTAAATTGCAATCGTCAAAAGGGGTCGAAGGGGAGTTTTGGCTTTGTTTCTGTTTCTATAAAACAGGTGGAAATGCTTAAATTGAGAATGTGATTTTTGAATAGGTTATGTTTATGCACTTTGCATTTTAATTATAACTTTTAGCGTATATATCTGGATTATATTTTCACATACTCGATTTTATGAAAAGGCGTTTTATTAATAGTCGGGCATGTTCATTCTTTTTAAGTTTAGTTATGTTAACTTTCTGAGGCGTTATAAAACTACTTTAAATGAGTTACTTTTAAGAAAGTAACTACCAGCTTTTAAGAAATAGACCAGCAGGTAACTTATAACACGTATCACCTGTGTCTTATTACAACCAATATAGTCAAATATAGACTAATATAATCCAATATAGTCCAATATACAACCAATATAGTCCAATATACAACCAATATAGTCCAATATAGTTTAAACCAGAAATCAGAATAGTGTGGTAACACTAAGGTAGAATAAAAAAAGGTTTCTATAATAGTAAGTGAGTAAGATAATATCCTATTCCTTATAATATCTCATCCTGGGCCAAGAATTATGAGATCTGGTGTATGACGTAAACAGTTGTATGTTTGTGTCTAAGTGATGTAACTAAATATGCATGCATAATTTTGAAATAAACAAAGGATGTGTTCAACAGATTTCAGTGTGCTTCTGGGCTGCAAAAAGGTGTCTAATATGAAAGCGCACAATGATTTTATATGATTGGTGTTTCCGTCTATTTTATAAATTAGGCTCCTAAATAATTCAGTAGTTTTGGTAATAGACACCTATCATGTCCTATGATAGATCAATTATACTGGTGCAAAGAATGTAACTATAAACTGATAATGCCATTTGTGTTTAAAGGGGCTTTTTTTTTTCTTTTTTTCACAAGGGCACAATCTACAATTTTATATGGATTAAAGTAAAAAAAAAATTATTTGGTTTACTATTTTTCAGCAGCAAGTGGACGTAATGATTTTTTCCCCCTCAAGGTTACATTTTTTATGTACTCAAGAAAAATACAAGGCATCTTTGTGCTGCTTATACTCCGCTTGAACTATATCATTTGTCCTTCTGTCCACATCCAGTCTATGTAGTTTGTTTCTTTTTACGCAGTCTCCTGGATCAGCAAAGATCTGAAGTTATATGGCGCTTTGAAAAAGACCTGGAAATTGAAATACACAGCTCGATATAAATAAATAAATAAATAAATAAAAAAGACATGGTGCATCTATATTTTTTTAATTACATGCTTCTGAAAGACTCGCCTTTCTCTCTCTCTCTCTCTCTCTCTCTCTCTCTCTCTCTTTCTCTCTATCTTTTTTTCTCCTTTTGCCATTAAACAGAGGCCCACCCCCATTTAGGCCAATTAGCGTGTAGCGGAGGCTAACACCTTAAGAACTCAAAGGTGGCGAGGAAATCGATGGAAGTTAAAGCGTAAGTTCAGATATAAACAGCTGGATAAGTTGAGATCAATAGAGTCGGATCCCGGAGCAACTGGTCAATATTTCATCACTTCGGGACATAGGGGAAGCCAGATCTCACGAACAGAAAGAGCTGGCGGGAGCAGACGGCCGTATGGCACAGCGAGGGGATGTTAATGACCGCTGCACAGCAACCTCAAACCGATAAACTGATAGCGGGGGCCACTGCGCCGATTCAATAGCCGCAGCTGTAATGAAAAAGTACTACTTTGTCCGTATCGATTTTCTTCCCCGCCCTTTGATTCTTTCCGGGAGCTAATTCACTTGTTGCGAGTGAACAGAGACATCACGAGTCGGTATTGCAATGCGTGGAGACCGGTCATCTGCAATTTGTTTTTTTAAGGAAGGGGGGGGGGTTTAATACCGTTTCACACATTTTTCTCTTTTTCTGTCTTTTCCAGACACACAAACACACCGACACGCTGAGATCCAATTCCAGATGGATGTATGCTCGTTCAAGACGTTTGTATAAATTATTTACAAGAACACAGATTCACATGCTGTTCCACCGACTGAGCCGGGGAGAGTATTTATTGCCATTTGTCAGATGATTCACCCTGAGCTTCTGCCTGACTGCTATTGTTACGTGGGGAGGAAAATCACAAGCCCAGCTACTTGCTATAAACAATTAATAGATCCAAAAATAAACACCGGGGGTTGTGTTATATTTCTCAGGAAAATGCGACCATTTGGGGTTATTTTGCTCTTTCCATTGCATTATACTAGCGTCTGTATAGCAAGGGTTATAAAATGATATAATAACAATAATCATATGCCTCTGGGATTTGTGTGTATTTAATGCATCCTTAGTTCTGGGGCCAGGGAAAGAGTGTGTTACCAGCAGAGGTGGGAAGTAATGAAGTACGAATACTTCATTACAGTACTTAAGTGGATATTTCTGGCATCAATACGTCCTGTCATTGTCTTGTCTTTTTCAGCCGACCACTGGTGTATCATTTCCCGACTATCAAGTAGCACAGATGTAGGCTTGCTTACGAAGGATGAGACAGAGCAAGTCGGTGATATAAACATGACTGACAACAGAGTCACTCCTAATCATCATCTTCTTTCCTGCGCTTGTGTATTATATGGTGGTTTTGGAGCAATGTATTACTATGACGTTAGGTCCAGTTATCAGCGTGACACTAGAACATGTAGTAGAAATGATGACTTTTTCTTTAGTACAAGTCAGAGCCCAAACTTGGATGAAAAAGTCAAATCCGTAGCTTAACTTTTACCAGAGTCTTTTAAAACACGAGTGTCTGTACTTAAGTGAAGGATGTTTTGCCACCTTTGACTATAAGAGCTGTAGAAGAAAATATTACAAGTGCTAGCATAATGTCTGCAAGTTTATTTTATTTGTGAGCACAATGTCAGGGACGTTGTAATGCTTATCGTGAGACGCACATTCCTGAAGTTGTATAACTGTGCTATACAATATTCTGTACAGTGTATAGAATGTGACTGGGGAGAAAGAGGAGAAGAAAGATAGGGGAAAAGTTCTACACCAATGCAGTATACTGCCGTGTATATAAAACGTGCAGAGTCTATTAGGTGACCTGGCACATGCTGTATATACATACATACATACATACATACATACACACACATACACACACACACACACACACACACACACACACACACACACACACACACACACACACACACACACACACACACACATATATATATATCATTCATTCATTCATCTCGTCACGGGGAGCCTGTGCTTATCTCAGGCGTCCATAGGCAGGATTTACCCTGGATGGAATGCCAACCCGTCGCAGGACACACATACACACACTCACAATCACACACACATTCATACACTAGGGACAATTTTCCAAGGTGCCAATCAACCTACCGTGCATGTTTTTGGACCGGGAGGAAACCGGAGAACCCGGAGAAAAACCCCCTGAGGCACGGGGAGAACATGCAAACTCCACACACACATGGCCGTGCCTCTCTGCCTCTCTCTCTCTCTCTCTCTCTCTCTCGTCATCTCCTCTCGCTCTCTCTCTCTCTCTCTCTCTATATATATATATATATATGTATATATATATATATATATATATATATATATATATAGTAAGACTTTGTGAATGGCAATGCAAATTATACAGTGGTTAAAGCAATTTTATTATATCACACATCTCATACACAATGGTAATTCAAAGGGCTTTACATAAAAGGAAATAAAATAATAGCTCAATAATGACAAAAAAGTAATAATAAACAATAAAAACATTTAAAATGATTTAAAACTGGAATAAAAATGATTATACATAAAATACAGTGCAATCAGTTTGCGCGGTGCTCATTCGGTAAATAGTGTCTAGTTTTTTTCTTTTCTATTTTAGGCATCTTGCCGTGTACCGGACACCGGTAGTGTGCTGAAGAAATGAGGAGCTGGCCATTGAAGTGAACCTAAAGCTTCGAATCCCATGCTGTGGATGAATCAGGAAGCCAATTACTTTCCCAGCATCCCATTTTACAGCACGGAGCTGGAATAGTGCGCAAAAAAAACAAAAAAAAAACAGCTAACCTAAAGTTTCATGCCGACTTTTTAGGTGACATAAAGACAAGGTTTCAGGAAAGTTGCCACCCATATCCAGTGGCGTATGTATATTTATGAATTTATGCAACCCGAGTGACAATGCATTTGGAGGCTATTTGTTTTTGGCGAGAGCTGACTAGTTCCTGGGAGCATGAAAGGCCATGGGTGGCCGTGTCCAACAACGCAGAAAGGTTTTTTAACTATTATTAACTGAAGTATTGCAGCAGAAACCAGACGAAAAAAAGAGGAATGTGCCCTTTCCTGATTTGTAGAATGTTAGTTGCATCACCATGCAGATAAAAGTTGAAAAACCTCCTGGTGCCTTCATAACCCAGTGACTATCAACTTACAGCAATATGTCCTTCAGCTTTTCACGCTTCAAAAATGTATAATATGTAGAATATATTCTCTATAATTGCTCTTACAAGCACGTCAGGGGGAAAAAAAACACCCTTTACCTAAGGGGCCAGAGAATACATAGATAACACATGAGCAACAGTGTTAAGCAGGTTTTCATGCTGATTTTCTTTTTTTTTCCCACCAAGTGCTGGTTCAGGAGACACTGCAGAGCATCTTAACAACACTTGGCATGCTACTTCACATTCTCACTATTATGTGACTCCAGGAGTACACTGAGCAGCGACGACAGTTGTCATGACATCCTATTTTAAGTTACCGCAGCAATCACGGGAGGTTTCTTTTCTTTTTTTTTTTTTTTTAAATCTTACTTTTAACTATTTTAGACCCACATACATGGATTGTGTTGCTGATTTCTGCCCTGTGATACACCAAGGTCTGGGGTCGTAGCCAGCAAATCATTGCAGTGTTCCTGACAGAGTAATAGAAATAAATCCAATTAATCTTTAAACGTGCGGCCATTGTTTCCATGGCCTCCATTGTGTCTTTGCTGGCAGCCTGTTTGAAGAAGGGGGGAAAAAAATGGAAAACAAAGAACGAAATCTGAGTAAATTAGCCATTACAGTATTATGACAGCTATAGACACCATTGAATCTCAATTTAGATTCTGATATGCTACACTAACAGCGCTGTAATTCTCCATTAATGAACGCTTGATCACATAATAATGAATAATATGATTGTCACCATGCGTGACACAAACAGCCAGGTTCTCGGGAAAAGAAACGGCAGTCATTTATAATCGTTCAGATCCGAGCATAGCCACAAAAAAGGGTTTTGTTGCAGATGCCGTACTGGGAAAAAAAAACGCAGGTTTTCCTTTCCTTAGGTCTCCGTTTTCCTTTAACAACCCCAACAACGCTAGATGAATTAAAGGGGTAGGACATTGCTCCTAGATGTGAATTAGAGTGGAAGTGCTCATGGTGTCCCGTTTAGGGAGCGCAAGTCTGAGGAGAATAATGAGGTCACTGAAGACGAGTGAATGATTCATTATTAGTATTACACGTAGCCTGACTTACAGTAAGTGAAAGAGACAAATCCAGGAAAAAAACTAAAATGTGTTGAGTGTGAAGACTTCGAGCCACTCTACATCCTCAACTACTGCTATAGAAACCACACACACACACACATACACACACACACACACACACACACACAAATATATATATAAGAAAGTTCATTGGTGGGTGGAAGTGGTGGGTCGGTAGGTGTTTTTGATGTTGTCTAAGAAGTGAAAAAATTTAATGTTGTAAGGTGGAGGAGGGAACTGGCCACACACACTCACACACACACACACACACACACACATATATATATACATATATATAGACTTCGTTTACGTAAGGGGGTAAGTAAGGTTTACTTAAAAGATGGGTGTAGATGTAACATGGCATCCCAGTGGTTGACCACACACACACACACACACACACACACACACAAATGGGTGTACAGTCGCCACCATGCTTGGTAAAAGTAGAGGGGGATGCAAAGAAAACCCACACTGAGATCCACCATATGCCTACTGATTTCAGCCCAGGTGGATCTGGAAAATGCTCCATCGTTTTGGTTGAGCGCTCCTCCGTGCATCTCTGTAGTTACGATCTAGTTAGAGCTTTGTGATTTTTGGAGTGCCTTGATATTTCGATAGCAGTATCAAATATCAAAATAGAAAAATATTTTTACTGGCATATTACCCGTTCATTAATTTTGCAAGTAAAACGAGAAGAAAATAATTGATAGAACCTTTCGGACTTGTTAAAGTGTCTCTTGAAAAGGTATTCGGAGTAACATTTACCATCCATCAGACCTAAATTGCCCTTTAAACGCTATAGCCCCTTGCCTTTGCCCTTAAGGCAAGACGGCATACAGACCTGTAAGGACACGTGGCCCTGAGTTCTGTCTTTCGCAACTCTGCACGAGCCATCCCCTTGTCACGCGGAACAACCCCCCACTCAAGAGTGCCAGCGAACAATTAATATGCACTCATACATTTTTAACACTAAACTCAATTAGAGTGGGAATGGTAAAATATGGCCTTGGCAGAGGCGTCTGTTTCAGTGCTAGGGGTGACATTTTCACTAATGAAGTCGGGCCGAGACTTGAGGAGCATCAATCACCAACACAACAATCGGGACTTGTACCGAAAAAAAAGGGAAGATGCTATTTACTGACATATATTTACATTACACGTACTGTGTGAGACCAAGCCCCAACTTAGTTTATGATTTATGGGGGGGGGGGGCTGTTTTTTTTTTTAATTCAGCGAGACCACTGGGTGGCCTGTTCAAATAATCAAAACCTAAGGATAATCGTCTTAAAGCATTGGAAATAATTGCTTATCAAGTTTTGCCTTTCCCAAAATACCCCGGATTAGCATAGCTTCAAAGCTCTGGACAAGGATGACCTTCTCTGGATCGCTCGTGCGCCAGTAAATCCTCTGCATGGAAGATGTGGCTCCTGCTGTTTGTCTAATTGTTTCTAGCTCTGCATTACATTCACCGTATGAAAGCCAGTTCCGTTCGGAGAATTCTCGGGCGATCGAGCTTGTAATTTGCTGGCGCAGTTCAAATCTGACACCTGGCTTTGGATATTACCAGACACACGCATAAGCCTAATTAAATGATCGCGTACGTTCAGCAGGGAGCATTTGTTTTCGACGGCCTAAGATGGGGGTGGACGGAAGTGTTGGACTGGGGATGACGGGGCTCCGGGCAAGCGTGCGAAGGGGGTGGCGAAGTCGTTAATTACCACATAAGAAGCATTAATGACTTGCTTCACCTCCATCTTTTTGAGAAAAGGTCACACAAACAGTATTCGACCATTAATCTTTTTTTGTTGTTGTTTTTTTTTTCTTTTTAAATGTGGAGACCATCGTGGCAGATTGAACAGATGACGTGTGAGATTTTCCTAAAGTAAAACATTTCCTTTAAAAGGGACTTTTATGTACTTTTTCAGTTGGCAGGGATTGTGACAAATCTGAGTGTATCTGTAATGCCCACACACAAACATAAGATTTGATATTATATAAATTACAGTGTTTTACAAATCCTTAGAACAGTTTACGAAACACTGCTAAACCCGGGCTGGATACTGATTATTGAATACAGAATTTTGTACTCAATATTAAAACACTCTTGAGTCATGTACAGTATGCTCACATTAATTGTGTAAATGTCAATAGCATTATATTACTAACACTTTATTATTATTATTATTATTATTATATAATAACAATTATAATTTTAGTATTATTATTATTATTATGTTTTTTTTTTTTACTACGATGTGGTGCCAGGGTTCTTGCACAGACCCTGTAAAAGCTCAGATTTTCCAACAACCCTTTCCTGCAGAGTACAAAATTCCAGAGGGTGGAGTCAGACCTTGGCTCTAGACTTTAGAAAACTTGCGGTGTACTTAAAGCTGAATGAGTGTGTTTTCACTGATGTTGTAGAGTGTTCGGGTAAGGAACAAGCAGCAGATCCTGTTCCAACCTTGGAGTTTTTGGTTCTCCCCTTATTTCCACTCAGGAAAATATGTGGAAATTCAGACAGTGATTTGGAATAAGCGATATAATGATCAAGTTGACTACAGACTTGTTTGAGTGTTTTGACAGAAGGAACGGATAGAAGGTCTTAAAAGTGTACGGGTCTATAATAGGGCTTGAAAAACCCGTGAAAGTTTTTAAAGAATGCACATTTTACTGAGGTGGTAGCACAGTGGTTAAGGTGTTGGGCTCTGGACCGGAAGATCACAGGGTCAAACCACACCACCACCAAGCTGCCACTAGTGGGCCCTTGAGTTTAACCCTCAATTGCTCAGTTGTAAGTCACTCTGGATAAGGGCGTCTGCCAAATACTTTAAATGTAAATGTAGTTTCCCTCCCAGTCAGTGGAATGTGATTATTTTACACAAATAGAATATTATTGGTAGTATACATTATGTAGACACGCTACTTTAGTAACTGTAAATGAAACTTCTAAATAGAAAGCAATGCTTACTGCTTCTGTTCTTAAAGTTTATCATGCACATATAATAGGGATGTACTACATTAAGTCATGTTGATTGTAGTCTGTGCACTATATTACCCTTCATCCAATTGTTCATTGTAGTGTATTTACAAGCTAACTTTGCCATTAGAAACATTTAATCATTAGCCAATCAGCTCACAGCAGCACTGAATTATAAAATCATTAAAAAAATGAATTTGGTTAATATTCATTTAAAAATGTGGCATACTGTGGCTGTATACAGAATGGTGCAGTGCAACATCTTGTCAATAAATTATTACTGTGTTACTATTTGTTTGTTTGTTTACAAACTTCAAAAAAGATTTCAGACATTTTGCTAATAACCATGGTGGTAAAATGTGGTTATTTTATCAAGACCCCACCTGTTTGCTCAAACCAGTAATTCTCCTCAGACTTAGCCATTCTTAGCTTAGCATTTTTCCTCAGACATGTATCAGCAACAAAACATTGGCCTATTAAAAACAAAGAAGAAAAAAAACAAAGAACAAAAAATGACAACTTGTTATAGAATAATATACACTATCCACACATAGTTTGGTATTAGCCTGAACACATGCACAACCCAGTCTAATTAGGAATAAACAGTCATATGGAAAGTGTTGTTTATGGCTCTGTTTTTAAAGTATACTCTCTATAGTAAAAGACCCAGGTTTGTTGGCACTACAGTACAACCTT
Organism: Kryptopterus vitreolus; assembly: GCA_030449085.1. Taxonomy (NCBI): domain Eukaryota; kingdom Metazoa; phylum Chordata; class Actinopteri; order Siluriformes; family Siluridae; genus Kryptopterus; species Kryptopterus vitreolus. Next base: position 7,368,512 of record JACRUU010000013.1, on the reverse strand, counting down.
TTATGCTATGATTATAATGCTTATTTAACACTCTATATAGATCCACTTAAATAAAGTTTACAGCATATGAATATTTTACGTTGTTTATTAATCATGGAGAAAAAAAAATAGAATCTGTCGACTTATGTAAATTTTTGCACAATCCTTTACATTATTTGTTTGAAAACAAGCTAATTGTAAGCTATATACACCGTGTAACTTGGCCATATGACTCCTATTGCATATTCAGGAGCATCCAGAGTTGCTCATTAAGTCTCACTTGAGGTCTGGGGTGATGACACAGACCCCACAGTTTTGCAGCCATTTGTTCACAGTGAGAAATTATGCACATATCACAGAGCGTGGCTTTTTAATGAGAAAGGAATAGGAAGGATTAATTCATTTTTTGTGTGTGTGTAATATACTTAAACATTTGGAGAATGGGTTGGTTCTGAAAGCTTGTACAGAAACACTGGCAGGAAAGAAAAAAAAGAAGTGGTCCGGGGCCCATTCGCACGTTGTGGCGATGTTGCGTAGCTCCTGTAACCTCTTTCAAAGTGGCTGCTGAATTATTTATGTTTAGTTACTTACAGAAAGCTTGGCAGTTTGCTTGCAAGAGCAGCGCGCATCTAGAATGTGGGCAATATACCGACTTCATTCTTTTTTAAGAATGAAGTAAGAAGAGGGACAATTGGATGAAATAGCTACCAAAAAAAAAAAATAATAAACTTGCCTTGACCCTGTCAATTTTGTCTGTATTCTCAGCGACTTGTTACATGCATGTGTAGTGCCCATGTTCACAGAGCTTTAATTTACATTCATCTGCAGCTTAATAGCAAAATCACAATTCTCGCGTTTCAGAAATGTGACATTTTATGATATTTTCCTGTTCTGCCTTATCACCATGTTTTAACATTATTTAGATACATTATTCCTTGTGTATATTAATGAGAGATACTGGGAAAGCTAATGGGTGGTGTGAGAATAGCAGCAAGCAGGAGGAGTGTGTGTGTGCGTGTGTGTTGGTGGATTTAGCGAGGAAATAATAGTCTGCTCATGTAAGATTTAGTTTAAGATGATAGAATATCTAAATGGCAAAACGTGATAGCAAAAACACAAGAACAAACTTAGGAACACAACAATGGAATCAGAAAAAGGAACAAGCCTCGAAACATGGTGACAGGATGCAAACAAACAGAACCTAAAAACACACCACAACATAAACAAACAGGAGCGAGACTGTTCACACAACAATGAAATGCAAAAGAAACAACCGCCGTGAACCTAAGAACACAAAAGCAGGACTTAAAAACATAGCAACACATAGAATGAAAGCACAACAGCAGTGTTACTTTCAACAAGACAGCCAAGTAAACAAAGGGGAAAAAATCTAGAGCACAACTAAGAAACAAACTATAAACACAACATGAAACCAACACAACAATGCATTTTTAATGAATTAATCAGAAACACAAGTTCAAAAAAATACATGCCACTGAAAGGTACAAAGGTAAAACTAAAATATTACAACAAAAACCTAAAACAAAGCATAAACAAATAATCTTGCGAAATAGGCAAAAACACGAAAGAAAACCAGAAAGATAAGATAGGCAGGCAGGTGCTGAAATATTACATGCTCATTTCACAATGGCTACAGCATGGGTTAGTGCATGAGACATAACAGATAACATAGAGCGAAGAAGTGATTTTATTCATGCTTACTTATAAAGAGTAACCATAAACAACTAACCGCTGTAACCATAAAGCTGAGGTTTGTACTGTACTGATATATATATATATATATATATATATATATATATATATATATATATATATATATATATATATATATATATATATATATATATATATATATATATATATATATATATATATCGAGATGGTTTGGGATGAGTTGAGAGTGAAGGAAAAGGGCCAACAAGTGCTTCAAGACTGTTGGATAACCATTTCAGACCTCATGAAGGTCATTGAGAAATCGCCAAGAGTGTGCAAAGCAGTAATCAAAGCAAAATTTGTGGCTGTTTTGATGAATCTAAAATATAAAACATATTTTGAGTTATTTCACACTTTTTTTGTTTGCTACATAATTCCATATGTGTTCATTCATAGTTTTGATGCCTTCAGTTCCAATCTACTGAATAAAGAATTTATATATATATACACCAGTCAAAAGTGTGTATATATATATATATATATATATATATATATATATATATATATATATATTTGGTGTTTTTCAATCTTGTTTCTCACTTCCAATTCAATTGTTTCTTTTTCAGTTTTGTTGTGCTTTTTTTTGTGTTTGAGAAACTCTTAATTTGCCTTTTTTTCTGTTCATTTTTTGCTGAGGTTTTTTTTTCCGCTGTTGCGTTTTCAACACCACTCTTATGTTTCTGCTTTTTGCTGTTGCATTTTTAATACGCTTTCCACTTAGTGTGAATGTCACTTTACTCACTTAACAACTAAAAGGGCCAAAAGAAGGCAAGCAAAGGAGATAATGCTGCATGAGACCAGAAAACCAGCTTCCATAAACCCCTCTCTGTCACCCTTGCTTTAATTACACGCATACTGAGGTCACCTAACTGAAGTGTTTATGCTATAAAACAACCATGTGAAGTCACAACACACACTGAGCCAGAATGTAAGCGCTTGTTGATATTTTGCTTTTTTTTTTTTTTTTTTTTTTAATTCCGCCATGTTTTCGCTTTTAAACTGCACACTGTGCAGGGTCATTCGGCATGAGCTCATTATCCCAGACCCCCACAATAAAACGAGCGCGACCTCAAAGCTGGAGAAATTAGAAGGCGTTTTTTTTGCTCTTTGCCAGAATGTGACATTTTGATTCTGCAAAATAGACTAATAAGGGAGAGGACGAAACAACAAATAACAAGCCCTAAAAGTAATAAATGGGGCTTAAGCAACAGCGTTGAGGACAGCACAGGTCGAGGGGAGGGAGATGTGCTACTTGTGCTGACTGCAAACCATTAAGTCATGCATAAAAAAATAATATATATACAAACCGGATTCCAAAAAAGTTGGGACACTATACAAATCGTGAATAAAAACTGAATGCAATGATGTGTAGGTGCCAACTTCTAATATTTTATTCAGAATAGAACATAAAACACGAAACAAAAGTTTAAACTGAGAAAATCTACCATTTTAAGGTAAAAATATGTTGATTCAGAATTTCATGGTGTCAACAAATCCCAAAAAAGTTGGGACAAGGACATTTTCACCACTGTGTGGCATCTCCCCTTCTTTTTACAACACTCAACAGACGTCTGGGGACAGAGGAGACCAGTTTCTCCAGTTTAGAAATAGGAATGCTCTCCCATTCTTGTCTAATACAGGCCTCTAACTGTTCAATCGTCTTGGGCCTTCTTTGTCGCACCTTCCTCTTTATGATGCGCCAAATGTTCTCTATAGGTGAAAGATCTGGACTGCAGACTGGCCATTTCAGTACCCGGATCCTTCTCCTACGCAGCCATGATGCTGTGATTGATGCAGAATGTGGTCTGGCATTATCTTGTTGGAAAATGCAGGGTCTTCCCTGAAAAAGATGACGTCTGGATGGGAGCATATGTTGTTCTAGAACCTGAATATATTTTTCTGCATTGATGGTGCCTTTCCAGACATGCAAGCTGCCCATGCCACACGCACTCATGAAACCCCATACCATCAGAGATGCAGGCTTCTGAACCGAGCGTTGATAACAACTTGGGTTGTCCTTGTCCTCTTTGGTCCGGATGACATGGCGTCCCAGATTTCCAAAAAGAACTTCGAATCGTGACTCGTCTGACCACAGAACAGTCTTCCATTTCGCCACACTCCATTTTAAATGATCCCTGGCCCAGTGTAAACGCCTGAGCTTGTGGATCTTGCTTAGAAATGGCTTCTTCTTTGCACTGTAGAGTTTCAGCTGGCAACGGCGGATGGCACGGTGGATTGTGTTCACTGACAATGGTTTCTGGAAGTATTCCTGACCCCATTCTGTGATTTCCTTTACAGTAGCATTCCTGTTTGTGGTGCAGTGTCGTTTAAGGGCCCGGAGATCACGGGCATCCAGTATGGTTTTACGGCCTTGACCCTTTCTCACAGAGATTGTTCCAGATTCTCTGAATCTTTGGATGATGTTATGCACAGTTGATGATGATAGATGCAAAGTCTTTGCAATTTTTCGCTGGGTAACACCTTTCTGATATTGCTCCACTATCTTTCTGCACAACATTGTGGGAATTGGTGATCCTCTACCCATCTTGGCTTCTGAGAGACACTGCCACTCTGAGAAGCTCTTTTTATACCCAATCATGTTGCCAACTGACCTAATTTGTGTTAATTGGTCTTCCAGCTCCTCGTTATGCTTAAATTTACTTTTTCCAGCCTCTTACTGCTACTTGTCCCAACTTTTTTGGGATTTGTTGACACCATGAAATTCTGAATCAACATATTTTTCCCTTAAAATGGTACATTTTCTCAGTTTAAACTTTTGTTTCGTGTGTTATGTTCTATTCTGAATAAAATATTAGAAGTTGGCACCTACACATCATTGCATTCAGTATTTATTCACGATTTGTATAGTGTCCCAACTTTTTTGGAATCCGGTTTGTATATATTGACTATAGAGATATGACTAATTACAAAATTAATGCATATATAAATAAAATGTCTCAATTGTCTCAATGTCTAACAATGTCTCAAGGATGTCAAACATTTTCTTTTTGTTGTCTTCCAAATATAAAAATCCTGTCACGAAAAACACAAAAGGCCAAGCCCAGGTTTATATTCGTCTCAAAAGTGTACAGAAATAGAAGAAACATATCTTCAGCTCCACTCACTTAAATTGCAACCTGCAACCCCTAATAGGAAGAAATAGAGTTGCAAAAGTGGCCCCAGTCAACAAGTCAGCCAATTTATCGGATCGGTTTATCCCTAAATTACCACTTTATCTGGTTCATAAATAAAAATGAAAAATGAAAACTGTCCCTGAAGTCTGTATCACTGTTTCCTAATAACTGACATTTGGCTTGTATAAGCCACGGCTTATCACGTGTTTGTCTGTTTGTTTAATTCCATATATTTTCTTCAAATGGTTAAACCTAGAAATCGACTGTGTTTTATCCTTCTAGACGAATCTTTGCAGGTTGTGTTTTTGTTGTGAAAAGGGTGTTCCCATTAGAGAGGGCTCAATGTGGAATCATTTGAATCCTTCACAGAAAGCGATGAATAGTTCACGAAATATGTTTCCTTTAAAAGGAAACAGACATCCCTTTTTGGTGTCTGGTTTCACTCCACCATGTTCTATATCAATATACCTACACAGGGTCCTAAAGTGTATCTCAGAGGACACAAGGGAATAGAGACCCTGGATGGGCACAAACACACACAGCCACTCATACACAATGGATGAAATACCAATGCCATTCTACAGTGTGTGTAGATAGATAGATAGATAGATAGATAGATAGATAGATAGATAGATAGATAGATAGATAGATAGATAGATAGATAGATAGATAGATAGATAGATAGATAGATAGATAGATAGATAGATAGATAGATAGATAGATAGATAGATAGATAGATAGATAGAGTACATACATGCACAATATACATTTGTCAGTATAATAATGTGTTAATGCAAATGAATTTTTTTTTCAACTTTATTAACGTGTGATTAATGCAGCACAAATTTCTGTTTGCCTGTAATTTTCCATACAAATATAAATGTATATATATTTATTTAGATGCTAAATAAAAACCTTCATTCCAACACATATTTATTCACGATGCCATTTCATTAGTAAGATTTTTTTTTATTATTAATGATTAAACATTCCACACTCCACAAACACTAAACATTTGTTTTACTGATGGGGCAATTCTCAAATCAAGCACCAAAACCCACCATGAGGCACACATCAGGCAATTACAACCATCCATGAAGAAACATCATTTCAACGCCATCATTACTTTAAATGATTTACAATAATATGTTGTTTTCACAAATAATAAATATACATTTGTATATTTACAAATTTGTATATGTATTTGTATAATGTTGATTAGAGTATTAAAATTACAAATATTTACAAATTTGTATATGTATTTGTATAATGTTGATTAGAGTATTAAAACCATGAAAAGAATTAATTGAAGGTACATTTAGAACAGATAAAGTTTCAATTAATCAAGAGTTCTTTTTCCTATATATATATATATATATATATATATATATATATATATATATGCTTTCGTACTGTAAATTTGCAGCTCTCTATAGACATTTTGATTTAGATTCCTAATCAATGGAATGCCAAGATTCAATAAGGACACGTGATTATCTATGAAAAGAATAAACAACATATCAAACACCACCACTACTAATCTTTAATCCCTCTGTGTCTCGCTTCAGAACAAAAAAAAAAAGGAGGCATCCAACTCATCACTGAAACAGGATTCCTTAATCAATAGCGTAGCAGCTTTTCCGTATTACCAACCTGACTTTGTTATGGGAAAGGAGCTTATTATCACCTGCTCTGCAGAAGACACGCTTGGCCTTTAAATATAACAGTCCCCTAAAGGCTGCTTGCGATTGGAATGAGCACACACTCATCAACACGTTTTTAATGCCGGTTGTGTGAAAAAGTGCAGACCCCTACTGCTCCTCGGAGATGACTTGCTGTTCCTGGACCATCTCATCTGCATGCGTATTCGACTGGACAACCCGCCTGGAAGAACATGGCTCCTGAACAGGATCATGTCGCTCTGATATACACGATTGCTACGACACGATCAACTCGTGTCGACACGGGTATTAGACGGACGCCCTCTGCGGTGGAGGATTGCAAATGTAAAGCTAAAGGATTGGCTTGCCCTCTGATAAATTCCAGGTTCATTTGGATTCGTTCCAAATGGAGTGGACTGCAGAAACATGCAATTATTAGGACCGTACTGATTAATCGCTCAAATGAGCTCGGGGTGTTTTCGTTTTTTTTTTATGGAAATCTGTGTTTCATGCACTGGTCAAGCATTTTAAAATTCTTACCTACAACAAGCCAAAAAACAAAAATTCCTGTTGTGACGGAGCATCATAAGTTTAAGCATCACATGTTGGCCATTTTATGTTCAAGTGTTCCAGCAGATCTTTAGGCACATTCCTACGAGCAAACACATTCATTCATTCATTCATCTTCTACCGCTTTATCCGATCTTCCCTCGGGTCACGGGGAGCCTGTGCCTATCTCAGGCATCTATGGGCCATAAGGCAGGATACACCCTGGATGGAATGCCAACCCATCGCACGGCACACACACACACACACACACACATTCATACGCAAATTTCCAAGATGCCAATCAACCTACCGTGCATGTTTTTGGACTGGGAGGAAACCAGAGAACCCGGAGAAAAAAACCCTGGAGGTGTGAGTCGAACGTGCTAGTCCAAACAAGTCCAAATGAAGCTCCTTTGACCTGTACTCCTAGGTTCTCAATGCATGTGTATAAGTACCACATGAGCGGTAACAACTTTTAGGACAACCCTGTATAGATTCATATTTAACGAACTTTAAAAAAAAAAAAAAAAAAGATATTCATGGCAAGAAAAAGTGTACGCCAGATCATTTTGGTGAAATAATTGTATGTCAGTGTGTAAACCTTAAGCACTTTTTCCTATTGATATCCAGTCAGTTTTTCACCAGCTTGCATCCCAAATCTAGCAAAGCATGAGGCAGTATTGTAAAGGTTATAAGGGCACAATTTACCGATGCTCTGAAGTGGCCTCACACCATCTGTCCCTTTACTAGGTTTCGCCTTGGGACTCAAGAGTATATATATGAAGGTGGGAAAGGTTGATGTGGTGATGGGCTGGCTGACCCTTAAAACCATCTGGGAATTGCTATAACGTTTACCAGAATTCTATTTGGATATACAGCATTGTTATCCTGCACCCTCCTGCTCAGTCTGCATTGATTTTTTTACTGACGTGTCTTAGTCCTTTCACAGTTTTACCTGTTAGGGTGGAAATAGTATACACACTGGGGGCATTCCAGGAGAAATACATGGGTGGGTTTGGAAGCAGGGTCCTCACTGAATGCAGAGGATGTATTTGATCTAATGCTGTAAGTTAAATCTGTCGAGAAAAGATCCCAATGGATAAACCCTAGGCTGGTGTTCACACACCTCTGAACCAACATGTCGGACTGTGATGGGTGAAGACATGGAATTTAGGAAATGCATTCCTAGTGCTTAATCTTTGTCACATTTTAATCCTGACTCACTGAATATTATTTCTCATTGCTATGTGTAGCAAGAAATCTGGAAAATCATGTTTACGAGCAATATAGAGTATTAATTTAGTAACATATAAAATGAAAAGGGACTGTTTTTTTTTTTTTTTAAATAAATGATGCTTATTGACTGTTTTAATATCCTGTTCTTGTGTACAGCATTAATACAGCTTGTACATTGTACAGCTATACATTGTACAGCTATAACGTAAATCAATTGTTCTTTGAACAGGTAACAATAAAACTTCTGATAATTGAGACTCCTTCTGTAAAATTGCTCTCCTAACAGCAAATTACACAATATTAATGTGTATACATTTTTTCCTTTGTTTATTGTTTATTAATCATTGCGGTGCATCGCTGTATAGACTCTTTGTTTATTAGGAACCATTAGTTCAAATAAACCTGTGTTTTGAATTCAAACTGGAATAAACAGCTGATGTGATGAGACAGAAAAGCAATCAGTGCCTTCTGACCAATCCGACGCAAGATGTGAATGAAACGCAAGATAAGCAGAGCTCAAACAGGGTTTTCCCAAAATTTGGGAAACAAAAATCAAGTGTGGTCATGTGATGTGCTATGAATGTGTGTATTGTCATACCAGACACTTTGTGGTCAAAACTAACAACTATAGAATTACTTTACAATTTCATGCTATATCCGGTCACATTTCAAATTCATTTCAACACCACAAATTTTATTAACACATAATTAATGCAGTGCACATTTTAAAAATCTATTTAAATAAATAAATAAAGAGGCGAAATTAAAATTGTCACTGTGACACACATTTATTCCTGACATCGTCCCTTTTACATTGGTTTTACTGATGCGCCAAGTTTACCTTAAAACATTTACAAGAATATTTTGTCTTCCTTCTCTATGTTTGAGTTTGGTTTCTAATAATAATAAACATACATTTCCATAAGGCACACAGCAATCGTCCATTGATTAGAGTATTTAAAAGCATACATGTATGGTGCATTTAGAACAGATCAAAATCACATCCTGACAGGCGTATATTTTCCTACACATACCGTAACATTTTCGTGTTTTTTAATTCCTGCATCTGCCGTATTATTACCTAATAACAGAATCTCAGGCAGCATGGGTTTTTAACCTGATACTATATGTCTACTTTAATCTGATGATCGGACTCAGAATAAGGCACCCTTTCCTATCATAATGTCCCGAACGTCTCTTCTGTTTCTGTCCGTCTTTCACCATCTCTCTCTATTACTGCTGAGTGCCGGCTTCAAAAGCAGTTTCGCGGAATGACTTTCCACTTGCACAATGGCCAGGATTGCTGTTTAATTTGCAGTTGAAGGGCATTAAGATAATACGTTCATTTAGTAAATCTCGCCCACAAAAGCTAACAAGACCAAATGCCTTTTGTCTTACGTTTGGCAATGTTCATTTTTATTACCTTAATTATAAATTTATCTTTTAATTAGTGTTCGGAACATTCCTTCCTGTCGGAAGTTATTGGTATTTCTTTTTCCTCGTGTTTATTCTTTACTCCCATTTACCAAACCCTTACTGGAAAATAATGGGGCAGGTCAAGGTCCCTTAGACTGTCTAATTATGAGCAATTATTGAATCGGGATATAGAGAGCGACGGTTGGCTCACGTTGGACCGAACTGTACTTCCAGGCCAGAGACAAGAGCCAGGGTCTAATTCCCTCTCTAGACTGTTTGCTTGTACGTCTACCAAGTTCAAATCGATGAGCCAGAGCATCCTGCCAACACGGGCCGATGGACAATATATGTTGCACGTCTTGCTAAAAAAAAAATACACAGTACCCGAGCGGATGAGATATTAAAAAAAACAAACAAAAACAAAACATGACCACAATATAATTCCTGACATATTTCCCTTCTCCAATGGCCTTCTCCATAGCGCTGATGCTCCTCCCTGTGGAATGTTTCATAGCTGACGGCTTTAAGAGCATTGTACTGGTTGCAATACCACCACATCAATCTCACCAGTTTGAATTTAAGAAAAAGAGAGTGAATACACACATCTCTCATTGATTTCGGGTGGATTTTAAATGGCGAAATGATTGTTCTAATTTTGTTTTTTGAGGGGGAGGGACAAAAATACAACAAACCATGTTTTGAAATGAACGTGGTTTGTTGCTGATGATTGGAATCCTATACAATATCAGAAAAAACAAACAAAACGAAAAAAAAAGACAGAAACTAACAAGCGGTGACATGTAACTCTGATGAAGACTAGTGCATTTTTAAATACTGCAATTTGACTTTGAACAAAGTGACTTTTGAAGTGAAGGGAGCTGTTTCCCCACGTTTTTTTTTTTTTTTTTTTTTTTTTTTCATTTTCCCCCCTATATTTTAATGCTCCCCGCTCTATCATGCAAATCCCCATTCAAATTATTAGAGTATTAGAGCCCACAGCTCTAATGTCACAGAGACAAAATGAGATGGGGGACTTAAGCACCTAACGAACAATGAAATTTCAAAGCCCTGGGACAGGACAATTAAGCAGCAGGCTTAGCCAATGATGAAAATTTATTGCTATCTAATACATATTTCTATTTTCTGAACACTAACCAATTTGAATGTGATTAAGGGGGAGGGTGCGGGCTGTTCATTAAAGTATAGCCGCTACAGAGGTCTATATTCGAGGGTCTTTTGATGTTAAATTACAAATACGCACCCCGAAATCTTATTTATTGTCTTTTTGGCCGCGTATTGTTTCTTTGGCCGCCTCTTAAATGGCTTTTTTTTTTTTTAACCCTGCTTACACTCGTTCAATCCCACGACATTAATGAGAGAGTGTGAGGGCGAGAAACCGTTCTTATGAGTTCTTATCCTGGGTTTTTTTTTTTTAATTCTTCATCCTCATCCTTCATCTGAATGAAATTGCCCCCCTATTGTTTCCTTTTTGCCCTTTTTATGCTATTATCAATAGCACCAAGTTCTCCTGTCTGGTGTCCTCAGAAGGGCAAATGCACCAGGGGAGGGGGAGGGGAGGGGGATCTGGGTAAGGCCTTTTGTGTGCGCATTAAAGACAGGAATTACCTGCGATCTATAGACAGGAGAAAGACTTTCGCCGCTTCGCTTCGTCTTGTCGCCTTCCGCTTTGATTTGAATTGAAATGTGACTGTTTAAAGAAGCGCCCATAATAAAGGTTGGAAATGGAATATTCCCTTTACATCGTGGCTGCAAATTCCTTGAGCAGAACATGGTCGAGAGCTAGAAAGGAGACGGACTCTTGGCAAAAGTTAACAATTCAAAAGTTGTCGCGAAGGCCAGGGGTATCGATACTGACCACGCATATATTCAGTCATAATCAAATTGATACGGGAAGAATTCAGAGAACGCGAGAGCGTCGCGGGCTTCGTTATTTACTCGCCTGTTTAAAACAGACGCCCGCCGTTTTTTTTTTTTCCCCCAGCAAAAGGGTGAAGAGCGACACGCGCATACATCTCTCTCTTTCAACACGGAGAGCAGTGCGCCAATTAATTCCCTTTAATAAATGCAGTCTCAGGCACAGTTTAACAGGGATAAAGGACATTTTCATTAACTTTCTTTATATTTAATGTTCAATTAGTCCTGGGTATAACTGGACACTAATAAGATGGAAATATGGGCAGGAATTAATGTTCCTGCAGGAATAGACCCTTCGATTGGTATTCACAAAGAGCAGCCAGTGGACCACACCAAACCCCCCCCCGATCTCTGTTTATTAAAAATGAATAATAATGTTATCTGAAGTATGGATATGAGCGCACGCAAGCACGCACACACCTAAACATTTAGGTTAAACACGATGTAACTAGATGTACATTATATGACCAGACGGACTGCATTGGAACAGAATAGCTACTGCTGAAAGAAAGATTAAAGAGACTGCTGATGACGGATAGATTGATACATTTTATTCTAAATGCATTCTTTAAAAAATGATTTCTGTAATAATCGATCTTCACAGGATTTGACACAATCCACTTCAAAATGTTATATAACTGATAAAAAGGTACAAGCGAAATAAAACACAAGCGAAATTATTTCGCTTGTCTTTGGTACAAGCGAAATAAAACAGTCTGAGAAGTGCAATCATTTTAAATTATTCACGGTATTAACTGTATTTTTTTTTATTAAGAATTGTGTGTTTTTTCTCTTATTTTACTCGGAGTAAATGGTTTTTGAACACAAAAATTGTGTGTCAATTCAAAATTGTGTGCCATGTTGTTTATAATCGGGTGGACTTATTAAATGACTGCATCCTTTTCCCTCCAGAAGCAATATATACATTTTTAGATATTTTTTTTTTCCCTGGTCACTGAATAACCCTTAGAGCTGTTTCAAGGCTGTAATATTTAGTTTTTGTTCCCGCACGGAGAAAAAACAGGCACTACATCGTCGTGTTGGAATGGAACGTGACTCAAAAAAGGATGCATTAATGATAAAATGAATTAAATTGTCAAACCATGGACTATTCTATTCTATTTACAGACACAGGTAAAAACAAGTCTCGAAAAAAAAGAAGAGAGGAGAGAGAGAGAGAGAGAGAGAGAGAACTATTGAAGAAAATTCCTTTTGAAGCATTTTGGAATATTCCTCTAGTCCAAACCCTCTTCCCCTCATTTTCTGCCTCTCCATCGCACTCTTAGCGCGTTCAGGAGAGGTGGCATCCGTCCAGAGTCCTGCGGTCGGAGAGCACAAGACACGCTCTGTGCTCGCGGCACCAAGAGCAGGGCATGCAAAGCCACATCCTCTCGGATGTCAAGTTGAGCATGCCGCCAGGGTTTTAAGAGAGATGGCAGTAAATGAGAGACGCTGGTCAGAAAACGTTAGGGAAGCCACCAGAAATAGTGGGGTGGGGGGGGCGGGGGTGAGGGTGGGGAAAGCTGGATGAAAGGGGAAAAAAAACAACAACAACTGGAAAAAAAAATATATGTTGGGCCAAAGCCTTGTGCATTCCTGTAGGAAAGAGTTCTGGCTGAGGGATAAGCAGCAGGGGCCTTTGAATCTTTCTCTGTCTAGTGAAAGAGAGAGAGAGAGAGAGAGAGAAGCAGGGGAATCCCAGCACTGCCACTGAGATGACCTGTTCTCTGGGAATGGAAGTCAGAGCATTCAGACCAGACATCCTTAGACAGTGACCTCATAATGCAGTATGATGCAGCGCAGGCCATATGTACTTCATCCAGATCGGAAAACACACACATGCACACGCACACAGGACTCTCCAGCACACAATGTGTCAAACAGTAAAAGCAGCATGACTTGATGGCGTGTGGAAAATGAAGTTTTGAAATAAAAATATGCCAATCACAGTATATGTGAAAGAGCTGTAAAGCAGGCTTCAGTCATTTTTTCTGCACAGCAAGTCATGCCCTTTGAATCTGACCCCCATGACCATTGTAAATCCACAGTGTTGTCACGCATCCTCCTGCTAAAAAAGCGCAAGTGTTTCGGAGCAACACAAACAAGGCATTCAAGCCTTTTTTTTGTTTTGTTTTGTTTTTTTCTGAGCACAACTATATAGTAATTAATCACTAATTAATGAGACCGGAAATAAAAAGGATTTCAAATTCATTTAATATATTTGTGGAAAGTTTATTTGTATTCATAGAGCACAAGAAAGGGCTTTATGAAGACATCTTAAACATGCATGTAATAGCAATACATTAAGTATTTTTCCAAAAAAAAATTATTTGCATTTAATAGAGAGTATAAAAAATGGTAAAAAAATATTTTTTTTGCTATTGAAGGAGCTGGTATTGCTCAAATAGAAAAACTCTTGAAAAAAATCATTTACCCATGATTGTTTTGGGGTTTTATATCAAGAATGAGGAAGTCTCAAAATATGAACAAAAGTATTGGGACACTTTATTTTTTCCGCCACATGGAAATCTTCAAATGTTTCTCAAAATTCAAGGTACAGTTGAATAAGAAGTCTATTGATGTAAGCATTAAATTTTTCCCCTTTTTAAAAAAATAATCCACATAGTGCATGACACGTATACAGGACATGTCATTGGGTAATATTATGTGGTAATATTATGTGGAGTAAAGTTTTAGTTTTAGCTATATATATATATATATATATATATATATATATATATATATATATATATTTGTTTTTTTTTTTTTTTTTTTAATATATTTATATATATTTATCTTTTTACCTTCTAAGTCATGTGACTAGATAAAAGTAGCAGTCTGAGGGAGTCAACTGATCCATGGCGAGGGGGGATCATGGGGACCCCCATATACATAACTTTTCATTTTATTTACATGAAATTTTGTTTTGTTTATTTCTTTGGAGTGGGTTTTGTTAAAACCAGAAACACACACAACTGTATTTGTTTGAATGTAAATGACACCTTTAGCACATTCAAAATAAAGAAATACCCTACAAATAAAAAAAGAAAGAGTCTCAATTTATGTGACATGTATTACGGTTTTGTCTTATGAATATATAAGGTTTTAATGCATATATATATTAAGTTAATGCATATATATATAAGATATATATATATCTATATATATATACTATATATATATATGATATATATATATATATATATATATATATATAGCATAATATTATATATATATATATATATATATATATATATATATATATATATATAATATATATATATATATATATATATATATATATATATATATATAAAGTTTTACTTGTATCAGCTTGAGCGCTTTATCCTATCACATTGTCTCTGCCGGACTGATGTCGTTGTTTAGCTGAAAACAAGTCTAAATCTTTAATATGAATATTCGGGGGGGGACAGCTGCGTCCGATCAGATAAGGCAAGCCTTTTAATTTGTCGCCTGTTGTTTCGTGTGTGTGTGTGTGTTAGAAATGCGAGTGAAACCCCAGGGAATGGAGCGAAGTCTGATAAAGAACATCACTGTAAATAAGCAATTAATCCGCTTATAACAAGCAGACACAAATAAGATATGCTGAAACCAGGCAGACCACAATGAACCACGAAGAAGGAAAAACAAAAGTGATCACAGTTCGTTAGAACACGAGTATTGCTGGTAATTCCTGAAGCAATACACGAAAGTTAAAGAAAAAACACTTTCTCGAGGTGCTTCAAACACAATGGGCATTTTAACTTTGGTGCGTGTTACGAGTGCAGTAACCTTGTTTATCCTTGATCTGGTTTTTCTTCAATGCGCACAGCCAAAGTTTAAATGTCAAGATTGAGGATTTTCTCGAAGATAATATCATCTTGGAGCATAAGGATATTCTTCAATTTACACTCTGTGTAAGACCAATAGATCAAGATATGTACCTAAATGTCATTAAATATCACTGCATTCATTCGCTGCCAGTGTTTATGAATTCTCCAACCTGATTGGTGTTTTTCTTTCCTCGTCCTGTCGACAAGGATTTTTATTAATGTACTCGTTCTCAGATGTTATTGTTTCCATAGATATTCGACACACAGGTGGAGGCTAAGGCCGAGAGTATTCAGACCTTCGGCGTATTGAGTCTTGGGGACTGGTCTTTCTAAATATGGCCTTGGTCTTTTGTGAAGTAATTCCTTTTTCTAGATCACAGCCTAATCAAGGGCGCAATGAAAACAGGTAGTTGAAGCAAAGGCCTCGAAAGGGATTTCATGGATTTCAATCTTGCTTTCATTCACATTCGATCTTGACTTGGTCCCAGCGACACTTAAAAACTCAGCCATGATCTGATTTCAACCGGTACCGGTCTTAAAATCGTAAGTGGTCTCTTGGGGACTTACGGTTACAGAGCCAAATGGAAGTGTTGCATACAGTGGGAAGTATGGGCCAAAGAAGAAATACATTTCGCGACATTCATCCCGGCAGTTGTCTTGACTACAGCCCCAGCAGAGCCTGGCTTTAAACGGATGAAAAAAACATGTGTAATTGTTTGATACGATGACATTTTCTGTCGTATGCTTACTTGACGTCTTCATAAGCACTCTCTAGTGTCAGTTCTTATGAAAGTGTATTAGTCTGCGTCGACACTAATGCAGATGCATCGGAAAGATTTTATAATGTTTTTTCCATTGGCGTTTTTTTATAACAAATTTCCATAACTCTATATGATAAGGCATATAGCCAGTACAGATATCTGTAAATAATTTCTTACATTCTTGTGTTTTTTCTTATCCTTATTTTCTTATGTTCTTCTTTATATTTCATATCATGAACTTGTTGTTGGGGTGCATTCACAGTTTCGTGACAATAAAGCTCTATTCTATTCTATTCTATTATATTATATTGCACAATATAATATAATATTTGTCATTTGTCCATTTTCGAAAACGCTTAAACCCAAAAACACTTCATTAAATCATTAATCGTCCATGATCCAGTTTGCTTTAAATCATACAGTCATGTGACATGCGACTGTCATGTGACAGCCTTGAATCTCTTTGTTGTCACACAAGTTTCACGTCTATCCATGTTTTTCACTAGATGCCACATAACATTAGAAGTATAAATAAAGAAATAGCATGCAGTGTCCAAAATCAAAAAAGTGTGGAAAAATCAAAAAGAGAAAGAAAAAAAAGTCAGAATCACACAAGCTTCTGTTTTATTCCGGTTTTATTAACACAATTGGGAAAACAAATCATTAACTAGCAGAAGCCATGAACTTCAGAAACGTACGAGACAATCATGATAAAGTTTCGCTTGTCTCAATAATAGGATAAACCCTCTAACACAATCAGCATTGTTCATTTCAAAACTTTCCTGGCTTAAGATTCATCATTCTATAAGCATGAGACTTAAAGATCCATGATTATGTGTCTAATTTGGCTGAAATGCCCACTCACGTGTGACACTGATATTATCATTTTTTACAATTAACTTGGAAAGGAAAAAAAAAACTGATAACCTCGGAATCTTCCCACACTGAAGTAATCGGCTTCAAATTGGGCCCAGTGTGTGTATGGGGCTGGGAATATACTGCAGGGATTTCTCCCTGATTAACATGCATACAAAGCAATTTGGAGCAGAAGAAGATGTTTTTTTGTTCGCCTGCTGCCGGGCGGATTCTTCCATTCTCTCTTTTCCACTCTCTCCAAGTAAGGAGGGGAAAAGAGGAATGGATTTCTTGATTAAAAATTGCCCTTTGAAAAAAAAAAAACACGTCTGCAAGCTCAGGGGTAGAAGGAACACAAGCACGGTCGGCAAAACACGTCTTGAATTCGTATGTCCCAATATGCAGCGTTGCATCGTTGTTAATTCGGTTCATTAGGCTCTTCCTAGATGGAGGATTTAATTTGTGGTTGTCTTTTAGCACAGTCCAGAGCTAAATTGAATCTCCAGACGTCACTCTACACATAACATGTCTGTGTTGTCAACTAGCCCTCGTTTCATTCCGCCCCCACCCCCTCCCACCCCCTGCCACAGCCTTGGTTTTTGTATTTTTTTTTTTTTTTGCCCGGTTCAATAAATCAACACAGATTACAAACACAGTTAAAGGTGGGTAATTAAATAGGGAGCCTTCCATCTCTCACTCAGTCTTCATTAGTGTTTCATTTCATCTCTCCTTCTCTATTCTTCTCTCGCTCATGGTAACCACAAAACAGCTTATAACCGCATATAAACATAAATCATAAAATATGTTCTGAATTATCTTCAAAAGGGGCTTAAGACAAAAGTCTTGTGTGTTTTACACATTTTCACTGGGCTGGTTATATGTAGTGCACATGTTTCCATTTTCACATGAATCATTTATTATTTTTGTTTGACATAATTTCTACACTTAATTTAAATTGATGAAATTTATTTTTTCAGTAAATTTGTACTATATTATTCTATGAATTTGCCACACTTTATTTATTTGGACATTTTTTTAAAACACCAGATTTGTGCATTTTCATGCATTAATGAATTTTTTAATACATTGATTTTATCAGATTTTTTTTTTCTCATTTATTTGAACAGAATTCTCTTTACAATCATTTCTTTTCAATCGTTCATTTTCAGTCAAAGGGTTTTTTTTTAAATAATGTGTCGTTCCCCATGCGTCGTTCACCTCACAACGTGCAATTTCATTGTGTAAAATTGCAATGTAGGTCTATTACACTTTTACATGGAATCTATACGGATGCGGATAAAAGTTTAGGCAGGTCTGAAGAAAAGTGGGAACACTTTTAAAATACTTTTAGAAATGTACCAAATGCAACAAAAATCCAAATATATATATATATATATATATATATATATATATATATATATATATATATATATATATATATATATATATATATATATATATTTGATGCGACTATCCTTTGTCTTTTGTAGGATTGGATGCTGGTGTATGATTAACCAATTAAACAAAGCTAATGATCATCAATTTTCTATATAGATTGTAACACGGTCATTGACCGGAACAGAAACAGCTGTATGAATATGTCTTTTAAAGAAGCACAGCCAATGTGGAGGACTATAGACGGAGCTTCAGCAGACGAAACGCACATCATGCGTTCTTCCACTTGGAAGATATCCATCAGTGACATCAGCAAAGGGATGGGGAAAACCAGTCAGACCCAGGTTCACCTATCTACTGTCCGAAGAAGTCAGGCCAGATGTAGCCTTCAGGGAGGCTAAAAGTCCATAACTGATGTTGACTCAACTTCGGTGCATAAAAGAACTGGAAGCAGGGGTCTCTTGATTGATTTGTCAAAATGTAAAAAAAAAAAGATATGGCCGGAGAAGGAGGTAAATTGTTTTGCTGAAAGGCAAGAGAAAGTCCATAGCAGGCAGCAGAGAAGCTTTGTGGACGTTCCTTATTTAGGTCTGCATCTATGCAAAGACTTTTAAAAATTTGGTCAAGATGAATGGTGTCTTTGCTACAGGCAGATATTTATCCATCATGCAATACCAACAGGGAGGCATCTGATTGGCTGCAAATGTATTCCGTAGCAGGACGACGCCCTCAAAATCTTTAGAGTCCTGAAAAGTCGCCTCCATAGAGCTCTAATCTCACCATCATCAAGTCTGCCTGAACATGACGGATTTATGGCATCCTACATCCACAGTTCTACAAGATGCTGATATCTTTAAAAAAGAAATAAATAAATGAGTGCAAGTGTACAGTACCTAAGAGAATTAATGCTTTTTTTTTGTTTTGCTAAAACACAAAATGTTAATATGATTTTTATATTATGTTGATATTCATTTTTATATATAGACACTTATTTTTGAAAGCATTCATACTATGCAGCCTTTATCACACCTGCCTAAAACTTTTGCACAGTACTGAATATCATTTGGAATTCCATGTTCGTGACATGTCGAGTATTGTCATGCTGAAACCGAGATATTTAATACTACCATATCATTGGACATCAAGTGTCCCAATACAGTGTGTAGAGATATAGATATATACATATGGATCGATATACAAATATATGAGACTCTGGTAGTCTTTTTTTTGGGGGCGCATAAAAATGCTGCGCCATATTTCTCGATTCTGACCTTATTCGGCAGTCTGCCTTCCTCGTTCGCCACGTAATTAAATGAGTAGTCAGTTTCAATTAGCCAGCGCCTCTTTTTTTCCCCTTCGCATGCCTTTACAGGGGGAGAAAAATTAATTAGTCAATTAGACAATTAACATCTGAACAGGGCTTTGTGTTAACAAGCCTTTTACAAGCAGTGGTAACCCTTCTGTAATGATACCGTAGACTGCCGGCACCGAGGGACCTGCGCTAGGAGAAGTACACGAGCACGTCATTTCTTAGCAACAGCTTGCTGCTCCATCTGGCCTGCGCTGAAAAAAAAAAAAAGCGAGAGGGAGAAAGAGAGAGAGAGAAAGAGAGGGGGAAGTCCGGACCAAAACAAATCAGAAAATAATCGGCTGTTTGTTTTTTGGTGACGTCGTATATTTACGGGCGAGTCCCGGTCAATAATTAGCGCGCTCGCCCAGCTGTGATCGTTCGACTGAGCTTTGGCCGCCACCAATATAAATACGCCTGATAGATTCAAGTAATGGCTCCTGGTTCAAATAAACACACAGCCACCCATCATGATTTATCTTCTCCCCACAGTGCTAAATCATATCTGTGTACATGCGCCGTCTACTCTGGATGGATAGCACGGCTGTGCGTCTCTGTGAGTGTGTGTGTGTGTGTGTGTGTGTGTGTCTGTGTGTACAATCATTGTCAACATATCAGGCCATGAGAAACTGAAATGTGTGCTTCCTGAGCAGACACAGGGGTGTGTAGTAGTGGTGTCGGGGTTTTTCGGGGTGTGTACGAGAAAGTTATGGGAAATGTTTACCGAGTCAGAAGCATCCTAAGCACTTTTTTTTTCTTTCTTAGGAAAGCAAAGTGATTCCGGGAGAGATTTGTGTGACGCAGCACTTGTACAGGCACAACGCCCCTGTGAGCAGCTAATGGTAGTGAGTTGCAGCTTGTGCTCCATAAATAAAATAAAAATAAAATAAAGAGAGAGAGAGAGAGAGAGAGAGAAAGAGAGAGAGAGAGAGAGAGAGAGAGAGAAGGCGCGTCACAAAGCTTCTCGAGAATGTTTATTTTCTCCATCTGTCTCCCTAAACAGTCCCTTAAAAGGCAGCGAAGATGTTTATAGGCTGTTTGCAGAGTCAAGCTTGTTTTTCAGGCCCACAATTTTTCCACGGTAACTTAGACCGAATTCAAATAAGCAAAAAGCAAGTGCTTTGGACGAACAAGTGTCATGTTCCATCGGTGACTGACACGACACTATTGACCCTAGGCGAGTGTTTTCCTACGAGAAGAATTTCTAAACATGGATAGGACTTCCAGGTTTTGTGCTTCGTAACAAAAAAAAAGGTCTTTGGCGTGAAATAATATGTTTTGTGAAGAAGATATGGACGGTGTAAAGTACACAGCAGTGGTTATGAGCGGGGGACAAAAATGCAACTGTAAAAAAAAAAAAAAAGGACAAAGCATTTCTCGTGGTAAAGATCATATATCTAAACCAGCTGCTCAGCTTATTAATGTCAAATTAATAAAAGACAGGTTCCTTAAGCAGAATTTACACGTGTATGTGTGTGCGTGTGTGCGTTCCTTACTTTCATCTCTTGCTGTGGTTCATCGATTCAGAAACTCAAGGACAATTTCGGGATGTTTTTTTTTCTTTAGACGGACAAGCTGAACATTGTTGTGCGTTGGTATATGGCAAACAAACACAATTGGTGCCACCATTATTAACCTTTTCAGACACATTATTTGTGTACGTGTGTCTGTGTGTGTGTGTGTGTGTGTGTGTGTGTGTGTTACTGAGATCGTGTACTCGGCACCGAGCACCTTTTCCGATTGCGGTCTGTTCACTGTTAGCCATCTTGTCGTCGAGATAAAACGCCACGCATAAACATGGCTCTGAAAAGGAAAAGAGGGAATAATGGTTGTAAGGAAGATTGTGTTTTTACAGGTCGTCAATTCAGCCTATACACTTTGCTCTTCTGTCACCTAGTCGGGGGTTTTTAAAAAAAAAAAAAAAAAAAGACAAATATAATAAGGGATGAATACCTAAAAATGAACCACAAAAGATTACCAAAAAAAAAAAACTTTTACTACTTCCACTGCATTGTGTAAGTATGTCTTACGCAAGGATCTCAAATGTGCCGTGCCTTTCGGCCGGTTCATAACTCGAAGTGATATTACAGCCTAATATTCCTATGTAATATTGAATTCTCGCTTTATTTTTTTTTTATATCAGCACAGGGAAATCCTCAAGGTCTTTTTAATTAATTCCCATCATTCTCTCCTTCTGACACTAAAGGCACTGTGGACACAGATTAGGAAGGATGTCCATGAAAAATTAACGGGTTTATCTTTTCCCTTTGACAAGCACATACATACACCACATTATATTTATATATTTCCCCTTCATTTTTAAAGTTAAAGCTCGGGTTAAGGCGTAATAAAAAATGTAAAAAAAAAGGCAGAAGGGGTTCCGGGAGAGTAATACGGAGGCGCGATGAAGAAGAAGCTCGGACGTTTCGGATCTACACCTTGGACACGGTCCAGGTTTTGGTTGTTCATCAAAGTACATCCAAACAATTTGGATGATTATACGTGCAGAGCTTGATGGTATACACTCAGATGATTGATTGGGAGTTGTTTCCTTTTAGAAGAAATTATTATCTGCTTTTAGGATTAATAATATACAAAGGCGATATATAACATCTGCTGTGTGCATACAGTATATTTCTATTACTAATAGCTGTAGGACTTGTAAATGAATTACACTACTTATTGATTTATTTGTAATAGCCATATCATTGTGCTCATCTCTCACTCAGTTATTAATTATTCCTTTACACTGCATCCACTAGCAGGGTCCTGCATCCACTCAAAGGCCTGTGAGAAAGTAATCGCACCCTTAAGACTCTTTGCTTGCACACCTAGGTCAGTAAGGGCCATATTGTCCATTTCAAACCATTGTTTATATTTGTTTAAAAGCTGAAAATATGATGCGCAAAACTATTCAGAAGTGGCCTATTGATTTTTGTTTCGTTAATGATCCTGTGGAAATGTTGCTGTGTGGTTTGTAGATTAGACTCTCAAGATACGACATGAATGCAAATAATGCTGAAAATGACCGCCTTCGAACAGCAGTTTATAAAGCCATGTAACAGCAATGCGTTCAAACGGCTTTATTTGAAGTCGAATCTCCAACAATGTCACAAGCATTGTATATATATATATATATATATATATATATATATTACTAATAATAATAATGCTGTCTAACACCATTGCTAAATTCTCAGTGCATAATTAGATTGTGTGACTAATCAGCAGACTTTTAATAGTAAAATGAAGTTAGAATAAAGTGAAGATAAAAAAGGAATAAGGTTAAAAAAAAGATCAGCGTATATGTTTATCTAAAATGTGTTCTGTTATCATGGAGACAATTAAGAAATACAAAAAGGTTAAATATATATCTTCAGCACACTCTCATTTTTCTTCTGTACATTTTTCCACAGTTATGGATCCCTTCATGTGCTTTTTTTTTAAGTGTAGTAGCAGTATTTCTTTGTTGGGATTAATGCAGACATTGTCACTATCATTTCCTTTCTTTAAGCAGTATTGATATTATATATGTATGTGTAATGCGTACTAAAGTGATTAAGCAGACAATAAGCACCTGATACAGCTGTGCAAGGTGAAGCAGCATGTTCAGTGAATGTGCCCCGGCAGTAAACACACCGGGGAGCAGGGTGAAGGTCAGGAGTGCAGTATTGTGAGAGTGAGATCAGTGTGAGGTGCTGTGTAGGGTTTAGTCATGGTGGGGTGGCAGAATGGAAAGCCCCAGTGAAATCAGTACTGACACATTGCCTGGGTTACAAAAGGTCACTGACCCGGCCAAGCTCACGGGGGGTGGGGGTCGGGTCAAGTGTGTGTGAGAGAGACGGGGTGAGAGGTGGAGGGGAAAAATGGAGAGAATGGGGAAAAAAGGAAAACGTAGGAGAATGGAAACAGAGGAAATGCTTGTTTGTATGTGTGTGTGTGGTGTGTGTGTGTGTGTGTGTGTGTGTTTGTGTGTGAAAGAGGGAGGAAGAGAGAGACACCCACCAAGCAAGTTCCAAGCAAAATATGTATGTATGTATGTATTTGTTTATGGTGGTCATTAATAAAAGGTGGCAATAATTATGGGATTGAGAAAGACATGGGTGGAGGGGAGAGAAACTGAGAGTAACTACAGAATCTATCGGAGACAAAGAGAGGGGGCAGAATGTAGAAGACAGGGGTGTGAGGGACAAATTCAGCAATACAGTATCAGGAAGACCTTGGCTCGAGGGCTCCACCTCAGATCTATTAATCTGCACAGGAAGCCATCACATATGCTCGGGATAGAGGGTGCTGTTTCCTCGCCTGAGGTTCTCGGATGCCTGCTTCCAGCTGACTGGCCGTGATTCATGAAGTTCCTGGCGCCAAGTTCTCTTTTGTCCTAGCAATCAAAGGTCCGGATCTCATCTTCAAACTCCTCCCACAGAGGAACAGGTTGTTCTTAAAACCATGCAAAACAAATCTGTCAAAAGATATATATATATATATATATATATATATATATAATATTCATACAGACACCCAAGATAGTATTAGACAACAACATGAGTCTGAATAAGATAAGAAGGAGTACGATAATAACATTAATAATTTAAAAAATTAAATAATAATAATAACAATAGTGATATTTGACATTTGTAAATGCAAGAACGAATGTAAGACAGAAGACATGTTATCACACCATAGCACATCCACATAATTTGGGGCTGTTTAGGATTAGGGAATGTTGGAGACTTATTATTGTAAAGGAATATAGAACCCACATGGCTACAATTCCATATTTTAACACCATGCAATTCCTTCTGGACGGCAGCTTATTGGAACCATCTTCACCATACAGCAAGACTTAAAACACATCATTCACTCTGCAAACACTGAAATCTAAGACTGGAAACAAAGTTATTACTAGAAAATATGTCTTGTTTTTGCCATGAGGTATACAAAGTCGTAAAAATGAGGTGGCTGGAGAGTTATCTATCATGGAATGGCCTGTCCAGTCGCCGCATGCAAATCCTATTAATCTGCTCGGGGATGAAATCGGTGATCTCACACATTTGACAAGTTTTACTTGTCTTGCTAAGGGAGAATATTTTTAAATTGAAAATAAAGGTTAACATCTCTACATTTACACACAACACACACACACACACACACACACACAGTCTTCATAGCATTAAACAACTTAGTTCATGGCATGTAAAGAAAAGGAACGTGCATATGTGTCTGAAAAATTAACAGGCACTAAAAATAAATGGATAAAAATACACTTCATATCACATAATATAAATAATTTATAAAATAATTATCATTAAAGCACTGGTTTATTTTATGAATCTAAATCTTGATTTTTACAATTATTTTCTGTTTTTTTTTTCAATAACAGTATGTCCATAAGTGTTTTAATCCTCCATTCCTGAAGCAATTTACTGTTGACATAACAGCGACATCGGGGGCACAGTGGCATAGTGGTTAGCACGTTCGCCTCACACCGCCAGGGTCCGGGTTCGATTCCCATCTCGGCCATGTGTGTGTGTAATTTGCATGTTCTCCCCGTGCCTCAGGGGGTTTTCCGCGGGGTTCTCCGGTTTCCTCCCGGTCCAAAAACATGCACGGTAGGTTGATTGGCACCTTGGAAAATTGTCCCTAGTGTATGAATGAGTGTGTGAATGTGTGTGTGCCCTGCGATGGGTTGTTATTCCATCCAGGGTGTATCCTGCCTTAATAGACCTGTATCCTGCCCATAGACGCCTGAGATAGGCACAGGCTCCCCGTGACCCGAGGGAAGATCCGATATAGCGGTAGAAGATGAATGAATGAATGAATAACAGCGACATTTGTTTTTTCCTTCTGTCTAAAAAGTGAAGCTTGTCATATTATCATGAAAGCTGAAAGGAGAAGTATGAAGCTTCTGGAAATGAGGAAAGCTGTTATGATACACCTATGATAACTATAGCACTGAAATGAGAGACTCCTTCTAAATAAATCTTACTGAAAATACCCAGTTATGTCGTTTTATGTACTTAATTGTTTGCTCATAATTACTTATTTATGTGGAGTCGATCGTTCACTGCACCAACACATGAGATAGCCTTATTGATGATTAACATTTTTTAAGTATTTTAAACCCCCGATTTATATCCAGTTATTTTTTTTTACCTGTCATCCATGTTGAATAGAGTCATAAGAACAGCTATGACACCCAAACACAGCACTGTACCCTTAATCATTTTTACCTCCATAGGATTTGTCTCGAGAGAATTCTCGCCATGTTGTATATGTGAGATTCTACCAAGGAAACTACACAGAGAGATCGGGATAAGGAGAGGAGCAGAAAATGAAAGAAAAAAAAAGAGTCGGTGACAGTTTTCTCTGAATATCAATCGGATCCGACTGAGCTTAGACGTGTAGCGAGACTTTTTCTTTCATTGTTGTACGTCTTCTCTCTCTTTCGCTATCTCTGCCTGTCTCTCTCTCAGGACAAGAGAGTTTTGATGGTTCCCACTGATTTTGACATCAGAGGGAGACTGACAGTTGACATTCTCCCTCGTTTCATAGTCCGTCCCGTACCTTTTCGCACAATTGTCAGAAGAAAGGAGAGGGGGAGGAAGGAGGGCAGGACGGAGAGAGAGAGAGAGAGAGAGAGAGGGCTGGCATGGCGTACGCACTTTTCCTGTACACCTTCATATCTCTGAATCCTGAGCGGAAAGTGAAAGCACTATGAGACTATTGAATCGGAGCTTTCGGCTATTGACAGCAGCATCCTCTTTTATCGGTCTGCATTAGTGTTGTCACACTCGCTGTGTTTTCTTTTGAGCCCTCTGTGTATGTGGTAGTGTTTGTGTGTGTGTGTGTGTGTGTGTGTGTGTGTGTGTGTGTGTGTGTGTGTGTGTGTGTGTGTGTGTGAAAGAGAGAGTGTTTTAACCCTCCACACATTTGTTTCTTATCAAGAACAGAGTGGACAGGCAAAGGCAGGGCCCTTTCTACTACCTGCTGAGCCTGTCTCTGAGAAATGATTGGTTAAGATTACCCATAAAATCGAAAGGTCTTTCATCCTTATAACTCATATAAATCAATAATCATTTCATCAATAAATATTTCTGACTTTCAAGCACACGGCATGCATGTAAGTGTGAAGACAAAAAAATGTTTTGACATTTCTTTATGTTTTTTTTTGCCATTTTTTCTGATTGCCTTGCTAAATTTAACCTTAATGCCCCCTCACATTTTAATAGGATCAATGTGTTTATTTACGAGATTACATAATCAGACAGTTGTGTGGCAAAATCACAATGCATAAAATCATCACACAGGACAAAAGCTATATATATATATATATATATATATATATATATATATATATATATATATATATATATATATATATATATATATATATATATATATATATATATATATATATATATATATATATATATATATATATATATATATATATATAGGGCGGGGCACGATGGCTTAGTGGTTAGCATATTTGCCTCACACCTCCAGGGTCCGGGTTCGATTCCCGTCTCGGCCATGTGTGTGTGGAGTTTGCATGTTCTCCCCGTGCCTCAAGGAGGTTTTTCTCCGGGTTCTCCGGTTTCCTCCCGGTCCAAAAACATGCACGGTAGGTTGATTGGCACCATTGGAAAAATTGTCCCTAGTGTATGAATGTGTGTGTGTGTATGTGTGTGTGTGTGTGTGCCTGCGATGGGTTGGCATTCCATCCAGAGTGTATCCTGCCTTAATGCCCATAGAGGCCTGAAAAAAAAAAAATATATATATATATATATATATATATATATATATATATTTTTTTTTTTTTTTTTTTTTTTTTAAGTTTGTACTCACAGAATCTTTGACCTGCCGTAGTTGTTGGTAGCATGATGTTTGAGGTTTGAGTATTTCAGTAACGTAATCTCCTGGGATTTACACAGGCAACAATGTGTAAATTAGATTAGATTAAATTTTGTCATTTGGCTCTGTCTAGATTCATGTAGCAGCTTGCTGCAAATAAAAAAATCGATCTGGGAAGAAGGACTGGTGAGGAGAAGGATGAAATAGATCAGATCAAACCGGTTTGAGTTCACAGAAAGGAGATACTTGGTCAAGTAACAACTCTTTACAACCACTCTGAATAGAAAAGCATCTCAGAATGCACCATAGAATGAAATAATGAAAAATAGCCGACTGATCATAAAATAGAATATGGGGTCAGACAGATTTTAGGAAACATGTTACTGTATAGAATTCTTTTGGAAATGTTTGAAATATGAAGCCTAATCAATTGGCACAATATGATCCTAATAATTTCTAAGACAATCACAAGGCTTAAATCACCTGTGGTGCCATAGTGAAGCAATTAAACTTGAGGGATTTTTATTTGCCATTTGAAAATGCATCAAATTTGTGTCTGAACCTAAAAAGGGGACAAGTTTAGAGCTATAGGTAACCACAGACAACCTGTTTATCTCACTTTAGCAAGGACACACCATTGACTGACAATATTCACCACGGTAAAGGCCGAACAAAGGCTTTCACCCAGAAAGGTCACGTTCCTACTCCAATGTTTTGACACGTCATGTGACCCAATACCATGTGACTGACAAGACAAAAATAAAAATGCTACTTATTGCATCATTAATTCACCAACCTACATTAAAACCTCTTAGCCTGCCACTTTCATAGGGAAGGGAATTCAATTTGCAATAAGCATATGTCAGCAGAATTGTCATTTCCGACAGGTGATTTATCCCAAAAGAAAGAACCCGAATTGGACAGCTGATGAACGTCCGTCATGTAAAATTGCCCTGAGATATACTGAGCTCTTAAAGAGTTAGCTGGGTCACTTTTTTTTTCCTCTAACAAAAAAAGAACATGATAGCAGATCATGTTCATCTAAATGAAAACCACCAGAAGGATCTTCTGGTTATATCTTCACCTGAGCTGCTTATCAAAGACCAGTTGAAAATGGAAACTAGTTTTTGAAGGAAAAAGAGGGTGAAACAACATTATGAGATTGTTTTTTTTTCATTATTTCTTACATGACGCAGTCAACTTTCTTTTGAAGGTCTGGGTTAGAATACTGATTGGTCTATTTGTTTTACATTTCCTATGTTTATCCCATTGAGTCTATCAGAGGAAGTTGCTTTGGGTGCATTTCCCGCTATGATAAAAGGCATCATGATGGAGGACTTTGGACAAATAAAGGTGATATCAGGAGCTACCACCAGCATGCTTATTACCTACTAATATTTACATTCAAGTTTGGGTCACATACCCTGTACAACCTAAAGGTTTGACCATAAGATTTGCATGTGCTTTTTTTGAAGATCCTGTTACACCAAATGTCCTGTTATAATAACCTCCACTCTACTGTTATAATAACCTATACTCTACTCCCCTGAAAAGATGTTTCACTAGCTTTTGGAGTGTGCAAGGTTGTGGAGGCCTGAGGTTAAGTCAGTGTTCCACTTCAATCCAAAGGTGTTCATTAGGGATTAAAGTCAGAGCTCTATAGCAAGCCATTAAGATCTTCCATTCTAACCCATGTAAACCATATCTTCATAGAGCTGGCTCAGAACTGTTATCCGGTTTAAATGAAGAGAACATTAGGAGAAAAAGTAACACTGATTCATTTAAAGACAGTCTATATACGGTAACGTGCCACCAACTTCGTTTGCTTTGTGCATTGAAATGCAGCAGCTGATTTGGGATTCCTAGTTCAAGTGAAAATGTAATGCTATGCATCCAATGACGTCCTATATAATTGCGCGCCTCCAACCTTGAGGTAACAATCTGGGGAAACACACATATGGCTGGAAAAGTTCAGTGTGTTTGTCTATACAGTGTATATGGAAGTCGATCAAGTAGACCATTCTTGTGCACATGTAGTTTTAGATTTCCTAGGATTACTTAAATGTAAAGGGTTTGGAAATGATAGACTCACTGACAAATTCTTGAGATTCTCTGTGATGACAAAGGATAGGGCAGCTGTTGAATTTGTTAGTGTAAGTGCATTATATATTTTCAGAATTCATGGAATTTATATAAGTGCCATGTGGAATTTATAATGTTATTTACACACACACACACACACACACACACACACACACACACACACACACATATATATATATATATACTGTATATATCAGTGTAAAGTATATCACTGTTGCCATTGTGCAATCATATCAATGCTTCTTATTCATATAAAAAACTAATAAATCACCATCAAGTGCCAGGAGGTTGAAAGGAAGTGGCCAGTGAAATCGAGTAAAGCTGACTCGCTATAGGTTTTAGTGTGGATGTGATTTGGTCAAGTGACCTTATAGGTCTCGCTCTCTCTCAGTCTCACACTTAATCACAGATACGGATTTTTTTTTTTGTACTTTTTTTTTTTTGCAAGATTGCACCGAGCTCTTTTTCTGAGGTTAGTAATAACTTTTGAGTGTGGGACATGCCAAACGGATGGGCACAAGACAAAGGAAGATGGCAAAAAAAAAAAAGATTTATCTGTCTGATGGAGAAAGTGTCTGTACAGAGGGGTGTCAGACGCGAGCGGGGGCACATGAGTGTCGGCAGAATGGCAAGAGGCCTTTATTTCCAGGGAAATGAGAGATATGGGGTATGTCGACACCTAGATGGATGAGATTCTTGCTTAGAATTGATGACCTTCTTTCTCTTTGCTTCACATATTTTCTAAGGAAAAAAAAGACTGGACTCCAAATCGAGGCCTTGACGTATATGTGCGTGTCTCTCTATCTCCTTTTTTTTTTTTAACCACTGATCTGCAGTAATCCAGTTTGCTTCTTGCTACACACAGGACATAAGATGTCTTACACTCTGTGTGTTCTGCTTTTTGCAACCCCAAAATTACAGATACCACGTTCCGACCTCTGATATGTTGAAACCCGGCCCAGC
Source organism: Kryptopterus vitreolus (assembly GCA_030449085.1). Classification (NCBI taxonomy): domain Eukaryota; kingdom Metazoa; phylum Chordata; class Actinopteri; order Siluriformes; family Siluridae; genus Kryptopterus; species Kryptopterus vitreolus. The sequence continues at coordinate 7,337,753 of JACRUU010000013.1, read as the reverse complement.
GATAAAAGACGCCCATACATATTCATGATAGGGATCTAGTAATTAGTGAACACCCCCAATCCTATACACATACACGCATACGCACATGCATGACGCTCACCCCGGCGGCCGTCATGAATATTTATGTCCGTGGTCCTGCAAACAAAGGCACTGGCAGTGTGAGGGCATTATCCATTAACACAGGCAGCGGTGTGTGATGGTGCTGATAGCGCCGATGCCACTCAGGACCTCTTCACTGGTGGCTGACGCGCCTCAGTCAACACCCTAATTCCCCCCCCCCCCCCCCCCCCCCCCACCCCCCCCCCCCCCCCCCCCCCCCCCCCCCCCCCCCCCCGAAACGCAACTTACCGTCATTATGGCCTGAAAGGACTAGTGAAAGGCTCAAAGCAGAATGCCGAGCTTGCCGGGAGCAGCTCTAAAGGCTTGTCCTCTGAACGAGTGATTGACAGGATAGTGGTGTAAATCCATGCATGTACTAGACATGCAAATGTATTATTCAGGGTTAACGGATAACATGTTTGAAATGAATACACATTTTCTTTAAAATCACATCCTCAGCTCTTTTATTTAAAGCATCATTTGACTTGTATATATTCGCTTTTATTGTCATGGTAGGTTAAAAATATGCAGTTTTATTAACCATTTCCTCACCCGCTAGTCTCTCTCATGAAGCAAATATTGTAATATACTCACATTTTTTAGTCACAAAAGTTGACTATAAGATTAAATATTTAGTACCCGTTTTCCGATTTAACAACACTTGCCCGGGAATGTGTTCCAATAGATTTTGGAGTGTGCTTGTGGAGATTTGTGTTTATCCAGCCACAAGGGTGTCACTAAAGTCAGGTACTGGTGGAGATGAAGTGAGGAGGCCTGGGGTGCAGTCAGTGTTCCAATTCATCCAAAAGGTGTTATTCAGGTCAGTGCTATATAGCAGCACACTCAAGATCCTCCTCTCCAACCAGTGTAAAGCGAATCTTCATGGAGCTGGCTTTGTGCACATGAGACATGTTTACGTGAAAAGAGAATGCAACCATGAACCATTCTAAAACATCATGTAACATGTAGCAGGAAAAGCCAGGTGTCCCTATACCTTTGTCACACAAGTACACATTATTAAAAAAAATTAATGCTTTCCCGTAGAAAAAATATGTGAAATCAATATCTTTAGCAGAAATGTTAAAATATTTGAAAAATTGTAATTATATAACATCCATCATATATATATCACTGCCAAATCCATTTATTACCATTCACAGCAGAAAGATATTAGAACAAGAAATTAAATCTATACACAGGTATAGAAATAGCTCAAAATGATCTCGAAAACTGAAATGCATCGGCCGCTGTCGCAATGAAATAATTCCAATTTGGTCGCTTTGTGCAGTGTGTTCATCTGAAGGAAAGAAAAGAGAGAAAAAAAAACCCAGCAAAAACACCAAGGCCTATTCATTTGGAATCATGTAATACACTGAAAGAGCCTTATTTTCCCCTCAAATACTCACAAGATTAAGGCACATCCAGACCCTGTCACTAAAGAACCCCGTACCATAATCCAGACCCGAGAGCAGTTAGAAAGTCAATCTGTTTGAAGCATGCGATCATTCATGCGTTCAGGCTTCAACAACCGGGGTAACATCATTGTCAGGGAGCTCTGATGTCCCTAATTCCTCTCTGCGCCTCTTATATGTAATGCAGACTGTCAAAGGTGGCAGAGCGTGACCGAGTATATGTGCTTACACGCGGCGATTATATAGCCGTGTAATGTAGAGCCACTTTGCTGCTCCGAGATAGTGGAAGTATATAAATGCCATAAGGTTTTTTTTTTTTCCTTTTCCTTTCGGGGGGGAGAAAAAGATCAGGAACGAGCCAGTCATGCGTCGATTTCAATTGATTAGTGATAGGAGGTTGTTTAGTATTTCCTGGATAACTCAGCAAGTAGAGAGAGAGAGAGAGAGAGTATAACTGATTAACTGATGAGAGGGAGGACTGAGAGACCCCTAAAATACTTCCTGACTTCAAAAGCTCTGTGTCAGTTCTAGTTACAGGAGGTGAGAGGGAATACGGGGTCAGTTACATACGGTGCATTCTCTATTGTGTGGAGAAAAAGGATCCCAAATGTAAGGGAAACAGTTTTTGCACGTGATTGTGGTCTTTCACATCAGCATAAATAACACACACACACACACACACACACATACACAAACCCTTTATCTGAGTGCTCTTTTGGCATCTGTTGCCAGTTATTTTGTCCCAACACAAATTGACATTTGTGTAGGAGCAGCAATCGTCAGTATGTGAAATGATTTCAGATTCCTATTATTAAAAAGACGTACCTCTGGAATGCAGCCCAAAGCAGCAAGGCACTAACTAAAATATGACGAACTAGTAATATATATATATATTATATTACTAGTGTTTGGAAATTGTCTATACCTGTGCGCTATAATGATTTATGTGGTGCTCGAGTCTGATCCCATTCATGCTTTGTTTATTCGATGTCTCCTTTCCACTGTCGTGTCTGGCATGCTCATTAGACCTCTAAGTCTACATCTGGATTTCGGTGAAAACTGCTTCATGACCTTTTCGTCTGTAAAAAAAAAAAGGCCCATACAAATACAATTGCATTGAATTGACTAAATGCAAGAAGCAGAGACTTGGGCTAATATTGCTGCCAGAGCAGTTCTGCCTCATATGACTGATATCATATTAACACTGATCTTATTACTTAAAACCAGAGAAAGGATGGGAGCAAGGTGTGAAAAGAACTGGAATAGAAAAGACAGCGGGGTGTCACTTTATTCAAGCAAATGATACAGTAATTCTTGATAGGGAATAAGACATAGCTCATTGCCTGGGATGGAGCTACACCTGAGCTACTCCTTCTTCGTCTTCTTCTTCTAGCAAATGCAAAAAAAAAAAAAAAAAGAAAGATGGTGGCTGCTTTGTGACACTATCCAGTTTAAAAGTGTTATACATCTAAATACAGTGAGTTGAATTGAAACAGTCGGTTTGTTTAAATGTACCGTTTAATTCACTTCGACTCAGATCCACTTTTGATCTACTTTTCTTGTTCTACAACTTCATTATCATCACCTTCTTCCTCTTCTTTTTGTTTTTCATTTTCTTCTCCTCTTTATTCTTCTCCCAAATGCAAAAAAATATATATATTGGCTGTTTTGTGACAATGTCCATTTCAAGTTCTCTCTCTCGCTCTCGCTCTCTCTCTCTCTCGCTCTCTCTCTCTCTCTCTCTCTCTCTCTCTTATATATATATATATATAGTGTCTAACTGCTTTGAGCTGGATTCGATAATTCTTTTTAATAATATGATATATATATATATATATATATATATATATATATATATATATTTCATATATTTCATATTTCATATTCTTCATATTCTATATATAGAATATATATTGCATCATATTCTGCATTTCTTTGCATCCACAGTTTCTTGTAGTTCTCCAGTTTTTGTACATGTTGCATGTTCTCTCTTTTCATTACGATGAAAATTGCCCATTTTGTTTCCATTTTTAAGACAACGACGATAATTAGGCAATTTCACTTGTCTGTCTAATGTAATGTAACCAAGGCCAGCAAAGTTAAAAGCGGATTACAGGACAGGAGGGGTGGCGTCTCAGGGAGCATCTAATTGAGTTGGAGAAATAAGTATGAAATTAATATTCAGTCAGAGAAAGTGGGATGTGGGGGGGGTTGTAGGAGATTGATTTTTTTTCCTTTTGAGAAAATGACAAGGCACTGATATAGCACCTCGGGGAAGGGAAAAGAGAAAGGAATAGAAGGGAAGGGACAAGAGAAGAATTATTTCCTATCCTGAAATCTTCTGACGGTATACTTAAAGAGCATTTACTGAGCGGGAAGTTTCAATTGGATTTTCAGATTTCAGAAGTGTTCAAGCGTTGCTACACTTTTCCAGACTCATAGCTCTTCCGGAGTGTTCTTACAGACAGATATCCTGCTGCTGAAAAGTGGGATTCAGGTAGCAGAATGTGGGCCCAGGTCTAATTTTACCAGGACATCTGCTGATTAACTGCGATGGTCAAACCCACTTTAACTAAGTATATTACACATCTTCATTTTAATGTGTAATTTAACTTCCCTCAAATTGAACATTGTGCTCCTTTCATAAAGCCGACTGTGGAAGAGATTAAACTTTAAGCCATTATGTCTCCATAAAAGCGGATTCTTCCCCATGTGGAATTAAACTATATTTTCTCACTGATGACTTCTATGCAGACGACGCCGCAAAGTGCCGATTGGTTTTCCTTCACCTAGAGTGCGGTGAAAAGAGGTCCATTCCGGAAAGACAATGAAGCCCGCACGGTGGAGTCAAAGGCTTTTCACCATGGAACGAGGGGGGATGTGGACCTGGAAAAATAGGTCACTAGGGCCAATCTTATAGAGCTGTATGGTAAAGACAAACGAATTTCTTCTCTTTCTTTTCTGGATAGAATAGAGATGAGGAATAAAATCTATTTCAGCTGTCTGGAGACCCGTTTTCTTTTCTTCTCCTTTTCTGCCTTTTCATCTTTGATCCGTTCATATTTCTCAACAAATGCTCTTTTTTCCCTCTCCACATTTTCCTTTTGTATTGTAGGCCATGATGGTTTTTATCCGAGTGCAATGCAAACGTACTATACGCTCGGGGAGAAGCTAAATAAATAAATAATTATATAAAACATGAGCACTGAAACAGATAAAAGGCACAGAGTATATACTGGGTTTTTAATGTAACGCATTTCCTAAAACCAGGCATGTACTGTAAAAGAGAGCGAGAGAGGGAGGGAAAGCCAGAATGAAAGGGGGAGACAGGTGAATGTGAAAGTGATGTAAAAAAGACAGGATGAGAGATGGGGAATATGAGATGGAATGAGAGAAGCTATAAAATGTAGAGATTAAAAAAAAGGTCTCGAAGAAGGGAGACACTGTGGAATATGCAAGGGAAAACAAAGAGGTATAGAGGTGGAGTGAGGGAAAGGTAAAAAGAGAAGCTATTAAAATGGGAACGAAAAAGAATGAGAGCAAATGTAAAAAAGATGGGACGAAGCAGGGAATATGAGACAAATGGGAATATGAGAGAGAGAGAAAGAGAGATGACATAAAAGAGAAAGGATGGAATACGATCTAGAGATGCAGAGAGGAAGAGATGGTGCAGATGAGCGTTCTATACAGGAGACGAGCTGCAGACCTGTGCCGAATTTGCCACGGAATCAAATCTGGTCACGGGTTGAAAGCTTCCACAAACACACATTATGTCTTAGGTCAATGCGTGCCTTTGTTTGCTATTCTCCTTCACTCGTTTTTCTACATGAATGGAGTTGCCTCCCGAGGTTTGTTTACTGCTGCGGTAAATCGGTTTACGCTTTTACTAAAACTGAGCTTCAGCAGCAACAGCATTGCTCTAATTCATCGAGTGGCCATCGCGTCTTCCCGTTCTTGGGGGAGTCGAGGAAGTGGATTTACTCTGAGGATATGAGTCTAATCCTCTCCTGCTAATAGGTTTAATCTTATAATTGTTTAATCGACACCATCAGAGGGTGAAGGGTGACGTCTCGGATTCAGAGTTTGGTCATGAGCTTGTACCTTTGTCTGTATGGGTTTTATCCAGGCTCTCCAGTTTCCTCCCTCTGTCTAAAGACATGCATCTAAACCCTATAATGTCCCAAAGATGTCCTGACTGAACTTCTTTGTGTGTCCAACTTGGATTTAGATTTCTTCACATGTCCCAGCTTGTTTTGGAATCTGGGGTCAGTCAAGATGTGTCACCCCTGGAGCACAGAGGGTTAAGGGTCTTGCTCAAGGACCCAAGGGTGGCAGCTTGGCAATACCGGAGTTCGAACCCCCGACCTTCCGATCACTTGCACAGCATCTTAAACCACTGATCTACACCCCTCCCAACTTTTCAACACGAGATCCCACGAAACTCTAAACAAACTCATCAGTGTTTACTCCATTACATCTGACGCAGAAAGCTATCAGACTGACTCATTGTGGTTTTACGTTTTCTGATGTTTGACTTGACCTTGACATATGTGTTGTGTTTTGTCTGCATTGATTATTAAAGACCTTGTACGCGTAGATCCGAGTTTTCTATTATAGCACTTAAGAAACCCCAATATAAATTAGGTATTAAAAGATTTTAAAAAGTAAAAAAAAAATTCATACTAGCAATGGGAAATAATACAACCAGTGCACATAATACCGAGTGACAATTGGCTATAAGTATTTATTAAAGTACATTACTCTACACAACACCGCTGCTTTACGTCAATAAGCATTGTATCCATTTACAGCAGGGACTTCATTTACTTTTCCAGACAGCTAACATCCATAAACGGCTACAACTTCTGTTGTACTCAGAAGACATGTTAGATTTTTTTTTTTTTTTAAATACAGATATTTATTTGTATTAAATGCAACTCTGCCAACTCCTTCCGACTGAAATCAATAGTCTTCATTGGCTGGTCCATTTTATTATTTTTTTAAAGCAGCAAACTCTTCAACTTAAATAATACTGGAGGTGAACAGTTATGGTCCATTTTTTTTGTGTTAATGTCACTCAAGGAAACTATTAAAGGAAGGTTTTGGAGAGAAAATGAAAGCCTGTCCGTGACAATACGTTTGCCCTTTTACTGTGTGGGAGAACGAAACGTGCGATTGGAGGGTTTTTTTTTTTTTATACCGTCGATTATGCAGGATTTCTTCAAAGTAGGCTGTGAAGGATAATTAATGTTGCGAAATATAAAACTTCAAGGACCTTAGTATGGGTGGAAAACCGGGTGTCGTTTATAGAGCAGTCGAAAGCAGATGAAAAATGATAAGAATAACTTTGATTCTTTTATTCCGATTGATCACAATAAACGTAAATTGTACGAGTAATTATATCGAGTGTTATGCTGAGTGGACCGGCGTCCGGTGAAGGAGAAGTTGGTTTCTTTCTCTATGGTGTACACACAGAGAGTAGTGTGCAAGCAATAAACACATACACACACACACACACACACACACACACACTACAAGAGTCAAATCACGTAAAATGCACCTTCAGTCAGCACAGTAATAAGCACTCTTTAATAACTCCACACTGCTTTAAAGTTGATAAGTGAATGAAAGCACATGGCTACCCACTGCTTTGTTCGTCGGCATAAAGGAACTGCATTTCCTGTGCAGGCTTCGTCCCTGCTTTTTCTGTTTGTGCCAAACATCCAACAGTACATCACCACCAAATGCTATAAAAGAAGGTGTTCGCTTCTAACATTTAAACATTACCCTGATTTCCTCCGCGGATCGGACCTTTAATTGGATCTCTGAATCATTCCCGCTATTAAATTATGGCATTTTTATGTCATTGTAGTATTATAAACATGCTCTACAAAGCAACTATGAAGCGGATAGAATTTTGCATGCTACAACAATAAGCCAGTAAAAAAGAAAATAGGATTCAGGAGTGGATATTATTATAAACCTCAAGACAAAATGAATAATAATACCAATGATATAAAGTGATTGTTAGTCTAGAAGAATGGGTCAGAAGAGTTCAACTCAAATGTGGGTCTGTTTTTTGTAAACTCTTAAGTGGGGCTGTAAATCATAAATCAATTAAAGTGTGATGCAGAGATTATGAATGCATACGTCACTGTCTAAACAGAATATATGTTTAAAACAAGAGAGAAAAAAATCTGATGAATATTCATTAAAATCTGTCAATATTTTTCCTATAGTAATGTAGCGTTGCTAGTGTCAGACCATACGTCATGTCCATAAACGTTGAAAATGTTACTTTCGCTGTCTGGCACAATGCTATTTTTAAACAAACTACTAAATGATTATGAAAATACAGGCATTCAACTTTATTTTAAAGCTATTTGAATTCAATTTCGGGGGAATGAAAGGTGTTTAAATCGGGCTAGAACAAACTAATGATCATAAATGAAACAAAGTCATTTTTTAATACTTGGTTGCAAATCATATTTGGTTCTTTACAGTCGAGAACTGATTGCCCCTGATTTTGCAACCCATTGACACCGTTAGATGCTGGGGTTTTTTCCGATGTGTAGCCTTGCCAGGCCTTTAGTCTAACAGTCAGTTCATGTATTTCAGGTTAATTGGATTCCAGTCATGCGACTTCCTTGGCTACAGCAGGACATTTCACTTCTTTGCCTAAAAAGAAGCCGTGTCCATCTGTAATGTTACGTGCAAGCCAAAGGGTTTGGAAGAATTTGGTGGAATCTGAGCAGGATTTATCCTGCTGCGTTTGTCAGTAGTCGGCGAATAAAAGAAAATTTACTGGTCTCTATAGTAGTCCTAAAAAAAGCATGAACAGGAGCATCTTATTTTAATCATGATCAGTTCCATTCCTGTCTCATATCCCTTTCTTTCTCTCTCTATTTCTAGTATTTTTGTGCTTGATTTTTTCACAAAATATTCAGGTTTTTTGGGGGCACCGTGGCTTAATGGTTAGTACGTCCAGGGTCGGGGTTCGATTCTCACCTCCGCTATGTGTGTGTGGAGTTTGCATGTTCTCCCCGTGCCTCCCGGTGTTTTCTCCGGGTTCTTCAGTTTCCTCCCGGTCCAAAAACATAGACATGTGTGCCCTGTGATGGGTTGGCATTCCATCCAGGGTGTATCCTGCCTTAATGCCCATAGACGCCTGAGATAGGCACAGGCTCCCCGTGACCCGAGGGAAGATCGGATATAGCGGTAGAAGATGTATGAATGTAGGCTTTTCAATGTTTTTGCCCAATCTTAATACTGTCATTTTGTTTTTTTATGGATTAATAGTGGTTCGCATCCACGTAAAAACCTTTCTGGTGAAGTCTATTATTGATTGTTGATTTTATTACAGACATATCTGGCAGAATGTTAAAAAAAAGTCTAATTCTGACTTGCACGTCAAACAGTGTCAGTTTTTTGGACTTTTTATTGACGGTTAACAGTACCAGGTTCTAAATGAAAAAATGTTACAATTTAAATCAACTTATTTTATTACAGTTTATCCCTCATCATCATCATCCTTATCATCACCTCATTCGGCTGCTCCCATTCGGGGTCTCCACAGAAAATGATCCACATAGTAGGTTTGGCGTATGTTTTGCCCTTCCGAATGCATCCCTCCACATTTATCCAAGCTTGGAATACACTGGCTTGTGCAACACGAATGGCTAGGGCACAATGGGCAGTTAAAGGTTAAGAGCCTTGCTCAAGGATCCACTAGTGGCAGCTCTTATTTATTTGTTTGTTTGTTTGTTTGTTTGTTTATAATTATCTAGAATTTTAGACCATGTCATTGTAATAACAATGGCCAAATAACTAACGAACATGTAATCGGCTGCTTTTTAAAATAGTAAGAAATAGAGAAAGTGTGGAATATCTACCCAACATTAACTCACATCAAATGTTTAGTTGCATATTGGTTTTCTTAGAGTCCATGCTGGACAACCCTAATTAAATTTTGCAGATAAGACAAAATCAAAGAAAGTAGATATTTAATGCAAATCTCTAAGTCGGTTATATAAAAATCCATAAGATAGCAAAATTACCAGAACTTGATTTATAGTTAATGACCCTAACAAAAACCTATTTAAGCCTACACTGTAGGATGAAAGTATAGGGATACCTGACATTTCCAGACAAATGTGTTTCTCCTTCAAAATGTTATCCCACTATTATATAAGATGTCTTTTGGATGTGATAGATTTGAATGTCCCCTTCACTTGAATTAGGAGACACAAACATTTCCCAGCATGACAATGTTTTTGTGCATCCATTTAGAGGAATATCCGATTCATGGCTATAGAGCTCACAAGTAAACTCCGAAATCCAAAAGTGCAGGTTATTATAACAGCAATAGGAGACTTAATGTGGATTAGGGTTTTCAAAAAGCACATAAAAATCTTTCCACACACTTTTTTTTCCTTCTTCTATATAGTTCATTTGTACATTTTGTAAACATTAAACAAGTATTTAACAAGAAAACTGGCGAAAAGGAAAGACAAAGAAAGTGCTATGCAAATATAATTAAGCCGTTTGCTGACTTATGATAATTAGATGTTTACTGCAGACGGATGTGCAATGTCTCATTACAAAGACTAAATGTAAACAGGCAGCTCAAGGCTACACTGAAAGTACAGAGTAGGGGGAAAACAACAAGGAGGACTCACAGAAGACGGGCTATGTGATGTGCAAGCGACTCAATTTATCAAGACCCGATTGTTGAGAGAGGCTAATTAATTTGTTTGTGTGATTGCTTTTTGCTGCGAAGCACACAGTGGTAAAAACAAAGCTGATAACCTCAGTCGCATCTGAAAGAGACTCATAATCCCTTAAAAAAGAAAGTTTTCATTAAACCGCTGCTACGTCTTGCCAGTGTTTTTTTTTTTTTTTTAATTATGTGGTGGCTTTTGTTAAGCAACCAAATTACTAATAGATAGATGTGGGAATAACAAAAACATGCAGTGTGTGTGTGTGTGTGTGTGTGTGTGTGTGTGTGTGTGTAGAAACTGACACTTACGTCTACACACAAAGCAATGCATTTTTACACAGAATAGCATTGAAAAAGCCAGAGATTAAAAGCTAGTTAATTATTTTATATAATACAAGTTTCAGACCATGAAAGCACTCTATACACTTAGCAGTTTTATAATAACAAATAACAGTTACGTTTAAATTTTTTTGTTTGTTTGTTAATTTATCCAGGTTGTGCATATATCTAGCATATCTAGTTTATGTATTTATGTATATGTGTGTATGAAAGTAAAAGTAAACCCATTAATAACGCGTTACGTAAATTTGCTTCAATAGCACTCATTTTATTAACACACGATTAACGCAGCGAGCATTACTATTGCTTGACCTTCCCAGATAATCCCAGGCCTTTCCAGATAAATCGGCGAATATAATTTAATGTAATGTTAGGATGGAATATAAAATAGGCGATAGATGTGTTTTATTAACAAGAAACGCCAAGCGACATGCATCAAATTTCCCAGAATTGCACCTACTAGCTCCGCATTCACAACCGGTATGAGCTGCTCACTATATTACCGTATACAACCTAAACGTATCACCAGTTTATATCGAAAGCAACATAATTCTTAAAGGAGCCACGAACCATATTTAACAACTGAAACATCCACTGAAAATTTCCATAGAAATTAATAGTAAAAGAACAATTTTCAGAGTAATATAAATATTAAGGAATCATTTGAATAAATGGAGTGAGATTTCTATAATTATAACATCAGTTAGTTAGAGTATTAGAATTCTGAAAAAATTTCATTTATGGTACATTGAAAATGAACGTGTGATTAATGTTGTATTAATAATGAGTTAATTCATGCAAATATTGCGATTAATCGCGACAGACTTTTTATTTATATACCGTACTGTGCAAATGTTTTAGGACTGCAAAGTGAGTACACAAAAGAAGAAATGGAAATCAAATCAATATTTGGTGTGAGTACCTTTTGTAGAGCTAGAAGTAATGGAAGTGATGGCACGACCCCACACAGAGCCCTGATCTCAATATCATGGAGTGTGTGTGGGATTACATGAAGATACAGAAGGATGTGAGAACGTAAACATCCACAGAAGATCTTCTCCAATATGGAACAACCTACCAGCCGAGTTCCTTCATAAACTGTGTGTAAGTGTACCTAGAAGATTTGCTGCTGTTTTGTGTGTTCACACCAAATATTGATTTGATTTCCATTTCTCTTTTCTTCGTTCACTGCATTTCGTTCATTGATGAAAGTAAATAATTAACACTTCCTTCATTTTTGAAAGCATTCTTTGTTTACAGCATTTTTTCACACTTGCACAGTACTGTATGTACACACACTACTGAACATGTGCTGTAATGTATATGTGTCAAATAAAGACTATTCTCTATTCTATTTTGAAAAATATACGTTTCTTAATATTTTTTTTTGCAATATAGCATTTATTTCATTTATTGTAAGTGAATTCCTTGGAAGTTTGCCAAGGTACTCCAAACACTCCAACAAAAAAGAGCACTAGAGACCAAGGGCTGACTGGTCATGCGAAGCAGGGCTCACTAGTCTAACCGTTACAGTGAGCGGAGTCAGCAGTAGAAAACAAAAATTCAGACCTCTGCAAATCTCTTCCCAGGGTGAAACAAGTGTTTCTGGGTACAGATGCTCCTCCCCATAGAGACTGGGTTGTGTTGATGTCTTGGACAACCACTGCCCAATTGTACAGCCATGGTAGACCCGTTACTTTCAGCTAGACTAACCGTAAATACACCCACCTGAGAAGATCCTGAGCTTGGCAGAACCTTAAGCCTCCTTCACACTTTATGCACATCTGAGTGAGATGAACTTGTGGGTCAAAATGATTGTGCTCCATTCCAGCTGGATGAGGTGTTCCCATGCCCCTGTGGGACCCCAGGTGGTAAATAAAACCTCCATGGTTGCTTTCACTCTCTAGTAGGGAATAGTTGACCCCATTATACTGTGTACGAGGCTCAATGATATGTCTTAGATACCCTTCCTCTGCTGATGGTTTGTGCACACAGGAGTCGAGGTATGGCAGTATCCTGATGCTGAAGAGGCTGAAGGGCAGGTATCGGCAAGGGAAACGTACTCAACCCGCACCGGCCGCACGTAGTCACAGGTTAGGTGGTCGGAATGCTAATAGGGATAATGGGAGGTACTGTAGGATAAAAAAAATTAAGCTGGGTAGCGAGACTGGGGTGTTGATTACTGTATCATATATAACTACAGTTTCAGGTCTAGATATTCATGTTCCCAAACAAGCAAAGGGAATAATCCTGCTTAAATGGTTAGGAGTGCGGCTGTCAATCTTACACTAACCACATACGCAGCGTGTGTGTATCCAGGTGTCAATGAGCCTGACATGTTTATTGAATTGCGCTGAATTGCACTCTTCCACACAAACACATAGAAGGGAGGACTGTCTTGCAGAACCCACAAGAATGATACTTTATTTGAGTGCATGTCTGTTAACGGTATCATCTTCTCCTGTCAATCTGCTGCATGAAATACATTAGGAGAAAGATTTAGGACCAAAAAAAACATGTTTGTAAAATAGGGTGCTTTTTTTCTCTTTTTTTTTTTATAATCCAATTTCCTCCCACTGAAACATTTTGCACAATGGCTGGCTTCTCTACTATAGTGCTACGGAAGCCTGCGAATGCATGGGTTAAAATTACATTGCATTAAAATGGATTTCTGACACCTGCTTTTAGCTAATATCTGCCGGACCTGTAAAATCTAATGCATTACATGCCCTTTATTTGTGCAACTGGTGTGAGGATGCTGCCTAACAGGAAAAATAGCAGGCTGTGAATTAGTGTTGCCCTGGTCTAAAATAATTACAGCCATTCCCTCATTACCATTTTTGATTATATTGATTGCAAAAGCACAGAAGCGAGGGATCCATTCAGAGACTACAACAAAGATATAAATCATGATTTGAGTTATTAATATCTGCCGCGCTATTAGTTGCAGTGATTTATGGACCTTTACAAAGAGGCTGATTAGAGGGGTGAGGTTGGGTAATCTTCTGAGAGGGTGCTTATTAACACATTATTTTACCATGAGAATATCAATGAATGCCACGTTATCACTATTGACGTCCCTCGGAGAGGTGGGTGTGAAGATACAGACGTCTCTGTGGAGCTTTGTCTGGTGTGTGTGTGTGTGTGTGTATATATGTATCTCTGTTCTACAGAGACCCAATGGTACAGTATATTCAGACTTGATATTCTCTAGAGACTTCTGGCACATGCTTAGAGAAAGGGGTTGTTGTACCAAATATAATGTTTCACATTCGCAGCCCTTCTCCAGTTTCGAGCCAAACGTTTTAACTGCAGAGTCCGTTTTCCCACTGGTCCAGTCTAGCCCTACTCTTTTTGGCTTTGTGTCAGTTAATGGTGCATCTGGAGGAAAAGCCCTCCTTCGTCCACTTTACTAGCAAACCATCCTCCTTTTTCCCCTCACCCTTTGCGGGGTGTGTGTGGGGGAGTGGGGGGGGGTATCTGAATGATGTAGCTTAATCCTTTGCAGGTGATCAGGACCACCGGTACTGCCTGGTAAAAAAAAAAAAGGAAAGGAAAGGAAGAAATGTAGAAACACACTTCTGTATTCACCCCCCGTTTTTTCTCTGTCCACCCACTTCAGCTTTTGTAATTCCTGAACATAAAGTGACTATAGCAACCACTTTCACTTACAGTTTGTCTCACAAAATGACTCTTTTCGTGTCTAAGACATGCAAAGGATACTGTACATGAATTGCCTAATCACTCTGGCTTTTTCCAGACAGATTTTATCTCTCTCTCTCTCTCTCTCTCTCCATGTAAGAGAAAGAACTAGCATTAGGATATTAGGTATAACTAAATCCCTGCAAAATGCTTATACCTAAAGCCATTTAAACAAAATATATGTAAATGTATTAGACATAATTATAGCTTGACATATTTTTATGCATCATGTTCTTGTGATTTATTTTTAAAATCTCAGTTCAAATATAGAGCCCATGCAGTATATGACATGATAATTGCAGGTAAGGATGCATTTAGTGATACTAATGCCATGAGGTAGGGTATACTTCTACTAGAACTTTGCATGTGACAAACTCTACTAACTTGGAATCCTCAAATCCCTTCTTCGTAAATCACAATATGATGTCAATGGAAGGTTTTATTTTTCTGATCAAGACACTAATCAATATATTCACTAGGCTATTAAGCAGGTGTACAATTCTCTATTAGAGAAAATGATTATGTGGATTGAGGTCTGGTTTCAATCAGGGACCCCGGATCAACTTGCCTGCAAGATTGCCTGGTGTTGTTCCGACCGACAGGATAAGCACGCGGTACTTGTCATACAGAGAGCTCTCTTCGACACCTGGCTCCGGATTGCTTTGTCATCCAACTTCTGAGCAATTTACAAGTGCACCATTCACACACCGAATAAAGGCCCTCATATTGGATTTCTGTCTTTATATTACTTTGCTAATTCTTTGCTACAATCTGGATTTGTAAATAGTTCCAAGTGGAGCCACTTCTCATGATTGATATTCAGGAAACGTGCAGTGGCCCCCTTTCTAGATGCACATGACCTACTAACAAAGACTTATTAATTATGCGGTTTGGTAGCAGATTGAACCAGGATCTTTGTGAGTTTTGAAAAGTGTTAGAAAAATAGAATGTTAAATCATAATCAATGAACCTCATACTTTAATTTGATGCCTCCTCATCCGTCATTAAGTAATACAGTTAGCTTTTTACAAAAGAACTGAAATGTTATGCTGATTTAAGTTGCCAAACACCGTGACTGGGGAATAAATAGGACCCATAAGTTATATATATATATATATATATATATATATATATATATATAAATTTACTGGTGTTATATTTCACTTCTCATTCTTTTGAATGAAGATGAATGCAACTTGAAGATTGAGGATGGGTGCTTTCTTCATCTAGCTGCTCCACTGCGGTATTCCTGCAGATAACTGTAAAGCTAGAATGGGAATCAGAAAGTGGCATAAGGGGGGAATATCAGTTTGTACAACCTGCTATAGATAAGAATAGAATGAATCAGGACACAACCATCTTACCCACCAGCTTCCGCTAGCCTGGATTCATGACTTTTGTGACTTTAGGAAAAAAGTGTTGATTAATGTTCGACCTAACCATTGCTCTGACAATATTCATGATTGAAAGGTTCATATTAATGTGTTTAATCCAGCAGTGTAAAGAGTATCTGAGAATCATATTGAATAAATGTACAAATACCTTACTGCAAAACTTACTCCAATAGAAGAAAAGTCACCAATATAACATGACTTAGAGTTTAGGATTTGAACATTACCCTCCTAATGAACATAGATGCACTAGTCCTCAACACCGACACACGTGTTAGTGATAAGCCAAAACGGTTCATTTAATGTATGATTTCATGTAAAATGAATTTTTACATTCATTTAATGTACCTCAACACTGCATTAACCATCACCAGAACTCTACAATACGCCAAAATAGACCAAGATCAAGCAAAAAAAATAAATAGACAAAGCAGTAATGCAATCTTTAAAAAAAAGGTGTCCTATAACAAGTAAAATGTTATTATCGAGTCTCAAAATCGAAGTTACCTTATTCATTGAATGAACGCATTGAAAGTAAATGTGTTTAGATAAAGTAAACTCAGATACTCAAAGCTGACTCCTTGCAAAATGTAGCTTGTAAAGGTCATTATTAATTAAAATATCTTTATAAATATCTTTAAAGCTCAATAAATCTATAAAATAGTGATCTGGAACCTTTGGCTAACACACGCACACACACACACACCACACACACACACACACACACACACACACACACATATATATATATATATATATATATATATATATATATATACATAAAACCGTCAATAGAAATCATTCCCCTACAGAAAATACAATTACAACAGCAAATCAAATTGAATAAAAAGTCAGTTTACAATAAAATTACCTCGCATGGACCAATACGGTGCAATACGGTATATGGTGCTATTAAGCTTCGCGACACCAATAAACGGAGAACCACGTACATTTCTATGGCAACCTCGCGTGCAGATTCACGAGGCGACGATGGAAAAGAAAAAGAATTCAGACGAACATCTAAAGCAGGGGTCGTTAACTGACGGACCACAAAGTCTTTTCACACAATAAAATAAATATTTGACAAAGCGCAATTTTGTTATAAAATCAAACGTATATGCGGCACATCAAATAAATAAATATATGACAAACGCTATTTTGTAATAAAATCAAATGTATATGCGGCACATCAAGGTCAGTAGAGGTGTTTTTGTGTCCTACAGCACCACATTTACTCTACTCACTGCGGTCACACGTGCAGAAAAGGCAACAGAGAGCAAAGCGCGATTGCAAATTTCAGTGAGTGGAAAACAGTGACATTCTCCCCCCACCCCAAAAAATAGGGAAGTTTTGAATGGATGGGAAAATACACATTTGCATTTATTTATTTATTTTTAAGCCAAAAAGGTTCCGACACTTTCTAGTGTCGAAAATATTACAGAAACGCAGCCCATTTTCTCCCAAACCTTATTCATGTACATTATCATTTCTCACACTGCACCTTGTATTTCAATAGTCATTTGTTCATTTTCCCAGTATTCTAGGAATACATCAATACATTTTAAGAAGGACTCTTTGGCGCTTTGTAATGGTTAAATAGTCAAATAATTTTTTTTTGTCCTGGCTTAGTAAAATCATCGAAACATCACCATGAAGTTTTCTCAGTAACTGTATAGAAATGAGCAGAGTTGAGGGAAGATTTAGACCAAACTTTCCTTAAGATGTCCTCTGTGACCTAATAATAGAAGCATTTTCAGATAGGTGGGCCTTTCCTCACTTCTGCTAGGTGTGAGACACACATGTGCTGTGTAGTAATAAACCCAGCCCCTAATCAAGCCTTAACCTGGCACCTTAACACCACAGTGCCAGTTCTCCATCACACATAGCACGAGCATCATCACTGGAAGTGTGGAAAACAGGAGGCCCTGAGAAGAACTCCCACCTGCACCTACTCCTTTTTTTTATGGAGATCTCATCTTACACGGATGTAAAAAAAAAAAAAAAATAAACGGGAGACAGGAGGGGTACAAGGACTTCAAAAACTTCTAAACAAAGCTGACTTTTGATGGTCACATACATGCGCGATAAGCACTGTACAGCTGTTTATCCTGGCACGGAGTGAAAGCCAACTGTCTGCCCATGTTAGACTGCACCATCTGACTGGCGATAAGTTATGGCCTAATGGAAAACAACCAACTATCTCGGAGTTGGTCAAAGAAACAGAATGTGGCTGGAATTGGTTTGGCGAGAGGCCACAAACAAATGGACAGGAGCTGTCAGATAGCAACGGCCAAAAGTGTAAGGTGGACCGGAGACGGCGTAATTGAAAATTGGCATGCTCTGGGAAGCATGAAGGAAAATCACGTAGCCTGAATCGTATTTTTTTTTTCTTTCTGATGGATGGATGCTGTACTTAAGCAGGGACACAAGTGATGGTGGGGACTGTAGAAAAACGGAGCGGCAGCGCAAGGCTCTTTTTACAAGCTCGCGAGCAGGCGAAGCACAGGGGGAGAGGAACGCTTCCATGGTGAGAGGTCCGGGGACTGGAGTGTTAAATCCTGTCTGACATGGCTAATGCTTAAATCTTATTCCCCCCTTTTACAACAACACAGGATCAACAAAAGCCTCCCTCTGGCCAAAATCCTTTGAGGCAGTGACACAGAAAATTCCCATCCTGGAGCTTCCAAGGGAACAACAAACAGAGGCAGTAAATACAGCTGCATACATTTGGCCAGATAACACACCCTCAACCCCTCCGCACTCTTCCGCGCTCCATGCTCTTAGGTCTGGATCAACACTTTTCATGCTTGAGCAGGGCATAGCAACGCTTTGACTTTCACAGTCTTGCCCTGTGCCCTTCCTGAATGCCCTTGCACCCTCCCCCTCCCTCCTTCTCTCCACTCTTTATTCTGTGCGAGGGCATAGATGGACGCTGGGGAAAGCCAGGGGAGCCTCTCGCGTTTTCTATTCTCCCCGCTCTATTTGCAAGTTCTTTTGCTATTGTCCACACAAATGTGCAGCAGCACACGGTCGTGTGCCCCGGACACATGCGCTTCGCATACATGAGGTATGTGACATACGGATACAAAAATGACAAATGACAAATGACGAGGATGGCACAGCAAAAGTAGAGTAGAGGTCAATACACTGCTTCTGTTCCATGTAATCCCGCTAGTTAGCTCTGTAACACAAACACTTAAAATTTGAAAACTTGCACAGGCACGAGCTGAAGGAGGCCCTTGTCTGGTGGGTGCAAGTTTTCCACATCTGTCTTCCGCATTGTGCCTGTCTCTATAAACAGCTTTTAAGCTTGTTATGGCTGTTTGAGATTTTTTTCCCGGATCGTTTTTTATAATGCTGATTGCATTTAAGAATTAAGTACTGAAGTCAACAGGGCAGAACAAAAAAGAAACTATAACACTTGTTTTTCAGTTGTTGTTTTTTTATACTAACACAGGTCATTAATTATGCCGTCCATATAGATTGCACGTGGAGAATCTTCTTTGGAATATTTGTTTATGCTTTTGAAAACCCTTATCCAGTTGAAATCTGTAGCTGATACGGCATTCCCACCGTCCACTGCAACAACCTGGCAACTCGCTGTATAAAGTTCTCGCCTTCTGACCCAAGCTCAAAGCAAACACAGATGAACATTACCAACAAAATATTCTTTTCAAATTTCTCTCGACTCGGCTCAGCTCGGCTCGGGACAAAAACGCTTGCCTCGGCTCTATAACGGTCAGAGGCCCTCAGTTTCCCCCACCAACCTCCCCTTTCTCATGTACCGTATTTTTCGGACTATAAGCCGCTACTTTTTTCCTAGGTTTTGACCCATGCGGCTAATAATACGGTGCGGCTTGTCTGCAGATTTTTTCCAGACCGCTAGGGGCTCTCTAACCGGAATTAGAATCAAAACGAACACAAAATAAATGCAAAGAAGAAGAATGCGCTAGTTCCTCTTTAGCAGATATAAGTGGGTAGAAGCGGATAGAAGGAGGACAAACTCTATCTTTACAAGGTTAAGGTGACGTCATTTCACACACAGGAGAAATGAAGTAAATACTGTAAATAGCGCTTATTTTCTCTTGTCCCGTTTCTCTTCGTTCTGTCTTATTTTGTCTTCAAAACGTACCCACTTCCTATTAACTAAAAAAAATTTTTCTAAAAAAAAAAAAAAAAAAAAAAAAACAATTTGGTTGAAAAAAAAAAGCATCCCTTCCCTTATTCTCTTTAGCAAACGTTAACCCTTTTCCCAAAAAATCAACAACATTTTAATCAGATTAAATTCTCAAAGTCTCTTCTCCAGTGCTTTCTCTCCCCTGCTCTTTTCCACACACACACACCACACACACACACACACACACACACACACGCACACACGCGCGCGTGCGCGCGCACACTCGCACGCACACAGACACACACGCACGCACGCGCACACACACACACACACACACGCGCGCGCGCGCACACTCGCACGCACACACACACACACACACACGCACGCACGCGCACACACACACACACACACACACGCGCGCGCGCGCGCGCACACTCGCACGCACACAGACACAAACACACACACACACACACACACGCACGCGCACGCACTGCACACAGACACAAACACACCACACACACACACACGCGCACACACACACACACACACACACACACACACATACAAACACACACACACACACACACAGCACGCGCGCCTAGTGTCCTAGTGTCGCGGACACGGACGCTCGATATATGTTTATGCCTAACCTTTGTCTCCGGTACTCCCGGTACCACGGCGCGCAGAGCGCAAGGCTCCCTAGCCTGTCTGGCCGCTCCGTATGAGCGGCGTCTCCTGAGTTCTTTATTCTAATAAATCCTGTTTTGTATGAATTCCGGATCTCCGCGTCTCTGTGCAGCGTCCACCGTTACACCGTGTTAAAATACAGGTTAGGAAAGGTTCTAAAGCGGCAATTCAAAAGCGGATGCGGATGCGGCTTGTATGCCAGGTGCGGCTTGTTTATGAATTTTTTTGGGTTTTTTTTTAAATAGAGCAGATGCGGCTTATATCCAGGTGCGCTTTATAGTCCGGAATTTACGGTACATACTTTCAAATCCTTTATTGTGCAAATGAGCAGAAGACAGTCCCACAGCTCATACTACTGTTCTCCATTAACAAAGACTATACACACAACAACAACAACAACAAAAGAATGACAGGAATCCAGAAAATTACATTGAGCAATCATTTTGGATGTTACATTTAAAACTTTATTATGTATGCTAATTGGCGTGAGGCAAATGTTTAGTATGTGTGATTAAATATATATATATATATATATATATATATATATATATATATATATATATGTATATTTATATATATAAATAGAAATACAAAGAAACATAAATCAACACGTTTAAACATTGTACTAGGATTTAGGAATCTGTCTCAAACGTCACTATCGTACAACACAATAGTTCTATTAAACTAGAAATGAAACCTTTTGGTGAATTGTTTTCCAGAGAAATGATATTTTAAATAAAGAATAAAGAAGTGTATATAAACTAATGAGTGATGTCTCTAGTGTTGTGTAGTGTAGTGTTGTGAATTGCTGTGCTGCAAATGTAAAATGTGGGAAAGGCAGTTTTTCATCACTGTGGATTTAATGCGTTAGGATTCCTCATTCCTGTAAAAATGACAAGAGGTATTAAGACAAAGAAATGGTCAGTTAAGATACGACCTTAACTCGTGGAAGTGCTAGTATAAATTAATAAAATGTATTTCTATACTTTGAATAAATAATCATTGGAAATTTGCAAGGAATAAAACATTACCGAATGTACGCTAAATAAGAGAATTGTGGAGTGAATAGCAATTCAGCTTCATGCCAGCATCTTTTAATATTTCATAAGTAGTGGTATGATATTTTTTGAGGTTTTTTTCTTTAAAAAAAAATATGTAAAGTTTGCTTTAAATAACAGATATTTGAGAATCTCCCAGAAGATACGGTAATAAAGTCAGTTATGAATTGATGCAAAAAAATTGTAAAATTATATAATATTATATTTAAACTATTTAAGGTCCCTATTTAAATGGAAATGAATTTATGATATAGATTATGTTAAATGCTTTGGTTAAAAGGTCAGATTTTCACCACGGATCATATTTTTTCTACTGAAGCATGCATTTTACATTAAATACATCATAAGGTTTTGTAGAGACTTGTGAAGTCTGTGCTGGGTCAAGAGCATATCGGCGATAAATTAAAAAAAGGACATACCAAAGGTTTTAATGTTCACAGAACAGAAATCATTAATAGAACTTGCAATGAAATGGTTGAACAAAATGTGGACTATCGATCTATGTATCTATCTGTCTGTCTGTCTGTCTGTCTATTTATCCATCTGTCAATCAATTATTAGGCCATTTTATGGACCTGTACATTACACTATAAAAGTGCGATATCCTTTGAGCTGTATTACAGATGTTTTATCCACATGTTCATGAGTCAACACATTCACTATGCTATCGGACATATGGCCCGACTCGTCTTGTTTTTTTTCTGCACCGTCCCATCCCATGTTGAGATCACTTATTTAATTCAATTAAAAACTTTTAAACACTGTAATTGGAAACAACTGCCCCGGCACACAGAATTACATAAACACTACTATTTCACCAAGATCGTATCTAATATTAGCCATCTGGCCCTTATTAAGGTCACAATAATAATAGCAATACAAAAAGGGGGGGCTTTAGAGTCAGGGCTATTTGGTTTAAACACAGTCTCGTTTTAATTTAAGCAAATAAATAGTGGTGTGTTTGTGGGTGGACCTTTTAGCTGTAGTATGACTGTGATGTTATATAGCTGAAATGTGTCGGTGTTGATGTGGAAGGACGTATGGTCTGGGTGAACAGGTGTTTTGTAATAACAATAAATGAAATATATATATATATATATATATATATATATATATATATATATATATATATATATATATATATAGTATATAATATTTAATTCAATTCAATTCAATTTTATTTGTAGATTGCTTTTTACAATTTGTCATCGTCTCAAAGCAGCTTTACATAATACTTATGTGTGAAACATGAAAATCAGTTTGGCCCTCATTGTTTCTTGAATATATAACCTCCGAGAAATACAGGAAAGTTAGAGTAATATTTGTTTGTTTGTTTAAAAATATAGAATTCATCAATCATATCTAAAAATAGAAAATATATGATATGATAGGACATAATGATCATTTTTGACATTTCAATGGCTCAAAGAGCCGTCATTAAAAAAAAAAAACAATTGGACTGGATTTAATGATGTACAGAAAATCTACAAATACCTAATCTGTTTATCTACAAATACCATAACAAACACTTTCCAAAACATAGTGTGTTTTGGAAAGTGTTTGTTATGGTGTTTGTAGATAAACCTGTTGGATTTATTGGGGTTCGTTTTTATTTGGATTTTTTTTTGTCAGAATGTTTGAA
This sequence comes from Kryptopterus vitreolus, assembly GCA_030449085.1. Lineage (NCBI taxonomy): Eukaryota > Metazoa > Chordata > Actinopteri > Siluriformes > Siluridae > Kryptopterus > Kryptopterus vitreolus. The sequence goes on along the minus strand of JACRUU010000013.1, from coordinate 7,314,587 downwards.
ACATTTCTTTAGTGTGAATAGTCTAAAAAATGACTGATGTGGCAAATGCATTTAATTATATTTACCCAGCAAGTCAAACCCAAAAAATGCACACGACATGACGTTTTTTTTTTGTTTTTTTTGCAAGAATTAAATCAAAACAAATGTAATAAATAAAGAAAAAAATATACTTGCTATTAATTCACACTGGCAACCCAAACCCCGAAATCTGTGCACTCAGAAACAACATAATCATGCCTTTCAAAGTCAATTTGCCTTCTGATTGATTACAGCGTGTAGAGCTGCTTAAAGAAGATATCATGCACACAACTGAAAAGCAATTAATTTCAGGGTTTGGAGGCACGCACGTGAGCTTGCTTATTGGGGGAAACAGAGGGAAACCAATTGCAGGCTTCGATTTGCAACCCGACTCGGAATTGTCATGCTCAAGCTAGCACTGGAACTCGGGGCTGCCTACATACATATATTATAGGACCAAAATTTGTGGACCCCTGACCATAAGACTCATACATACTCATACTCATACTGCTTCCCATTCCACATTTAGTCCCTATTTTATGTTATATTTAAACTCTAGATGTTTCACTAGATTTTGGGGTGTGCTTGTAGAGATTGGGCTCATTCAGACAAAGTGTCCATTAAAAAAGGTACAGGTACTGAAATAGGGTTAGGAGTCCTGGGGCAGTGTTTACTCTGTCCAGTAGGATTGAGATCAGGGGTTCTAAAGCATATCTTCATGGAGGTAGCTCTGTGACATGCTGGAACAAGTCTCCTAGTTCAAGTGAAGGGAAAATGTAATGTTACGCCGATACTTTTGTCGATATAGATTATGAATGGAGACCATCTGTGTCATGGCTCTATTTTACAGTATGTGAAACAGTAGAGGCCTCTAAAACATAAAATTTAACATGGGGAAATTAGCTGTAATCAGATCAGTTTTTGTTATGAGATTAATGTGAACTCAAAATAAGAATACCAAGCCCGTTTCTAAATATCATTTATTCATGTTTAGGTTTCTTGCTCAGCATAGCATGGCAGTCGACCTGGAGTCGATTTTGGAAACAAAAGCATGAGGCACAGCAAAAATATCCTCTGGTTGGTATACCAGTGCACACACTGACACATGTTTTATGAGGGTATGTGAGGAAAGTTGAGAACCCACACTCCATGTGAACACTGCAGACAGAAGAATCTGGAGTAAGATAATCAAACTATTAAATTCAATGCATTTTATTTGCATAGGGATTGTTTAACAATGGACATTCAAAGCAGCTGTACAGAGACAGCAGTTCTATTTTGTAGTGTAGTCGGTGTTGCTGAACTGAATACTTCACATGTGCACCCTGTGTTCCTAGTTCAGAGTTGTGTTATTTTGTTAATTGATGTTGTTTGCTGTATCTCCTCGCTTCTTGTCCTGCGGCAAAGCTCTATATCACCTTCAGCATGAAAGCTTGAGAGTCTAATTCTCAAATCAGACATCCATTATGGAATAATAGGAGTACTGTACTCACTGTGTACTGCCCTGTGTATGGGAGAAATGACAATAAAGCCTACCAAACTTGATATGACTATAAAAGTGAATTTATAAGAGTGTATATGTTTAGTGCCAAGTTTATCCCTAATGAATGAGACAGTGGCGACTGTAAACCTTTTCTGAGAGAAAAAGAGAGGAGCAGGACACAAAACGGTGGCATTCAATGTCTATTCATTACAGTTTCAATTTTGTTGAGGTCTGCAGTGATGATGCAAAACTGTTTAAGCAACCTGAATCATAACTAGTAATGCTGGTGCATTACACTGCGTCACCAAGCCCTCCTTATTTACCAATAGGCTTGTTATGTGTTGATTTTTTTTTTAGATACAATTTTATTGTGATAAAATATCTGTTATTGTTTTTGCTTGTTGAATGAGGCAATGTTATTTAAAAATGTACAAAAGTGCCTTAAAATTTTTCAAATCTAAATATATATGAATAGCCAGGTATAAGCTTTTTTTTCCAGAGACACAGAGGTTTGACAGTCAATAGGTCTAATACCAGTCAAAAAGCAATGTGTAAAACATGCAGGGATCGTATCAAGCCTGCCTGTGGAGTCTGACAGATCTCTGTTGATCTGAACCGACTTGACAGTTTACAGGTAAAATCGGCTTCTTTCCACGTACACAAAGGGAATGTGATATACAGCATCTGGCCGTCATAATAATCCCAAAATAATTGGAAAATGTGCATGAAGTGTCAAGAAAATCATAATGTATCCAATTGATCTGTTAAAATAAAAACAGCTTAAGGCATTAATAGTAGTGATTATATGTTGAGGCTGTATTTCAGATGTTCATTGTAGGTATAAGAGTCCTTGAACACAGGGTGTACATCAGACTGAACAAACTTGTGCAGAAACAAATGCACCTAAGGAAAAATCCACTATGAAAACAAGCTTAACTACGAAATGTCTTCTACCACCTTAAAAAGTTTCAATTGATGGTACTTTTTTTTCTCATTCTTCAAATGTAATATTTGTTGTCTGTTTTTTCAAGGTTGGAGAGAGATTCTCCTTGAGCTGGCCAGTACACAAAACATTATTTTTTTCAGATCTTGAAGGCAACATTGTGAGACACTGAATAGGTTGATTTACATGATTAGATTGTGAAGAAAAAGATGACCCCACTCACAAACTTCAAGTAATATTTTATATTTAAAAAAAGTATGTAATTTTATATAAACAGTTAAATATAAATGTTGAATATAAAATTCCACTGTATACCTGAGTGCTTTCTTCTGGGCACCGTCTTCCTGAGGCTATCTGGATAAGGCTATATGATTCAAAGCTGTGACAATAACCGTACAATATCCATACATCAAACATTGTCAGGAAGTTCGAGATCATGGCAGGACGCCATGGTGTCCCCTTTCCTCTTCTGCTTGTGTGTAGTAGACAAGCATGGACAGGCTGAGGGGGCTGGAGCGCATCTTACAGGAAGCAAGATTTATATAGCGTTGATCAAATTGCAGCTGAGTTATGGCCGGAGCTTACCAAACCCCCCCTCCAATCCTCCTCTCGCTTCTTGTCCTGCGGCACAGCTCTATATCACCTTCAGCCTGACGGCACGAGAGTCTAACTCTCAAATCAGACATCCATTATGGAATAATAGAGCCGAATGAAGAGCTAGAGTTTCCCTATGGGGGATTAGCCGGTAGCGTAATTTATAATCCGTAACATGTACGCAAAGTCATTCGTAGCCTTTTACCCTGACAGTGCACTTGTCAATCAGTTGGAGGAAGCAATGGTGGAAAACAAATGGTGATGAATGAGGGCTGGTGTTCCTGTTTGATGGGCTCAAGGCTTTTTTTCCGCCCCCCCCCCCTTTTTTTTGGGTGAGAATTTGATTATAGCTGTTTAATTCCGAGCCACATTGTGTCAAATGAGTGTTAATACTATGCACTAGTAGTACACTCGGGCTACATTTAAATCTCGACTATAAAGCCAATGAAAATTTGCGCTTCTTTAAAACCCAACAAAGCAGAATACAGCAGCTTTCAAGGGTAAACCTACACATTAAGCCATCAAATGCTTTTAAGCAGCAGTAATGTCTGAGACAGAGGATCCAGATGAACTTCCCTGTCCCAGTTTATCAGACAGCTTGAGTCTCGAATGCTGCAATGGAAAGGCCTGGAGGATCTGTGAATAATCCAAGCCAAACCCCGTTGAGATGACTCGGGTTGTGTACTGTTACAGCTTAGAGATAATGCCCCATTATATAATCAACTACCTACTTAGAAACTTTAATTTGAACACATGATACTGTTGTTAATGAAGATGGTGTTAGCTTTAGCATACTCACAAAAAATCCTTAAAGACTGGATAAATGTTGTGCTCAGAATTTTTCCTTTAGAGAAATTAAAAAAGCATTAATAGCATTAATTCTGTCCTCATAAGCTCCTTTTCAAGTAATTCTCTTGAGTGCATATTTTCACTTCCGCCCATCAGTATTTTGGTGCAAACCCTAGAACTATGACCAGTAATTAAAACCTGTGATTCTACCAAAAATGAGTTCCGATCACTTGTCATTAACGTGCAATCAGCAACGCCTCGGTTCTTCTAAGCGCTCGGCATTAGTGACAATGCGCAACGCATCCTTTGCCCCGTGTTCTGCATACGAACACCACCAGTGTTTGTTCAAAAGCATGACATGCGCCGAGACATGTCAAAATTAAAATTGGACCAAACACCGGTGCAATTAAAATGCAAATTTCCGGAGATGAAAAAAATGCAGGCTCAGATACAGCCTTCGGTTAACGTGGCCAATCGGCTTGCGCGCACCGTGATCAAATAAGCCCTGTGGTGTTCCATGGTCATCGCCTTTGATGGTGCAGTATACAATATGATTATGGCGCAATTATTCGTGTCCTGCTCGTTTTGACCACAGCTTTATAATTAACAGGGCGATAAATAATCTTTAAAACTTGTTCAACAGTGCCGTGGTTATTACCTAAGATACAGGGCAGTTTTCCAGTGGAATTAGGGGTAATACGGGTTTGTGTTGGCACTTGTGTTGGCACTTGGTGTTTGGGGGGGGGGGGGGTGTTTGGTGCCTAAGTGGGTCACTGGCTCTCATATTGTTGGACTCTAAGGAGTCTGGTGGACTAGTCTCCATTATTAGTCCTTAATCTTGGCAGTATGGGTGTAGGGACACTTGGAAGTCTCCTAGCTCCAAAAAACATTAAAACTTGCTCCCCAAGGGAACAGTTACTGTATTCTTACATTCCAATGAGACTAGAGAGCGAGGGAAATAGACTTTTTATACTGCAAAGCGAACCAATCGAATGGTTTCAAAGAAACAAATAGGACAATTTATATATATATTATATATATATATATATATATATATATATATATATATATATATGTATATATATATATATATGTATATATATATATATATATATATATATATATAAAACATGTGCCTCTGTACAGGTGACTCATAATGGCAGTCTTTTAACAAGGTTAAACTCTGAAGCAAAGGACACCGAGCATTCAGCATGTACCACAGCGAAGTACTTAACCAGGCCATTACTGAGCACATAGTATCTCATGTCTTTTCATTGCACTCTTAATGGCACCCACATTAGACTCCAGTATTTTTTAACACTGAAGTCTCTAACACTAAATGGCTTTCAAAATACTGTGATAAAAGCGATTCCAGTCCAACCCAATAGAGCAAAAAAGACACCTGCAAATATTGTGTTGGGATGCATTTAAAAGAGAAAAAGATTTTTAACGCTGGATTTTAAACTGGTATAGGAATCACCATGGTGCTGCATAAATGAGGGACATCTTTAAACTGGTGTATATTTTTTGGTTACACTCTGATTCACATTTCCCAAGTCAATCGGGGCTGAGTTTAATAAAAAGACAAAGTAAACATAATTGCTGATTTACAAGAGGTTGTATTGTGGAGTTTTTATCTTTATCTACATACCTTTATAGTCTATGCAAGTTTTCATGCATTTATTCATTCATTCATCTTCTACCACTTTCCGATCTTCCCTCTGGTCACGGGGAGCCTCTCAGGCGTCTTCCGTCAGCAAGGCAGGATACACCCTGGATGGAATGCCAACCCATCTCACACACACACACACACTCACAATCACACACACGTATTCACACACTATGGACATTTTTCCAAGGTGATAATCAACCTACCGTGCATGTTTTTTGACCTGGGGAAACCGGAAAACTCGGAGAAAAACCCCCTGAGGCACGGGGAGAACATGCAAACTCCACACACACATGACGGAGGCGGGAATCGAACCCCCATCCCTGGAGGTGTGAGGCGAACGTGCTAACCACTAAACCACCGTGCCCCTTGGTAGCCTGCTAAAGACACTAAAAAGAATATGCCCAAAACTCAAAGACCCAATTTTTTATTTTTAAGTTTACAAAGTGGGTTTTGAGGGACAAAAGGTTCCATTTTCCCATATTTAATGCACTCTAGATTGGATCCCTCCTACAAATAGCACACTGGTCTCTTTCTGATTCCCTCTGTAAATTACGGCGGTATCAGTGGACCATTGCTTACAAGAAAGGCTCGTGTCCCTACGGTTTGGCGCTATAAGTCTCGGAACATCATTAGCCGCGTCTAAAAACGGAGGAAACTTTATAAATCTGTGTCAAACAAATGAGTACATATACAAACTTTTTACACGACCTTGCAGTTCGAGTGGTGGCATCCTGGATCTGAGCATGGAGTAGATAAAGTTAGCTAAGCTCGTACCTGGAATTTTACATATTAAATGACATATTGTGATACGTATTATTAAGGAACAATGAAAGAGTTATATAACAAATCTGGAGGCGCACAATATAACATTATGTCTTTGGATGCGGTATAATTGGCATTCGATTGAAGTTGGAAAATCGAACCTGTTCTCCCCCGTGACACTGTCCCTGTGCACAAAGCCAGCTGCATGAATTAACATTGTTTTGGAGTGGCAGTTCTCAAAATGGATACGTTTTTCCAGGTCGAACTCAATATCAAGCACAAAAGGTCTGAAGAAGTGATCTTTAAGGTTAGGTGAGGTATGTTTGCTATATGCACTCAGTGTGGAAACAGGAGAAAGAGAGGTGCCTCTTTTACAGACCGGCTCAACATAAAAATCCAGGGATATTGTATCTGATCCCTGACATCTCGGCATATCCGTGAAACATGCCATAAACCAGGACAGCTGAATTTCAGTCTGGGATTGATAAATGAATTACTTCTAAGTCGTCTTAGCCTTCTAAAATATCACCAACATTACAGTACACTACAGTTCAATGTGTATACCATATATATATATATATATATATATATATATATATATATATATATATATATATATATATATATATATATTTATACATATGTTAAAAGTTCTGGACTACAACACACACACAGTCAAATACAGAAGCAAACAGGCTGTTTCTCAAAAAGAAGCAGCAGATGCAATGCAGAGAAGCCTTGACCTTTATCGTCGCCTTTTGTTGCACCGTCTTTTTTTTCCCCCTTTCTTTTTTTCCCCCCCTTCCATCCATATTTCCACTCCAGTTCCCACGTAAACAAACAGAGACCTCCATTGTGTCATGCTGTTGTAACACATGAGCATCTGGGCTCGGAGAACAGCATGTCAAAACTCCCTGCAGTAGAATGAAAATGAAGATCTCTTCCCCTTTTTCTGTCGCTGTCCATCTTCTCCTTTCAAGCACTCTCTCTCTCTCTCTCTCTTTCCTCTTGACTCAGTGTTTCTCCCACCCTCCCTTTTTCTTTCTCTCTCTCTCTCTCTCTCTCTCTGGTTCTGTCTTTCCCTGCACTCTCCAGTTCTCCCTCTGGCTTGTCAGCTGCCAGGGGCTGACATCTCCTTTCATGTTCCATGCCCGGCGAGGGCTTTGAACATTCGTTTGATTCTTTTTAAGATAATAGCTGGTTAGCTGTCAGGGAAAGGATGATCAGTTAAAACCTTAATCACTGCCTGTCGACTCACATGACAGTTATTTTTTCCCCCCCTGCCCCTTTCCTCTGCCTTTAAAATTAATCCAGGGAGCAAGGCAACAACAAACACAATCGCAGAGATTGTTGGGAAGAAACAAGGGAGCGAGTGGGGAAGGTCAGGAGAGACTGAAGTAGTGGATTTGAGTTGTTGCTTTTGGTTTACTAATGGTTCTAGACTAGCCACCGTATTCATACGGAACCTGCCGACATACCCTGCCAACCTGGAAGGATTTCTTTTTTTTTTTCTTTTATTTTTTTTTTAATCAGCCTGATCTTACTCACCTGTCAGCATGCCACGCTGATGTGACATGGTCTGGCAGCTACAGGAGAGCTAGTTGTAAGCCGCCAGGAAGAGGGCCTTGATCAATCAGGCCAAAACTTGTGAATTGTCATCCACTGACATTCCAAAGACAATGCCAGAGCCCAATATGGAATGATGTGGCACCTAAAGAAGTTGGTGCCAAACTTTCAACTTCTGGAATTCGAGCAATAAAGTCATTGTAAAGTTCTCAATGTGCAAACACCTCTGATTGCGTCATCATTCCGTATTAATCAAACATCGCGTAAATCTTAAAAAATAGAATATATACACTCCATTATAGGAATTGTAAAAGTTTGATTTAAGGCTGCCCATCGACTCAAACAATAACATGATTGGCAACCAGTGACTAATCGCAGCGTTATCTCTTCTAAATGTGCTTTAAATGAATACGGTTCAAGATTTTAATTCTCAAAATGGGCACGGACAAATATTCAAATGTATTTTTGTTATTGGTGAAAAAAGAAATACTCCACACAGAGCATAAAGACAACATTTTCTTGTAAATGTTTTAATGGCCGTGTTTTAATCTGTGCATCATTGAGACTTCAGTAAAACAAATGATTAGTGATTACATGTTTTTGTATACATGAGTAAAGAAAGGACATCATGAATAAATGTGTATTGTATTTATATCGTCAATAAAAGGCGTGCTGCATTAATGGCGAGTGAATACATTAGTGCCATGAAAATGAAATTCATTAATTAGTTATTAACTTGTTCATTTTGACATTTAGAGCATTCGGCAGACGCCCTTATCCAGAGCGACTTACATCTGAGGGTTAAGGGACTTGCTCAAGGGCCCACTAGAGGCAGATTGGTGGTGGGATTTGATCCTGAGATCCTCCAGTCCAGAGGCCAAGACCTTTACCATTGAGCTACCACCTACCCTTTTGACAGCCCTAGTTTTAATGCTTATAACATTAATTATATTGGTTTTAATAGAAGTAATAGAAGTATTATATAACTGTTTGTACTGAATTGTACACAGACCTTCATTGCCCAGAACAAGACTCCAATAATGTTCTAGACTGGTTTGATGGTGTACTGATGTACACAGACGCTCTATATTAACGGAAACCATTCGATAATGGTTCGAATAGTTAACTGACGGTTTCTAATGGCATTTGTGGCGAAACAAAATAAAATAAAATATCGTGTTCCAAACTACATTTACTGCGTCATTGTTTTATAAATGCAAAGTGGCACTCGCGGACGTCTGTGAGATAATCACCACATTCATTGTTTAATTTTTCTATTTTAGGACTATTCAGCGAGTGTTTGTGACAAGAAAGGAACAGAACTGAACACGGACAACTGTCACCATAGTAGCTGTGACTCTCTGAAGCACCTCTTTTGAAGCGATGAATACAATTCAACACTTTCAGTACATTCATCTCTGCTCGAAAATATTCCCTTTGTGTTTTTCTTTTGTTTGTTTGTTTGTTTGTTTTTTACATCACAAATTTTGTTAACTTTACTGATCAGGCCTGAGAGGATAAATTGAATAAATGGTAAAAGAAAAGTGAAAGCTCTTTTTTTTTCGTGTAATCTATTGCAACAAATGCACACGATTGCGCGTTTGAGTTTTGAAATAGATATTTGCACTCTCTACTACAGGTGTGTGTCATTCCTTAGCATGTGAATGCTTACATTGTGGACCCTTTGCCAAAAGGCTGCAGGCACTCGATCTTGCCGTTTAACCACGGACGACTCTCTGACCCTCCTGATTCATCTCTGTTTCCCAGCATCACGCCTAATGGGAGAACCGAGTGCCATGAGGTCAAGCAAGGTCACGGACATACCATGTACAGAATTCCATAGAGCCAGCGGCAAGGGCTGGGGTCAGGCCAGATCTCGCGGAGGACAATGATGGTGATAATGATGGATTGTGATAAAGGATAAGAAATGAGGAGGGCTGTCAGCTGTAGGTTTACGAATGACCTGGTCGTTAATGTTTTATATTAAAAAGAAATAATAACTGATGTGGGAACGCTGGGTTGTGATTGATCTGTGTTGCTTCTTTCCTTTCCTTCGCAGTTTAGCTCCCCGATGACAGTGAGGGTAACTGAATGTGGCAGAAAACCAACACAAACGAGATTTAAATGCATGATGTCTGACAACACACCAAAAAAAAAAAAAAAAGGAAGTACGCAGAGGGATGCGGGCTCGAGTGAAATTGTGTATAAGCTGCCAGATCCACTGAGTGCCTCAGCCGCGGATCTGTGAAGGGATCCTGAAAGTCGTCGAGTTAAGTTAATAGATGGCGGGTGCTTGCTGAACGCGTCTCCTCGTCGTTTCCCTCTTTCATCACACCCCTGACTTAGAAGTGACAGTACTGCTCCCCGACAAAGGGATTAGTAAGTACACCAGGAGAATATACTTCAGTCCTTATTATTTCACATTTTATTCCCACTAATGAATCTTAAAACAAGAGACGCCTCCTAAATAGCTCCACCAGGCCTTTGCGGAATACAAACATGTGATGTGATCTGATCTGGAGAACAACGCACACACACACACACACACACACACACACACACACACACACACACACACACACACACATCAAAAAACAAAGAAAAAAAAGACACAGTGGTCGTTTCTTAATGCTAATGTTCGCAGGTTGTAGGGTCAGACGAATGCCAAAAATAAAGGAGACAAAAACAGGATAAATTGCGGGTTCTTGGCGCAAAACCCTCACTAATCCTTAAATTTGGATATTTGAAATAGAAGCTCTATGGAGAGAGCATCAAAGACGGCTCTAAATTAGCCTGTTATAAAAAAAAAAAAAAAAAAAAAAATTTAAATAAATAAAAAAAAAGCTTGGCGATTTCAACCAGTGTGAAAAAGACAAGGGAGCTACGATCTCCTAGGGGCCCAGATTAGAAACATATACTCATTATTCTGTCTCAGTGGGTGTCTAAACCCCAAAAATCCCGCTTCCAGGGAGTGTGCCGAGACATGTTAACCCCAGCGCTGCGCTGCCTTTGTAGCTGTGCATCGTTAGCCGGCGCACAACTGCATCTCGAAGGGGAGAGAAAAAAAAAATAACAAAAGTTGGCAATTAGAACTCTGAGAGTGTACTTGTTTAACATCATGAGAGGAACAATCAAAAATACATAAAGCCTGAAAGTTCAAGAAAGAGAACAGGCCAAGCTCAGGCAGTCGTCTCAGATTCGAATCATTCTTCGCTAAGGCCTAAATTTATTCTTACGTAAATATGAACTCATGATGAAAGGACTAATCATGAGCCCCGACTCCAAACCTTATGAATTCATGAATGAATAAACGACCGCTTAATGTACGCGTTAGGACCCGTTTATTAGTCGGCGTATTCATTATCACGCTCTCTATAGGAAGCGATACGGATTAAACACGCGCCATTTCAAATTGTTTATGTAATTGTGCACATAAACACGGCGTTGAGGTGTCAATTCTGAATGCTCATGTCATAGGTGATCATCTTCATTAATTTCTGATGAATACATGCCTCATCTCCTCATTAGTTGATAAATAAGTATGGTAATTCAGGTATTAGCGAGCGATTATTCATGTCTCGTTGTGTGGTGTTACCAGACAATGTTCCTAGAAAGGGCTTGGCTGTGAAGAGTTGCAATGTGGCAATATATGATTTCAATATTATTTCGCGAATGCTTTCCACAGTGTCAATTTTTCTCAAAGCAGTTTCACATCGTGTACGAACACCATGATCAGCAAGCCTGGTGTGACTGGGAAACAAATAAACAAATAAGTAAATAGTACGCGAATAGTATGCGTGTAAATATCTAATATTTCTTGTGACCAAATAGGATCTGTTTTGTCCCAGAACGCGGCAAAAGAATTGAAATAAAATATTCTATTTTAAAATAATATTAATGGGGAATAAATATGTTCTTGCTTTATTGATAAATAAGTGTCTAGAAAAAGAAAAAGACATGAATTGAAATCAAAGTCGTGAATAAAATAAGAGCATTTTTCCTCTTGAAAAAATGTATAGTTAATATATTTCTATGTTCTGGGGCATCAGGTTTTTTTCTTCCTCACACATGTTCTCGGTGTGGGAGTTACTTTTAAAGGAATACGCTCAGAATGCACAGAATTTTCGCGACCTTCTGGTTTCCTTGCTGCGAGAGCACCCGTGTTACTCTGTGTTATGTACAGTTAAAAGAGTTGTATTTGCAGTGAAGCTGGAATGTTAAGTAAAGTATCTGCTTGATTGAGATAGATAGGGGGTAGTTATTAGCCCTTATGACCTAGTAGTCTCTATGGCGGGGAGGATGAACAAGAAGTATCCTGAGATGCTGAGACATGTCGGGCTGATGTCAGAGAGTCTTTTGAAATCTATGAGCTTAAATGTAATTGAAATATGTATATATTCATATATATATATATATATATATATATATATATATATATATATATATATATATATATATATATATATATATATATATATATATATATATATTCCCAAAATGAGAATATTGTGCTCAAGTCAGAACGCAGGATCGGACTAAAGAACAATGAGAGCAAATCGTGTTACCGTTAACTCAAATACCGAGGCTTTTAATATTGTTACGCGGATTAATCGTGTTCCGTAGACAGGAACAGTAAATATTTAAGATTCTCCAATTTTGCCCGGATTGAATTAGTGTTTATCTCATTAGGAGCACGTGTGGAACGGGGAAGCAGCCACGCCATGTGATCTCAGAAGTTTAGTAAACACTCTGTCCCTTTGGCTTTCAAGTCTAATGACCTAGAATGACTAACAGTGTTTACTGGTAAAGAGAAACAATAGGAGTTTGCCACGTCTCAACGAAAACGCCATAGAAGAAACATGTTGCTTAGGGAGGAAGAGCCCGGGCACTTCATCAACCCCAATGCTGTTTTCCTAATTAAAGCTCTAATTACACGTCCAACTAAACCCGAGTCAGAGAAGCGATGCGACGAGTGAGGGATTTTTCCGAGTTGCGTTTTGTTCCGGGCAGTCGGAGTTTTCCTGGCTCGGAGCCGCCGCAGATCTTTCGGCTCAGCGTGATAGAGACATGAGTTACGTCAGAGGTCCTGACCGCAGTAATGACCCTTTCCACACTCTTAGACGGGAACAAAGAGAAGGAACCGTGGTGAGTTTCCTCACAGACAAAGCGTGGAATTAAGGTCAACGAGTGGGCAAGGACGTTTAGCAGGTCAGCCGGGAAGGACTAAGTGCATTGTTGACGGAACAAGGAAAAAAAAAAAGATGCTCGACCCAAATCACCCCACTGCTATTATCTATGTAGATCCCACCAATCCCTCTTCATGCTCTTCTATAGCCAGAACCCACCCCGATTGTCCTCATGTCTTTGGCTCACGGTGTTCGGTGTGTGCTGTCAGGTCTTGGTAACAGGCTGATCTGGGTAGGCCCAACTACCTTGTGCAGACAGTAGCAATTATCGCAATCAACAGCTCTGCCCAATTATAACTTCCTGCTCATTATGCCCCGGGGGCCCCGCAGTACGACTTACAAGGAAATTAAGTGGCCACCTCGCTTTGCATAACTTAATTTGAAATGACAGGGTATGACATGAGGGGCTTCTGACCCTGCCAGCAACCGGCCCCATGTGTGGCAACAATTTACACTGCCAAATTGCTTCCAGCCTGCCCTTCATGGAGGCATAAAGGATGAGCCCTTGTGGAGCACTAGCACCTTCCAATGTCCAGTCGCCTAACACGATCCAGTTCAGGAATTTATCCATTTTATCCTTTTTGGACTGTTTGGAATGCTGCTGGAAGGAGGAGATCAGAACTGTGTAGCCTGACGGTGTAAATGTAGCCTGTGTATTTCTAACTGAGCTGATACAAATATGAATAGGAGGTGCAGGATGCATATTTTTGGAGGAAATCTCCATCCGGCTGAGGTCTCCAAAGGTCTCCATAAGGTCCAGGATCTCATGGGATGCAACAGAAAAATGTGCACAAATGGGAGGTTTTGGTTTCCATGCAGTTGTGAGTGAGCAGTCAGATTTGAAGCTGACGTTAAATCACTGCAGGACATCCGTATTAGTCCATACTGCACTTTATATTAGGTTTGTATAGTTGTCTATTTGTACTTTGGGAAACAGTCGACTAAAGTATCACACGGATGTACAAATGAAATACTTGAGGGCCAATTAAAAAAAAAAAAGTCCTGCAGGCATCGAGGGTGAAGCAGCTGAATTTGAGAAACTGTCGGAGCCACAGTTGGAATTGCAATGCAAATATAGATAACACATAGAAGGAGGTGTGCTGCATGGCTGGTCCTGACAGAAGGTAGCTGTTCTTCTATGTGCACAAAAAAAGCTATTTCTTTCAGACCGAGGTCTATTCAATGACTATATTCTGCATAATAAATACATCTCAACTTAGCGCCTTGCATTGCGCAACAAACAATAAAGATGCCACAAAAGCTCATTGTTCATTGTGCTGAATGGCAGGAATTCAATTAACATTAAGCGGTGCACATTATCTGCAAGTTCCAGGTGAGGAAACAGGAAGCATTGTTAAACAGGTTCTATAAAATGTGTGCAAAATGAAGAGTCGTGCGCTTGTTTTTTATTATTATTATTATTATTATTATTATACACTCTGTTGAAAAAAAGGTAACTCTGCTCCCAGATTAGAACAAAGCCAGGAGAAGAAAAAATGCAATATCTCTCTCAACGCTTGCTGTCTCGCTCTGTCAGACTCCTCACTGCTGGGGATTTTTTTTTTCTTCACGTATTATTTTTCCTCCAGTTAAAAAAAAAAAAAAAAAACAGACGAAAACTAGGGGAAAAAGAGCCTATTTCATTAATGTGGGACTGATAAATTGTAGCCAGGCATAATTAAAGTTAACAGATGAGGACATATGTAGAAATGTTTTGTTAGCAGGCTGAGAGATGGATGAAGGCAGTGAGTAATTGCTTTGGATTAATTATTTGGATATGGAGCGCTCGCGAGCCTGCCGCTCCTGAGGGGGTTCTGGGATAGCGGCGGGACAAAGGGAGGGAGAGAAGGAGGGATGGATGAGAACGTGTCCGCGGCGCGCGTCTCAGTCCAGGCGCTGATAGCAGGACAGGCCCTAGTTGGCTGAGCTATTTAAAAGTGTGCTCAAAAACTCTGATAATCACTAAGGAAAATGCCTGACCAGTGAGAGTGGAGAAAAAGACGTTTCTTGATTAGAGAGGTTAATCAGCTTCGAGATGGGGGTTTCTGTATAAAAAAAAGAGATAACATTAAAAAAAAAATTATTTAAAAAAACCCAAAATCAAAGAAACCTCTCTCAAGATATTGAAGCTATTTAAAATAAAGTTGATGAAAGTACATTAAGAGAACTTGAAACTTTTCTGAAAAGACAAGTATGTCACATGCTGCAAGTTTGGGTGAAAAAGCTATCACCGTTTATTTATTTATTTATTTATTTATTTTTACTGTAACAAACATTGTGCACGGTGAATCGGTGCACACCGCCAATGCTAAACAGTAAAAGGTGAAAAAACAACCCCCACACACTTCCCCAGCCATGGTATTACTCTCCCAAGCATCCAAGCGTAACCCCTACCTCTCACCCACAAAAAAAAGAAAGAAAGAAAGAAAGAAAGGCTGAGTGAAAAGCAGTGGGGGGATGAAAAGAGACTCCCAGAGCAGGTAGAGCCATCTGTCTAAAATATCCAAGCCAGATGTCAAGGAATCAGGCGCTGGCCAGGATCGCCTTACATAAGTAGTTTACCATGTGAAGAAATAATTTTGTCATATTAATTGACGGTAAACTCGCCCCGAGAATTCTGGACCCCTGGCTGCTGCCTCACAGGTGGCTTCTTTCACTCACTGGGAACAAAGTGGGGTAACCGGACTCTGATCAAAAGAAAGATTGACGTAAATAAAGAGTCTTCAGGAATGCATTGTGCAAACAAAATATGAACAGGGCCTCCAAACATTCTTCTCGAACGCTATGGGGGGAGTTAAGGGCTCAGAGCACAGGGGGCAACGAGGGAGGGAGGGAGGAAGGGGAGTGAAAGAAGAAGAAAAAAAAAAAACAACACAAAGATCCATTTTTTTGTATCCTCTATTAAATGGTGTGTAGTGAGTGTGTGCTCTGGAGAGATCGAAAGAGAGTTGGTATGACTGTGGACAGTAGGGAAGGGGCAGAATGCTTGCCTTGTCTATGACAAGTGCACTTTGAAGAACAAGAATGCGCATCACATATTGGTTTTCATGAGGGGCGAGGGGTCACGCTAGTTTTACATTTCTATCCATGGACATGCCATAAAGAGTATCATTTGATCCTGAACATTTTGGGCTATTGATATGGATGGCTGAACCCCTATATGCTTGCACAGGTTTACTCTGTCTGCCATGGGAAAAAAAAAAAGAAAAAAGTAAAATGCAAAAAGTGCTTCTTCGATACATTATACTGGCTACAGTCTCTGTTTGTCTCCATGTAAGGAATTACGGCCATGTAAGAAAACAACGTGCCATTGCTTGTGTATACAATACCATAAGAGGACTTTAATGGGTGACGGGGGTTAGGTCAGTAAGCCTCCTGGCAAGGCCTCTACTTTTAGAACTTCCAAAACAGCATGAAAAAATGTAACAGAAACCCGACATAATGAAAATCATACCCTTTCTACCCGGCTAACCGAATTGCGCTGTTATTACACAGCTATAAAACTAGATTATTACCAAAGCGTCGCCGTAGCCACTTACGTAACTGTTTACATTGCGACGAGAAGGAAAGCATATAATAATAAATAAATCCTGGTTACCTCATAGCACTGAACGTTTGTGGTGTGATGAATCTGTCTTAGTCATGTTATAGCAACGTACGGTAACGATGGAAAGATGCTCTAGTAAATGTGCAAGTCAAGAACTTGTAAACCATATCTTCATTGGGCAATTCACAGTATCCTAAAACATCCTGTGCATTTGCATGACAACAAGTTTACGAATCCCTTATGTCGAGAAAAGTCGGTTGTCCCAAAATATGTAGGTAAAATTTTGTGACAGTCTAAATCTTTACTAGTCAATATATACAATGCATTATAGTTGTTCATTTTTACAATTCGGGTTATATTTACCTCATTTAAATGTAGATTTAACCTGATTATATCCTTGTTGAGGTGTAAATTGTTAATGATCCCATTCCTGCTACATGAATTGGAATTAGGCATGTTTTTGATGTTGTGAATTTGCACTAGTCACGTTGTATAGCTGCACTACAACTATGGAACTTAGTGAAAACTATGTGTAATGATGTTGCCGCAAAGTGCCCTCTGCAGCGAATGACGTAAGTGAATGCCGTTTTAAAGGGTGAAGAAACTAGGAAAGTCAGTCTCACTGTTTGTGCATGCGGGAAAAAAAAAAAGACAGAGTAAAGTAGCAAAGCAACTCTGAAGACTTTTCTCCAACACTTCACACCGATGCAGCTCTGTGTGCTTGGGCTGGAAAATGTATAAAAGCCAACACAACAAATGAGATGATCAGATTTTCCCTTGACAATCAAGTGCAACCAGTCATCAGTCAAGAGATGCCACAATCCCTGTTTAAAAAGGAAGACGTTGAGACGAAGGAGCCTTTCATTTGGGAACCGGAAGGCTTTCCCCCTGATGACACGACACGTGCCCTGGAGAGGCGGAAAAGCAGAAGTGCGTCATATTCCCTCTCCGAAACGTGACAGCACTCAAACGTGTGCGGCTGCCTGTTGGCAATGCCAGGGGAGAGTGGTTGATACCTGCTTCGGCTGGGCCACACAGGGGCAAATCTCACCACGCCGAAGCGTCTAAGCTATCCCTGGTGGTAACCCATGCGCTTTACACTTTAAGAGAACTCTGTCATTTCATGAGTGCCTTTCCAAAAAAAGGAGCTCCCAAAGGTTTACGCTCCAGCAAAACATATCAACATTTCCTTCTTAATAGTTAAAGTTCCCACCTGACAGATCCAACGTGCAATTTCATTATTAAATGAGCAAGACTGCTCTAAAACTAGGCCTTTCTAGTATTTTAGGTGTCGTTTTTTCGTCGGGGAGAAACGCCGTCCTGAATTCCCCATGCAGGCTCAAAAACATACAGTACTTTGTTATGGAAGCCAGAGAAGAGGAAGGGAGGCCAAAGCAAAACAAGGAAGGTAAAATCGAATTAAGTTGAGAGTGATGGCAACTAGCGAGGTTTACGTTGAAACAATAAACAGCGCATTGCTCGAGCATCCCCAGATCGGAGAGGCGAAATTGCACGGCAGGCGTAAGTTGATATTTTGTTTGTTTGCTCTGAGATTTTTCTCAGAGGCCCCCTCTGAAACTGAGAAATTCCTGCGCAGATGAAATGGCTGAGCAGGGGCCTCACCGGGTGTGTCTAATCAAAGCCACATACACTCACACAGACCTGCGTGAAAGCCACCGGCAACACACGGGTCAGAGCGGTGTTTAGCGTAGCCGCCTGGGCTTTATTTGTTTGACAGAGATATGCAGCTAAAATGGTGGCTGCCTCTTACATTTTTCATGCGGAATGAGAAGTGCATATAAGTGTACTGTACTTCAGTGTTATTGCAGGGAACAAGTATTCATTATTAATACTTACTCACAAAATATATTTTTTTTCCACTGACCAACTACAAGCTTTACTATATTATATAATTTCTTTTTATAAATAAAAATCTGTGGTGTGGATATATATTCATCCCCCCATGAGTCGATGCTTAATCGGACCACCTTTCACAGGAGGCTTAAACATCTAGATTTACACAACTAGAGACTGTAATTTTATGCCCATTCTTCTTTGCAAAACTGCTCCAGTTCAATCAGATTGCATAGAGAATGTCAAGGTGTAAGTCTTGATGTAAAGATGTAAGATCTGGACTTTGACTGGACCATTCCAACACGAATATTCTTTGATCTCAACCATTCTATTGTGATTGTGGCTGTATGTTTAGGGCCGGTGTCCTGCTGGAAAGTACAGCCTGTAATAGGTTTTCTTCCAAGATTTCCCGATATTTAGCTCTATCCATCTTCCTATCAATTCCAAAGAAAAGCGTCCCCATAACATGATATTGCCACCACCATGTTTCAAGGTAGGGATGGTGTTTTCAGGCTGATGTGCACATTGCATTTCATCTGACTACAGCACGTTTCTCCATGTTTTCTGTGTCCCAAACTGCAAACGGGACTTTATTCTTCATGTCAACATTGGCTTTCCTCTTGTCACTCTTCCATAATAGCTAGACTAATATCCTCCAGAGTTACCATGGGCTTTCTAGCTGCTTCTTGGATCACACAGGTAGACGAATTAGACGAATTACTAATTAGGTGACTTCTGAAGGAAGTTGATTGTGCTGGATTTAATTTAGGGGGATCAGAGTAAAAGGGGGATGAATACATGTGCAAGTGACACTAATCAGATTATTACTTCATAGCTATTCCTAGCTATTTTTAAATAAATATGTAAATTGTGTTAAATAATTTAAGGTACAAGGTATATATATACAACTGGAAGCAAAACATAATTGTCTGCTCAGAACATTATGCATTAGATAAAAGGGATTATAAATAGAAAGAAAATTAAATCATGAGATGATGATTAAATTATGGTTTTAAAAAATTGTATGTAATGGAATGAAGTATGAAAAGACAATGTAAAGTGCTACAGTAATTACAGTATAAATAGGTGAGTAATGATGAAATGATCATGAGTATGATTGTAAAGGTGAACTGAGCATAAAGGACTTATGGGAGAAGTCAAATGATAACTCATGTGTTTATTATAAGCGCTTGCATGGAGTAAGAGTACACACTCTTTTTCTCTCTCTCTTTCTCTCTATCTCTATCTCTCAATGTGTGTAGCAATAGAACATACTATAGTAACCACAAAGTTGGAGGCACTCAGTTGCACAGAATATATCAGTCTTTCTTGTTTATGTGAATTGGAGTGGAAGATCTTGAGAGGCCTGCTATATAACCCAATCAATCCTTATAAACACATTTGGATTTCAGCGAAAATAAATAAATAAAAATAGACACCACAATTGTGCCGATATATATTTACTAGCCTAAATTAATTGCCGATTTGTCTTACAGTGTAGAAATATCATTCAATTCCTGGTCATTTTCTAATGGGTTTAAAATGCAGATATATTCTATGACTAATTTTGTGCGTATAATTACAGGAATAGAATCGAAAAGGAAAGGCATTTACAGAAGGGGGAGGGGGGAAAAAAACTTTGTCAGAAGGCATCTAATAAGCTGTGGTCATAGACCATGCCAAATGCATTTGTGTAGGCGAGAACAAAGCAGTACGTCTTGGCTAAAAGCAGAGCAATCTTTATCTTTCCAGTGCGGTACCAGTGATTGATTTTAATTGATGACACACTGCATAATATGGCATTAATGAGATTTAATAAGGAACAGGACTTAAAGCTTTCCCCCCACTGTACCATGTACATATTAATAACTTCTAAATGTGACATTTTCTCCTTCAGCACTTTATCCTGAGTTTTTGCTAAGCTTTGTGGTTAGTCCTATGAGTACTTTACTCTTTTTTTTTCCAGGGCTACGGTCTCTTCATGGATAGTTCTTGCTTCTTGCCATTTAAATAAAAAAAAAAAAAAGGAAATATTTGTACTTGATTATGATTGTACATTCTTAGTCATATTGTGTCACCTTTAATTGTGTAGTCACACGCACATACACACACACACACACACACACACACACACACACACACACACACACACACACACACACACATACATCCTGAGCCGGAGTGTTGATGGCATGCAGTATAAACAGGCAATGGGCTAAGGAGAGCAACCTAAACACTGCTCCCCTAAGTAGAGCTTTTTATGTGCACAAAGTAAAAAAAAAAAAAAAAAAAAAACGTGTCATGGACCTTTAGCAGGATTAGAAAAAGAAAAAAAAACGCACACACGTACATCCACACTTTAAAAGGCAATTTTACGGGACATTTCAAGTGGATGAATCACAGGAAGGTGACGGTTGAACAGACTGTCCTGACACTGTCAACCTTCGCTTATACCCCATCGCCAGAAAAAAGAGAGAGAGAGAGCGAGAGAGAGAGAGAAGTAAAAAATGAGAGGTAAGGAGATGCCATGGCATTACTAAGTATTTCTTTTTTTTTTCTTTTTTTTTTCGAGGACAGAGAATGCCCATAAAAGGGCAAAAAAACGATTCCGTGTCGATGCTGCTTACTATAAACTCGGCACTGTGAAAGTGAGCGTGGCCCGGTCATGCTCCGCACTGCTTTCAGATGCCACTTTGAAACACCCATTCATTTCCGTAACATTTTTTTTTTAAGCTTGGAGGGTACGAAGGAGTGCTCTTTCATCAACTCTGAGAGGGGGAAAAAATAATATTGTGCAGGATATAGAAAGAAAGGAAGCATTGGTTAAAAGGCCTCAGTTTTGCTAACTTGCTGCTTAGCCTGTAGGGTGTTAGCCGGCTATCGTGTTACCAGCACAACACGGCATTGTAGCAGAAAACTTGCTTTTACAAAAAAAAAAAAAGAAACATGATCACATGCAGAAATGAAACTACGATCTGCCCCTAAAGAGGGGAGGGGAAAGGAGGAGAAAAAAAATGAAGGGAGAAAGATAAACAATCAAAGGTCGATTCTGAGATGGTAAAACAGAAGGATATTTGATGGCGGAAGAATGCAAACTTCAGCCCACCAACCTCAAAATCTGTCAAGCAGCTAACGAGGACCTTTGTAGAACAAAGAGCTTGTAAACGTGCTTCGTTTACAGGACCCACCTGTCCCCGCAACTTGTTTTAATCACATCTGTAACTACCGTTGCAGAGCGTGTTAATGACAAACACGTGTGCTGTAAAGAAACCAAGCAATCACAAGTCTCTCGTCCCCCTCGTCCCCCCCCAGTCAGGAGAGCGATTACACAGGAACCTCGACAGTTCCAGACCCTCAGCTTTGATAGGTTCAGGATCTCACAGCAGAGCTTTGGCTGACCTCAACAGAAGGGTTTACAGTCGAGGACAAAGAGCGTCGATATATTATTAAGCCTGCTGGCAAAAAGAAGGGACACTCCCATAGACCTGTTACAGTTCAACTACACCCTGAGTGATGGCTGTGTTTAAAGTTTTTCTTTTTTTTTTTTTCTCCAGAAAAAAAGGTGGTAAAATAAAATTCACCTTGGTCGAGCGCATTAAATGTCAAGGGGATAATTGCTTTTAGGGTTTGACTTTGACAGCAGCGAGATCAGAAAAAACGAACGAAAATGCCGTAACAATGCAAAGGAAAGGACATAAGCGAGCAACGAAGCATGAAAAGATCTCTGGTGGAGCATTGGCAAATGAATAGAGTAAACCGCACTAAATTAAGAGATGCATCAAGGTGGAGGCTGCCAGCGGGAAATGCCGAGCGGCTGATTTGCGTAATCTCTTCAATGAAATTGACTTTTAAATACAATATTCAATTTGCAAGTGGCTCGAGACTGGAAGGAAGCTTTTTTTTTTTTGCTTTTTTTTTTTTGCTTTTTTTTCGGCTTCTTCAGTCGATAATAACAAAATAACACGTCCACGACATAAAAGCAAACATCAAAATGACAAGGAGCTCAGCTTAAAGAGTGGAACACAATTCCATGGAGCTTTTCGAAAAGGTACATACACTCAATCTGAAGGTCTTGGCTAACAAGGGCATATCGAATTAGTCCAGCGCTGGCCTTTCTGCTTTTATAATAATAACAAGGCTTTAAACCCCCACAAAAAATTACAGAAAATGTAACAAAAAAAGTAAAAAATGAAAAATAAAAAATTCTGTCTAGCACCATATATGGTTGTTTGATTTAGGTTCTTAGGAAAAGGCACTGTTTGATTAAAAACTGAATTTACATCGAAATTGCCACATCATTGCATAAAATGCATTTATACATATTAAGACAAAGGAAATAATTTTGATGTTCTTTGACCCTAGTATCCTAGTACCCGAGCATCTAGTAATGTTTTTGCTAATTTGCCTTTTTGCCTTTATATATATATATATATATATATATATATATATAGTTGAACAGAAATTAAATATAATGGACTAAAACCTAAAACAGGCTAGTTTTTGTTATTGCTAATGTTGTGCAGCTCTAAAATGGTCTTTTTTCAAGTAGCATTGATTTTCCTACTCTTAAGGTTATGTAAAAAGAGAAAAAAAAATGGAACAGCATGTTGTGTTACTGAGCAAACCAAAAAGCCTTGCTGAATAATAATAAAATAAATTTCACAAAAAAGTCTCCCATACAAGACAATGCGGCATTAAGCGAAAATGCCTCACAGGTGCTGTTATACAAAATGAATCATCATCTTTCTGTCGAACTAATCTCAAGAATTGATTTATTGTACACTATAGAAGCCTTTCACTATTTGTATTTCTACTTTTCTCCTGATCACCAAATTTCATGCCTTGTGTTCATAGGACTGATATTACATGCATGTTAGTTTGTGTTCATTCGGTTAGTATTGTCAGGTACACTGCTATAGGATGCTATCCCAAAGGTGTTCAATAGGGTTGAGGTCAGAGCTCCATATCAGGCCAATGAAGATCTTCTACTCAAATACATTTAAAGAGTAACTTCATGGAACTGGATTTGTGCACTGGGGCATTGGGGACAGTTTTGTGTCTCCTAGTTCAAATATAGATGAGATGTAATGCTGAAGACATCCTGTACAATTGTGGGCCTTGAACACTGTCGGTGGGAAAAAATATATATTAGGGCTGTAACCAGGAATAATGTGTTTCCCACGGACCATTATTACTGATGCACCACCCACTAAACCTGTGACATAAAACAGAGGAGGCTGCATAGTGAAAAAGTAAAGGAACATTTTGGATGATTTCTAATTAAAACATAAAGAAAACAGTACAGTGTCATTTGCACTTATAAATTTGACTTAGATTTTTATATATTTTTATTTATCGGTGCAACAGAACGAAAAAAAAAACCCTCACGGATCGCATTGCGGTTTTTGAATCGGATCAGAATTTTCAGATCAGCAATAAAGGGGGAGGAAACTAGTTTGCTTTCCATTTATAAGATGGAAAGTTACATTAAGGAAATGCTCCCCTACATAAGTTGTGAATAATTCACGAGTCGTTTTTAAAATTCCTCCTGCTCCTCCTCCTGACATTAACACGTTCACATAATCACATGACTGCTCTGTGTAGTTATGAAATTAATGAAAAAGCAATATTATCAGGGAAAATGTCTATAATTCTGCAATCATTCAAATGATATTTAAAAAGAAAAATCATCTGCGGGTCACGTGTGTACCAAGTCGCGAGTCGTGATCTGTACAGATCAGGGATCGACCGTGAGCCATTACACCTCTGTTGTTTATATACATTGCGTTCAAAAAGTCCCTCTGCGGTGGCGTGTAGAGCAGGTAGTGGAGCAAGTATTTTAAACTGGTGGTAAAAACATATGGATTTATTTTGTAGAAAATTTCAAGCAGCATTTCTGGAGACAGGAATTCCACGTCATCAAGAGACCTGCTTTGTTTTCATTTAGTATTTAGTATAAATGCTAATTTATACACTACTTTCCATTACAGGAACTTTCTCTTTAGACTTCACACAGGGAGATTCATTTAACTAATAATATATGAAAACATTCAATAAATCCACAAATTGAGGTATGTAATTTAAATTTAGGCTGGTTGCTGGTTCTTATTGACACATTTTCATAAGTGAAATGGTTAATATTTTCCCTATTGATATGCATTTAATGAGGTGGAGAAGTAGCATACAAATACTTCATTACTGTATTTAAGTAGATTTTTTTCTGGTACTTTACTATTTATTCTTCAGCCATTTTATTTCTACTTAAGTGAAGGATGTATGTAATTTGCACGGGCTGTACTTTGTATTGCATGCTAGTGTGAAAGTTATTTAACACATCCATAACGCATAAGCTTTTTGGGCTACTGTGTTAAATGTTACATATTTGAGTTTAATTCTATGGTCAAAAAATATTCTACAGGAGAATCGAACAAAACACTAAACCAAAAAAGAAATCGGACATCAAACACCTGCACAGCAGAAAGAATTCGATCCCCTGAACCCTGCATCCCAGCCAATGTCATGTAATGTACTAATAATAGAGAACGGTCAACAAAGTGGCCTATGTTGTTTGTCCCAAAAGGGACGAGGAATTAATTATTCCTAGCTTGATCTCGTCTTATACTGTCAGTTTTAATAGTGAGTTGCTAAAGGGTGCATCGTTCACCTCTTGCGCTGCAGTGAAAAGCAAAATCAAGCCGTGATACCACTGTAGCAGAAATCGATGTCTCTTTCCGCCAGGTCTCGTTATACCTAATAGGTCTATTCCTTTGTGATGATGGAGCAGTTACTGTAGCCAATGAAACACAGGTGCGTGTTCGGCAAAGAGGACGGCTCAGGCTGTAATCAGAATGTTTACACCGAACTGTCTGCAGGATACTGACACTTTCCCTGAGCAAAATAAGGGCCTCACTCACTCTCTCTCTCTCTCTCTCTTTCTCTATCTCTCTTCCTCACACATATAGAAGATGCAGAGAGAGAGAGAGAGAGAGAGAGAGAGTGCAGAGACACACCACAGGTCCAAGATCGCTCTTATTCCTTCTATCAAACACGGACAAAGAATTATACAAAAGACCGAGACAGACTAGTCAAACAAAAAGAGGACAAATGAAAGGGGAGGAAGCATGCTCATAAAATCCAGGAAGGCTGTGACAGATATTAAAACAGCGCGGCTATCCTGGAAGGTAATATGGAGAGATTAGTGGGGAGAGGAGAGCGCTCGGAAAAGAGAGAGCGGGTCACTGCGAATTCTTCAGCCTCTGAGCTGTTTGCTGGCCACGGAGACGCAGAGACAAAAACAGCACTGTATTCCAGGCCGAAACCTAACACGGCATATTTTCAGTTGCAACTCCACAAAGATACTGATCTTTCTCTGTCTCTTTACCCCTCACTTCTTCAGGGTCCCCCTTGATTTTTCTTTTTTCATCTTAACACACACACACACACACACACACACACACACACACACACAAAGCTCTTTGCAGGTCTTTCTCTGACGGAAGAATCAGCCTTCTACTCTTTCCACATAATAATAAATGAAAACAAATTTGCCGGTCAACATCCTCGAAGCAAGCTTCACCACATATCAGATGAGTGATGGGCCAGGCTAATATTTCCCCCATTTTTTCGCCATTGATGTGGTGAATGCTTCACCTGTATTTATACCCCTGAGAAATCGGGAACCCGTTTTGCCTTTGAGAAAAATACTGTCTGTTATATCGGCCACAAATCAGTTGTCTCACAGTTATTAAAGGCGTACATTTCTATAACATAAAAATCCATACAATAAGCACCTGTGCCCTTTTCCTTTTGCTCTTTTACTTAGCGTGACTGAAAACGACTAAAGACTGTCTCAAAGATTGCCGAACCCCTTTAAAAACCTTTTTGCCCACATATATATATATATATATATATATATATATATATATATATATATATATATATATATATATATATATATATATATATATATATATATATATATATATATATATATATATATCTATATATACGTTTTCTGATCGACAAGACGGAGATCATTCACGCCTCGTTGAAATATGACGGAGGAGCACCAGTGGATGAAGGCAGCGTAATTACAGCTTTTCCCGCCACTGACAGGCTAAATGTGTGGCTACTCTCGACGGCAATCTTCTTCGTCTGCGGTCACTCACCTCCAATCACCATACACTACAATTTGACTGTCTATGTGCACTTCCTCATGCATTTGAAGGAAAATGAGCGTTCTATTTTTTTTTGGCCTTTTTTTTTTAATGAACAAAATAGCTAATTGTTCAAAGTGTAATAGGAAATGGTGTGGAAATGTTTCAACACATTGCTTTTTCTCAGCCTCAGAAAACATACCGACAACTTTGTGCGATATCATCACAACCTCCGAATACTAAACAGGTCAGAGAGAACTTTGGATATTAGATGCGGTGTAACTAAAGTTTGTGGACAAATTTACTTGGTATGTGACTTTGGAACATCCCATTCCCCATTCAATGTTATAATAAACTAGACATTTCTGGGGAGATGTTTCACCAGACTTCACCATATGTATATATACACACACACACACACACATATATATATATATATATATATATATATATATATATATATCTATTATATATATATATATATATATATATACAGTACTATTTTCAGTGAATTAGATTTAATTAGCATCTATATGACGAGTATATATATATATATATATATATATATATATATATATATATATATATATATATATACTCGTCATATAGCAGCTAATTAAATCTAATTCACTGAAAATAGTACAGGTTTTATAGGTTTGTGTCCACATTAATAGAGACACTTTTAGTTTCTAGGTTTTAGCCTTGCACAATAAAACAATCAGACTGGACAAATGGAAAGCAAAAGCATATTTTAGCTCAATCTAAATGAACTAAAGTGAATCGTAGCCGAAATTTAAACAGGGTCCACGACTGGTCAATATAGTATACAACGATATACAACGAAAAAAAAAAAAAAAAAAAAATATATATATATATATATATATATATATATATATATATATATATATATATATATATATATAAATATTTGAAATACATATATATTTTTTTATCGTGCTGCAGTTTGAAACGTACTACTCCATGTAGGACAGAAGTGAACACATTTATTTTTAAGTATGAGTTAAAGATGAGCTGGACATTTAGTTTCCGTAACCGAGCGCATGCAGCACTGTATTGACTCTCATTATAGATTACAGTTGAGGATAATGATTTTCTACAGTATCGTCTGCAAGGTTGTTCTATTCAACTCTAAATAGCTCGTCTAGTTGACACAGGTTATGTAGCGTGGCTCTGAAAGCACTTTTTTAAACATTGCTGGTCATAATGGAAGAGGTAGCTCATAGGGATCTGGTAGCTCATAGGGTTCGTTTTTTATTATTATTTATTTAACTTTAATCTTTTAATGGTTTATTAAAGAAAAAGAAAATGGAACATTTCTTCATTTCCTGTTTGTATGTTTTTCTCACTTGAATTGATTGGTCAGTGTTGTATTACATAAACCGGACATTTTACAAGCCTGACCATTGTAGGGTATCCATGCACACACATTGACACCTAGGGGCAATTTAGAATCTGGCATATATAGGACGGAACAGGAGAACCCCAACAGACATGGAAAGAACTTGTGAAACCCTTCGGACGGAACCTGGGACCCTCGAACTGGGTAAATCTGCCATTGAATCTTTATCTTTTCATAATAACCTTGATTAGGTGTGATAAATATGTCAGTATATATACAGTATAATGTGAGAAATTAGTTGTTCTTTTTTGTTGTTGTTGTTGTTGTTGTTGTTTTAGTCCTACAACAGTGCGGTCAGTGTTATCAGTTCCGTCCCATGTGTTTTGCAGGAATGATAAATCTGACCACTTGTCTTTCTCCCAACAGAAGTGTTTAGGCTCAACTTGTTCTTATTGAATGTTATTTTTATCAGGACAGTTTCACTCTACAGATTGCCTTCCTTTTTTTCTTTCTTTCTTTTTTTTTCCTTTTTGGAAGAGATAAACATTCTTACCGAATTTTCTCCTGGGCAGCCTGTACACTTCAAATGTTTGGAGCGATAGCAAAAAGGATGGGGCAAAAGAAGAAAAATGCATCGCCATAAATTCATTACAGGGGCCCGGCAGTATTTATAAACACGGCGAGATGTTGTTTAAAATATCTGACTTAACAGATTACAGATATAAACTTTTTACTGGGGGGAAAGGGGAGCCGAAACGCTCTGTGTTTACACGGGGGGAGTCAAGGTACACAAACGCCTCCTTGGAGCCTTGAGTGACTAAAAATGAAATAAACATTCAATAAAATAAACACGCGGGCTCTTGCGTATGACGCCGGGGTAGAAAAGCTTTACCTTGTTGAAAGGGCTGCCTTTTATTCAGCCTTTTTTTTCGCTCAGGTACTGTTGGTTGTAGATGTGTATGTACAAACACACACACACACACACACACATTCTCACACTGATGTCACATCATCTGTAAGAAATGACTCAAGGTCACGAAAGCACCTTTTCGGCCCTACCACTAAAGTGCAGTGCACAAGTGCTCTGGAGCTGGAGCAAGCAAAGGAAATATAACTCGCATTCAATTAAAAAGCAGGATGTGGTATATGGAGGAGAAAAAAAAAGTCTTCCAGGTACAATTTGTGCCTCCTGAGTGTATTTGTTCCGTTTATTTATTGTATCTCATCTGCTATAAAGAGAGAGGGGGGGAAACTCCCTAGAGTTTGGCAAAGTAGTCTCCCAAAGTGCACTTCCTGGCATAATGGCTGTGTCTATCCTAACAACGCGGTACTGGTGCCAGGACCACCCGCTGGGTGTCAGCACACTGCCAATAACTAATGCCAGGGAGGTAACACAGCTCCTTATCATTTCCAATCGCAATCACTCACAATGTAGATTCGCCTCCAACAGCACAGCTGACGACGACATAAAGCCAGCGAGGGATCTTATTATACAGCACGTCAGGCTTGGGTGATGCGAGGAAACCATTATTTACTGTGTAAATGTGAAAACCTGTATTAACTGATGCTTGTTAGCAAACCAGACCATTAAATGGTGTTTACTGTATCAGTGCTTACAAATAAAAGCAAAAATGACACGTGTACAGAATTTCAATACTTTCAAATGCATGAATAGGAATCATATTAATGGTACAATAGTGCAGCTTCCAAGCAAACTCTTTCTAGCTATACGTGGTTCTTCCTGTTGGACGTGCACAATTGTGTAGGACTTGCCGTTACATTACATTCCCCCTTTCACTTTTATTAGGAGACCCAAACCTGCATGACAATGTCCCTGTGCTCAAAGCCCCTGCTCAAGGAAGATTCAGCTTACAGTCCATGGAAGATCTTGAGTGGCCTTCTGTAGAGCTCTGACCTCATCCCTATTAAACACCTTCGGATTGAATTGGAACGCTGACTGTACTCCAGACTATTAGAACCCTCAGTTAGATCGTGTTTGTGTGGGTTTCTTCTTAGCTGGTAAATAAAACGTGCTCCTCTGTGCACAACTATTTACAATAAACTAGGGCTGTTACTATCGTTTATTATATTAATAGAAAATAAGGCAGGTCTCTTAAAATGAACAATTGATTAGTTATTTTCTTTTTTGAAAAATCTGCATTTTATTGCATGTAGATATATAGTGGTGAAAACCATTTAGTGTATTTAATTGCCCTATTACATTCAAATACAAATAGAGTACGTTCAAAAAGTTTCCTCTGTCTGTATAGAGTAAGTCATGGGAAACTACTTGTTTAATTAAACTCGTTATTATTCTCACCCACAGATTGTATATATACAATCTTGCACAGTATAGTGATGTGATATTCCTGTCTCCCAGAAAAGCTTCTTAAAATTAAAGTCTGTGCATTTATCACCAGTTTAAAAAAACGTGCTTCACTACTTGCTCTACACACCACTGCGGAGTGACTTTTTGAACGCACTGTATATGAATAATCCATATGATTCACGACTCACGGTTCGGTAGGCAGATTATTATTTATTTTAAATATATAATATTTAATGATCACAGAATTAAAGATGTTTTTATCTCGCCTGTAATTGTAAAACAGTTATTGACTTTTTAAGTAATTGCATAATTACATAGAGCAGTCATGTGTTAATCAACAACAGAGGCTAGCAATAATGCTTCACTCGTTATTCATAACTTGTATTAAAAATTGTATTTATTCATAACTTGGAGCATTTTTTTTATTGTAGGGTTACTCGTAATGCGATCAGTGAGTTTTTTTGTTCCGATGCACCTCTGATAAATAAAAATATAAAAACATAAATTTCAAATTACTGTATTGTGTTTTCTTGATGTTTTAGCTGGAAATGATCCACTTTTTCATGCTCCATATTTTTTAGTACCTGTCTACAAGTTTAGAAGGGTGGGTGCATCACTAACAATGGTCCATGGGAAACACAGTGTACTAAACAAATTCATCAAGGCACATTAATTGACCGCAATTCATTATATATATATATATATATATATATATATATATATATATATATATTAAAATTATTCGAGTTACTCAAGGAATTATTACACCCCTACAATAAACTACTGTCTCATACTGTTCAGTATCACGTCATGCCAGGTGTTCTAGGATCCTCCTCAACCCTAAACACTGTTACTAAATATTAATAAAGGCATGAATTAATATTATACATAAAATTAATGCCCCCTGTAACCATAAAGGGATCTGTGAATACAAAAGCCAGGTGTAACAGGTTCAGATTGAAGCTCTCAGTATGGCACTGAACATGGTGTTTAAATATAGACTGCAATAATATTAATATGATTCATTTATATATATTTTTCTGTTCTCCAAAGCTCAGGGGTCTCTTTTCGAAAGCTCCTCTAAATAGTACTACAGGAAATCAAAATGTGAAAATCCCATCATTTGATTTTCATATGATCAAGGTTAATGTTTTCTAAGGGAAGAGAGATTAAAAAGAAAGGACTACATTTTTAAAGAGTGATTGAGAGAAAATAAAGAAAACACACACACAAACACACACACACACACACACACACACACACACACACACACACACACACAAGCAGGGAAAACAGAAAGGTCGGGCTTGAAAGTGCATACGGTCCTTCACTGTTTAATGTCTCGCTGACATTTCTACAGTCATCTGGGTCCCAATCCTTTCCTTCTCTCCTTCTCTCTCTCTCTCTCTCTCTCTCTCTCTCTCTCTCTCTCTCTCTGTATTCCTATCTGCCTCCAAAATAAAATCTAGGAAGTGCTAGAAAAAGACAAGACATGCGCTGTCTTTAACACATGCAAGGTCTAGTGACCCAGACAAGGTCAGGGGTTGGGGTTCAGCAAAGGGGCAGAGAAATCTGGCAGCTGCTGCTAAAGCTGTCTCCGATTTCACCCGAGCCTCAGCCTTTTCTCTTTCATTCTCTGAAGGTTACAGTTAGATGTTTGTGCAGCGCCTTAGAGATAGCGAGCGTCTCGATCCGTGTGTGAGCGGGCGCGCGTGTGTGCGCGTGTGCGTACGGCCCAAGATACTGTGTCATTTACAACTAGACTGTTTTCTGGAGTCTCCAAGCAAAGGCTGAGGCTAAGCAAACATTTAACGAGGAATTTAATAAGAAACTTTAATTAATTTTAAGACGCCGGTAGAGAAGATAACAACTCACATTGCGTTTCAATTCCCACGTCAGAACATCCAGGTGTTAAGTGTTGCTTCGGACAAAAATTAGGTTGCAGGCCAAGCTGTTTTTGGGACGTGTCCCAAACCAAACAATGTGGGTTTTTTTTTAATCTATCCACTTTATTTTCAGAGCATGTGTCTACCTTTTCTCCCGAGCTGTTTACATAACTCTGTCACTGGCTCCACCTGGTCCGGGCAACATCCAAAACCACACACACACACACACACACACACACACACACACATATACACCTTTATCTTTCCCTCAACCCCATTATTTTGCCCCTCCGACTTTCTCGTCCTAAACACAAGCCTGCAAACATTTTCAAGTCGTTGATCAGAGCTAAAACAAATAGAGGTGGAAATGCTACCCCGTGACACATCTGCGTTCTGTTAAGGTGACAGGAAAACAGACAGTGGGGGGGGGGGGTGGGGGGGGGGTTTTTTTTTTAGAGGCTCTCTCAAAAATACATGGCTGGTCTGGAAACAGAAGAGAAATGTCACACGATACATTGACCGTTCTTTATTTATTTATTTTTAGTGGGGGGGGGCGGGCACAAACAAAACACAAACATTTATAAAAAGAATGTAATATATCATGTCTTGTTTCGGTTTGGGAACCCACATTACTAAGAGCATGGTGGAAATCAGCACCAGAAATAGTCTTTCAGACCTGATCTAACTTTGTGTAGTCTCTTAACAATAGGAAAATAAAAAGGAATAATTTGATTATATTTGCTTTAATAGAAAAAAATATATACCTTCATTCGTTTTTTTTCCCCGGGCATCATAAGGTGCTATATTTATTTTATTTATAAACATATGATGGCGTTTCATTCATTATATATTCATTTATATTCATTTAGAGATACTTTTATTCAGGTGGGAAGTACAAACTCACTGGCATCTGAGTTTTCCCTTTTTGGAATAAATGTAAATAAATAAACAAACAAACAAACAAACAAACCAATAAATAAAATAAAATAAGGTTTGTCAAAATGTTCTTAATGCTCAATTAATGCAGTGTGCATTTATTTTTATTATTATTTACTTTATTAAAGGATATAAATAAATACATATAAAAGAGGCAATATTCAATCCTTCGCCTTCAATACACACAATGTACTCATTTTTGTACTCAGATTATATATATATATATATATATATATATATATATATATATATATATATATATAACTCTACCAGAAAAAGATATTTTTAATTACTAAATGTTTTTTTTTTTTTTTTTTTTTTTACTAATGATTTCGTTTCTGTGTCCTGATTGAAAACATCATAATAACTTTTTGTTTTTACCACGAATAATTTACGTTCGCTTAAAATAAACATACTTTTGCATAAAGAATCCATATTTGTTCATGCTCATGTTGAGAGTATAAAATATTTGAAAAGTACAAATATTTTAATTGATGGACAGCCCTAATATAAATACATAGAAACCAAGGGCTAACACTGGAGACTCCTTCTGCAAAATGTTTCCGTATAATCTCCCTGCAGAAACTCAGTGATATGCGTTACTATAGAAACAATGATGCATTAGATCAAGCACATTAATACAACCCTGCGATCGGAATGACTGCCAGAACTACTGTCAGGGCTGCTTTTATAGACAATTAATCAACATCTCCTGACCAATCAGGTTGAAGAATGCATCCCGGATATTCCGCAGTGCTTTTCTTGATGAATTAGAAACAAAATAAATAAGGCTACATGTTCATCAAGCCGACTCACCCTAATGCGGGTCAGGGTTTGTGCGTCCTGTCTGTGTGCGAGGTGTGCGTTTTTGAAATTTTGAGTCGTTTCCCAGATGCTCTCTAGGGTTTGCGCAGCCGTCTGGGGCTATAAGAAAGCCTGAGAGCTGACCCGTCTGTGTCTTGTCTCGGCTTTACCCGGGGAGTTTCTGGACAATGCTACTCAGGGGAGATTTGAAGAAAAAGAAAATACTTCGCATTTGTTTTTTTTTTTTGTTATATATATATATATAGTATTTATATATATATATATATATATATATATATATATATATATATATATATATATATACATTTCTTCAGCACTGGATTTTGTTTATATTTTTTCATCCATTACTTCAGGGTTGCATATTTTTTTGTGAGATTTTTATCAACGCAGATTATGACGCTTTACTTCGACAGCCCTGCCTCGAATGATGAATGAGCGCCATAATGCTATAATCTCGTGACATCCGCGCTGCAGCGTCAAACCGACGAGGCAAAGTAAACATTTAGATTAAGGAGTTCGCTTTCAAAACTCAAGGAAACGAAATCATAGCTCTTTCCCAAGCACTAATCCTGTCCTAGAGAACACTTCACCTGGGCAAAGAACGCATCCGAAATAGAAGCGCGCACGCGTTTAGATAGTGGGGCGCTTACATGCAGCACCCCCTGGTGGACAGGAAAAAGATTATCCAGAGATTTGATGCATAAATGCTTTTCATTTGTATTTAAAGCATGTCTGTGCACGATATTTCACTTGGAAATAAAAGTTCTGTCCACATCGAAAATGTAGAGAGAGCAAAAGAGAGTGACGGACAAACACCATAACAACTGTTTGTTGACCCCAGGACATTTAGCACTTGCTTCTGCTCTTCACAAGCATCTGGCTACTGTTAACAACGTTTTTATCGTTAACCCGGAGCTGACAGCGTTTGGAAAGATAGCAGCGATTGCGCGCTGACACAACACATACCTCTAAATTAGAGGTGCGATGACTTTTGTCGAGTGCGCCACGACCTTTATTCGAGACTCCAGTGGAGAGTCAAAAAAAGGCGTTATTTCCAGATCAGCTGCTCCAGAGTGATATTCAACTTAGACAGGATAAGTAGGGGTCCCTGAGGAGAACGGGGTGCTATTTAAACCTGCTAATGGTGTACAACTTACAGGCATTCTGGTTTTTTTTCTTTCTTTCTTTCCTTTCTTTTTTTTGTGATAGGTCTCAAACTAGCGATGCTGCCGTGCTAACTGGACCTGTAGCCACCTGCAAATTACAACTTAGTACTCGAAGAGTTAAGAATGTGTTCCTTTCAGCCTATTGTTGGAGTGTGCAGGTCAGGCAAAAAGGGGAGGGGGGGAGCAGGGCCGAATAGATTGTGCTAAGAGGCTTTAATCCCCCCGCCTGTCAAGCCCGAACCCTGCTTGACGTCCCATTGATGTGTAACAGAACAAAACAGTGGGCCCCTTCGCTAAGCTGCTGCCCGGGCCCCATTCACAGCGACAGGAGAGCAAATTCTTCAGCTGCTCAGATCCCTCTGTCTTAAAGGGGCAATGTGTAACACAAAAACAACACAACAGCAAGGTGGAGAAGATCCCGCTTTTCCGTTTAAACTGTTTTTCACTTCTACATGTACGACACAAGCCGAACGACATGCGGAAATGCTCAGCTAATGATTAACTATTGATTTATATGCTTGTTTGTATATTTGTTTGTTTGTTTGTTTTATAAAATTTTGCAATAATATGATATTTAAAGAGGTGTCTACAGTAAAATAAACAATAAAAGAAACAAATTGCAAAATATTAAAAAGTTATAACTATTATAATTTTTTTATTATTTTGATTAAATATGTCTTTTTTTCCAAGTACTATGGAGTAAACTGTAGAAATAATACACATTAAAAACCTAATTAAATAACACATCAGAAAAGTAATATTGAAGGAAATATCATATAAAAAATTGCTTATTTTATGTTGTCTTCATTGATTATCATTTATTTTCATGCAAGAATTTTCTGCACTGTCATTTTTTGACTCATGCCGGCCACCGTATCTTATTGTAATGCTATATATAACTGTATATACTGAATACAATTATTTTTAATCAGAGAATAGAAAACATACCTTTCATTTCCAAAATATACTTGAATTCGATTCTAATAAATAATCATTTCAAGACAAACCTTTAAAAAAAAAAGGATCCTCATGACCTTCACTGTCATTTGATCTACTGGATCCCGGACTGCCAAAGTCAATGTGCAAATTGTGGAGCAATTCAGCCGAACATTCATGCAACATATAAATTAAAAGTAAAAGCTTTGTAAATTCTCTGTAAGGCTATTTGTTTATATATTCGCAGCAGAGAGGTGAACTGATCTGGACTATGGACTGTTAATGTAGACATTTTATTAACAGGAAAGAGGAGGATAAAGTAAATGCACCCTTTCCAACCATCTGTCCCTCTTTTCAAAGGATGTCCGTAAATCAAAACGAAATCATGTAAAGTGTTTGAAATTCTTTCAGGATGTCAGAAATGAATAACTACACACACACACACACACACACACACACACAACACACACACACTCCAAAACAAAACACAAATAACTATAATAATATATATACTATATATATATATATATATATATATATATACTATAGATATATATAGAGCCGACGAGCGAGAGACCTGAGAGAGAGAGAGAGAGAGAGAGAGAGAGAGAGAGAGAGAGAGAGTATAGTATATATATATATATATATATATATATATATATATATAGATATATAGTCTACCATACATATATAGGAACTTGAAGTTATGTATTCTTATACCTTATATAGCTTTAATAAAGTATATATATATATATATATATATTGAAATCAGATATAGGAAATCATTCTAAAGGGTTGGAGCAGAGGAGGAGGGGGAGGCAGGGCGACTATATGCAAATTGGACAGGGCTGCTTTTAATGAGACAAACCCGCTGACAAACCACAAGTCTAATGCTCGGGGTTAAGAGATGCATATTCATGATATGTATATTCAAATGCATAGACATGAACTAACAGACCCACCCCCTCTACAGCCTATTACCCTTCTCATTACTCTTATTATTTACACAGAGGGGAAAAGGATTGCAGATGGACACGACTCCGGCTTTTCTTTTTTTAAATAAAATAACGGAGCAACACAGAACTCCAGTGTTTTTACAGATATATTGTAGTAAATGGATTTTGTGTCCATGGCTTACTATGATTTCTAGCAGTATATCATAATAAAGCACATCCGTTTTATGGCTTTTGTGTGAATAAAACACACCGCATACCAAAATAAACAAAACGATTGTTAAACGAACGTTAGAATTGCGTTTAAAATTCGAAACCATGACCAAACGTCATAAGAGCACAACATGGCACGTGAATAAGGTCTTATAACGGCATGTGTAAGTCACATGAAGCATTTTAGGCGTAGTCAGAATTTTCGACACGTTTACAAATACGGATGAAATTTTAAATGTGTCATTAAAAGGAATAAAAGCACAGGTTGGAGAGGTTAAGCTGTGAGGGCTGGCTGTAAAAATCCAACAAAAAGAGGGGGAAGCCTCACAAAAAATAAATAATTTTTCCATGAGTTGATTCGCTGTGGCTATGTTTAAACATTATGCATACGATTAATTATAATATGTATAATTGTAATGTTTATCTATGTTCTATGTGGCAATATCTATCAAATGAGTTAAGAATCCTAAAGAAAGAACTTGAATAAAAACGATCACGTAGATGGTTGTATCACGTGACTAACAAAAACAAAAAGCAAATATATGTTCATGTTAGAGTGACTGTTTAATCTAAGAATATTTCGAAAAAGTAGTTCTTATTTTCTTTTATATGTCTTTACAAATTAAATAAAAAATATTAGCGCTTCTCCAAATCTCATAATTTGTACTCTTGCTCCCTCTAGTGGTCTCGTATTGTTTTGCGTACCCACTTGGTTTGGGATTTTATCTGTACCCTTACTTTTATCTGTTATGATAACAGGCTTTTTCTGGACTTTTACCTGTACCAAAATAAATGTCATTGCCACTCTCTTACACTTTCCAGATTGTTAAATATATAGCATTCAGTCTGGTAGATATACTTATAAGTGAACTGATCTTGTAGTTCAAATGGATTTAAGTGCGATTTTACAGCATGCCTGGGAATCGACACATTGAAGAGAAAAATATAAACATTTGCTTGCAAAAATTATCTTGATATAAATAATCCTGTTAATTAGAAATGTTGTTCTTACATAAGCATTTCCACACCCCCTCCCCCCAGTTACGGTGAACCTTTAAATAAAACGTAATGGTACCTGTCAAAATCACAAGCAACATAATCAGCTGAATGAGGTCCACTGGCGTTAAAATGTCACGTGATCTCAATATAACGGTACCTATTCCTGACTTTGGTTGATAACCAACAGCATCATGAAGACACGATGCCACGATGCCATTAAACAAGTCCAGGACAAAATTCAGGAATTTCCCAACATTTAGTCATTTTGTTCTTAGTGTAAATGAGAATAAAACTCGCATGCTTTATCGGAAAGTTTTTCAACCCCAAGTTCGGTTCAAGGGTTGGTTTTTTTTTTTTTCACACACACACACACACACACACACACACACACACAACACACACACACACACACACACACACACACACACACACACATACACATATATATATAAATATATACAGACTAAAAGCAATACATTGAATAAAAATAATAAAACTAACATGAAGAGAAACTACGTGTATTATTATAACGTATTAAAAGCACACGTGATAAATAAATAAATAAAGGTTTTTATTGAATTCGGTTTTACAACAATACAATCGTTTTTGTGAGATTCTGCTGTTTGTAGAATAAACAGTTTCCATCTTCTCGACATCAAGTACACATTTTTTTTATTTTATTTTAAATGGAACAGCTTCAACAGTACACTATTTACATATCTAATGCAGAGCCCGATTTTGTTTTATTATGTAGTCATAATGAATTTTCTATAGATTTAACGTTGTATATTATTATTTGGACGTATAGCATATAAATGAAATAATCCTGCACATTGAAACATAGTCGGCTTTTAAATCACTTTAAACCGGTTTAAAAATGTAACACGGCATATTTTGCTATTTATAGATGCTATATGTTAGGAATCACTCTTGCATCCCTAAATAAATAGCCTTAAAGTAATTTCTCCATTGTGGGATTTTGGATGTTGGTGAATTAAATGATCTGCCTGAGGTGTGACTAGTCATGTGCAGGGTGTGAGGGGTTCATAATGAACCACTGGGCATGCATGGTTTTCCATTATTCTACTGAGAGGAAGGGAATAAGGGTGTGTAGGCATGCCCTGGTTTATTACAGGCTAAATTCCCTGATTTTGTGGTAATAATGAAGTCAAAGGAAATGAAGTGCAAGCCGCTGAAAATCAGTACCTTGCAAATAATTGTGTGCCTTCATTCATGAACCTGTTAGTCAGTGTAGGAAAAATGCGTGTGTGTGTGTGTGAAAGAGAGAGAGAAAGAGAGAGAGAGAGAGAGAGAGAGAGAGAGAAAGAGAGAGCGAGAGTGAGAGATTGTGCTTGAAATAGTTCTACTAATGCAGTGTTTTAATGATTTCAAGCATGATTTACTTCAAAATATCCAGCAGATGGTGACATTATATAATAATCAGCTTCTTGCTTCACAAATCCAGCAGATGGAACCAAACACTTTCTGGATCTCTCTCTCTATCTCTCGTTCTCTCTCTCTCTCTCTCTCTCTCTCTCTCTCGTTTCTCTCTCCCTCGCTCTCTCGCTCTCTCTATCTGGCCCCTCTCTCTCTCCGTCTCTCTCCTCTCTCTCTCTCTCTCTCTCTTATCTCTTTCTCTCTCTCTCTCTCTCTCTCTCTCTCTCTCTCTCTCTCTCTCTCTCTCTCTCTCTCTCTCTCTCTCTCTCTCTCTCTCTCACACACACACACACACACACACACACACACACACACACACACACACACACACACACACTGTAAGAACCAATGGCCTAATGGAAATCCAGTGTTTTGGAGTAACTAGTTACATCTAACCGCGTTACGTCATTTAATTACAAAATAAATGTAACAGTAATTCATTAGTTACTGAAAAAATGTGTAATTAAATTACAGTTCATGCTAAAGATGCTAAAGATTACAAATAGGGTTACATCTAAACCAGGGGTGGGCAATTATATTTTTCCAAAGGGTCACATGGGAGACCTGAGGTGTGTTGGATGGTCGTGCCAACTATAACCTGAACTTAACCTACTTGCAATATTATGATTTGTTGATGGGGGGTATGTACGTTCTGTGTCGTTGATTGTTGATGGTGGAGGGGAAGGGGTGCATTGTGTGTTTGCCCTCTTTCTCTCTCTCTCTCTCTCTCTCTCTCTCTCTCTCTCTCTCTCTCTCTCTCTCTCTGTATGTGCTATGTTTGTCTGTCATTGTTCTTGCTTTGCGTTTTTTTGCTGTGATTTGATTTCTGTATCAATCTTCGCCGGGCCAGATTGAAAGAACCATGTGTCCCGCAGGTCATGGTTTGCCCACGCCTGATCTAAACTATTTCATGTAAAATCAGTGCATTAGACGACGACATGATTTTCAACTAAAACGTGATTTTGATTTGAATGATGACAATCTGCTGCAGTTTCATTTCGAAAAAATGTAACCTATTTTTTTTTTTTCGAGGGTTTGAAACTTTTTTTCTTAGAACGGTAACTTAAAGTGCCACCTAGTGGACAAATGAAAGTAATCAAAAAGTAATCAGTTACTTTACTTTTATAAAGTAGTTACACTACATTACATTTTTAATAGGGTCATTTGTAATCTGTAATCTATTGCCTTTTCCAAAGTAACCTTCCCAACACTGTGGAACTCAAGCAAAGCCGAATAGCTTTAATATGATGCAAACTTCCCAGCTTTGATTTGCCTTCTTTCTTTATTTGTGGAAGTAACATACACTGAAAGTTTTGACAATTACTTGTACATTGTAATGTCAAAAACGCTACGGATAACGAAAGAGTTGTTTGTGGTTGTGCCACGCTAACATGATATGGTGACAATTGCATGTAACAATAATAATGTAAGGAGGGGGAAAAAGGTCGGGACAATGGACAAGCAATACTGATACAGATACTGTAAACAATATAAATGAAAAAAATAAATAGTATACAGCTCTAAAAGGAGGATTATCTTTACTAAATTGGTACACAGTATATAAGTGAAACAATTACTACTGCTATATTGTTTTTGGCATAATGTGATTTAATTGCAGCTTGTGTGAGATGGATTTATTATTAAATTCGGAATAAATGTTGAATATTTTCCATTTGCTATGTTTGGGGTGAGATTTGTATCGTCAGATATCTGTGAGTGGCAAATGCCATCAATCATCTAGCTCTGACCTTTAACAGACATGACCTCTAAATTGCCATCCAGATACTAAGATTTCCCATCTTCTTTTCCCTCTGTGACTTACAATTTTATCCCTTAAACCGACAGCAATATCGAACTTCCAATCGCCCTGAATCGTCACTGAATTTAAGAGCTGTGCTATCCATTTAAGAAGATTAACAAGTGGACCTACATATATAAACATTTATTCAAAGTGAATTTTGTGATTATAACATGCTCAGGCAAAAAAGCAAGCATGACCTACCTGTCTGTTCTTGGCTCGGAATGTTCTTTTCTGCATGTATGGGCAGCTACTGTACTCTGTTATGTAAGTATTATCGCTGTACACCTTCTCCATGATCAGTGGATCAAATATGTCCATGCCTGATTTGTATATGTTCCTATACTGGCCATGTAGATAGTGTGAATCTGGGAAAGTATGTGTATTTATTATATGTGACCATAGTTTTACAACCATGAAAGATCAGCACTAATTCTAATTCTAAGGTACTTTAACCCATCATGCCACTGAACTTTCTACCACACTCGTTCCTTCAAAAAAAAGCACCATTTTGGAGGAATGGAGTAAAATCCATACAGGGCCATCAAGGCAAAAGTGCACAGGCTATAACCTGAATTTGTAATCAAACCTGGAGACCTGAGGTGGCTTCAGCTCCAAGACAGCCCACCAGACTCTAGGAATTCATACAATTATGAAAATCAGTTCCTCTGTGTTCATTGCACACAAGCTGCTACATGCCCACGCAAACAATACGCCATGTGTCTGTTCCAAAGGCACAGTCAACTGTGGCAAGGCTAGTGGCAGGTGGAAGAGAATTACTGCTATACAGAAACATTATTCAGAATAAACAGCTGCTCTCAGTGGGCACAAATAGAGAAATTAATGAGATTATAGGTTTTCTGTACTTTTAGAAGGAAAGGGGCCTTTTGAATAGGCAGGTGAGAATTAAACAAAATCAGAACGAAAGAAAGTATAAGAGCACTATATTTAGCCCAAAGCAAACACCTTATTGCTCTGAAGGAGGGGACACAAAATAAGACAATGAACTATGCGCTCACACTTTTGCCTTGTACAGGAGAAGCCACAAGCCAGCAAAACCCCAAACAAAGGCAGTGTGCATCCAAATTCTGTATAATTCTCTGCCTATTGTTGGCCAAATTACAGCATTGGGCTGCCAGTAATCTCAAGAAAACAGAAAACAGGCACAAATGCAAACCTCCACAACACAATGTACAATGCATGCTGTTTCCCTAACAACCCCCCCCAACACTACACACACACACACACACACACACACATACAAAGTTCCCAAGTTGAAATATTTGATGAAAGGTTTTTTCACTGATATATTTTCCTTCAGAATTTCCATCCAGGCCAGGGATATTAACCAATCAGGACTCTTGACACTATTTTCTAAACTTGACTATGTACGGGTTACCAGTGTTGGGAAGGTTACGGGTTACCAGTGTTACCTGTAACGACGTTACATAATTTCATTACAAACTGAAAGTAACAGTAATCCGTAACAGTGATAGCAAAAAAAGACATGTAAAGAAAATGTTGAAGATAAATAAAAAAATAAATAAATTCCAACAACCCCCCCCCCACACACACACACAAATGTTCATCCGCAAGAAGCTCAGTTTTGAAAATATATACCACTTTTTCTGAACGCCACCTAGTGGAGAAATGAAAGTGATCAAAAAGTAATCAAATGTAATCAGTTACTTTACTTTTATAAAGTAATTGAAAAGTTACACGACTCATTACATTAGGAATAGGGTCATTTGTAATCCGTAACTTATTACATTTCCAAAGTAACCTTCCCAACACTGCTGGCTACACAGTTGCACATGTGTAGAAGGGGAATGGCACCCAGTGTCACCAAGATGATGTGCTCCTTTTGGAGTATGGTTTGTCTCAAGGTGTATTTTTTCGTTTCTCAAGGTGCGTTTGCTTCCTGTCATCTCAAAACAGTCTCATCTTTCTCCTCTGACCTTCTTTAGATCACTCACAGAAATGGATTTTTGTGCCTGGCATTTTCTAAAATACTCAGAACTTGACACTGAAATGATATACGAGATTATCCAAACGTGTATATGGAGGTTTTAATGCACTGAGCTGCTGCCATGTAGTTGGCAGAATTGGATAATCATTGTAGTAGAGTGTAAAATTGTTATTGTAGTGGAATGTGAAAAATATGACCAATAAATGCCCTCTGATTAGAACCCTCTTCAATATTTTTAGAAGGCTTTCTGTCAGTTTAATAGTCTATAAATGTTTGCTCAGTGTCCTTTTGTAGTTAATCCTGATCTCATCTCTGTTTATTTTTCTTTTTGTCTTCCACATGCTGGAATTCAGTTGTACTTCGGGTCGAAAATATTTGGCTGAGGAGTCCGAGCAGGTTTCAATTAAACGACCTCCGTGTTCGGGAATTCCAACATAAACACGGAGAGAACTTCAGATGACTCAACGACAACAGCACCGAGTCCAGGTTAAAAACGTTTAATATCAAGACAGCAAGCATACAAAACA
This sequence comes from Kryptopterus vitreolus, assembly GCA_030449085.1. NCBI lineage: Eukaryota > Metazoa > Chordata > Actinopteri > Siluriformes > Siluridae > Kryptopterus > Kryptopterus vitreolus. The sequence goes on along the minus strand of JACRUU010000013.1, from coordinate 7,270,683 downwards.
ACTCGAGGTTCGACCTTTTACAGTGCAAAGTCATAGAATTACAAACGTCTTTTTCAGTCATCAGATGGTGCAAGAGAAATTCTCCAAGTATAAATACAGTCTCATGTCTGCTCATAAATATATACATTCACAATGTAGATAAATTACAGAAAATAAACCTTTTCTGTTAATAAGTTAAAAATAATATCACTACCATTTTTTTGGTCATCTTAATGCAAATTGGCAAAATATGGAAGAGGGGAAAAAAAGCCAATAAAAGATTAAGCATTTCTATCTATTCAGACTAGAATTACATATTAACACCATATCACTTAAAATATGAGAGGTGAAACTGAGTGCACATGCAGTCACATTGAAATGCTAAGTTTAAAAAAAAAAAAAAAAAAATCAATTACAAATTAATCATCATTATCATCACATTAAAACAGTGATTTTTTTTTTTTTTTTTTTGCAAATGACATTTTTCCACAAAAATATTATGGGAGAAGTACATAAATGTAATCTTTTTGTCAGTTTAATCAATGTTTTTTTTTTTTTTTTAAGAAAAGAAAATCAAAGAAATGTCTTTTGGATCAATTCTGCCAAACACAAATATGGGAAATCAGAATAAATAAATAAAAATACCACTGTGCTACATTATTAAAAATGTACATTTAAATATTTGTGCATGTAAAAACAAAAACAATGCAAGTACCAAGCTGTGCTCATATATAAATTCATGGTTTTGTTAATAGTACAATTACAGTGCAATATATATATAGATCTATATATATATATTATATATATATATATATATATATATATATATATATATATATATATATATATAGGCGATTTTAAATATCAGTTCATTTGTTTTCGGTGAGGAAAAAAAGTGACCGGGCAAGTTTGGAAGTCATTCGTTGCAGCTGCTTTACTTTCCAAACAATGCTAAAAAACAAATAAACCCCTTATCCCTTGCATGTATGTAAAACACATCATTCAGCCATGTGAAGGTAATGTATTTCACGTCACTCAAATTACAAAACAGGGCAAGATAAACGCAAGTGATTCTTTCACAGAAAAAGCCAAAAAAAAAAAAAAGTTTCAAGTATATGCAAACTGCTGCGGTTTAACAGCTGCATGAAAGGCGTATTTGGACACCGCTCCCCCCCCCCCAACAGATAAATCAACATAGTGGTAGGATTTTGCTATCCTACTTAATAATATTTAATGAAATTGGTGAGGAATGACCAACACAGAATACTTTACCATTAAAATGGTACATTGTATGCTATAGCAAAAAAAAATATGTTCGGAGTGCAGCTGAGGGGAAAGAACGGTCAGACAGAAAGCTTGGTCGTTCTGTGGTGAGAATGTGCTTCGAACAAAGAGTCTAGATTCTCCCAAGCAGTTCATTTAAAAGTGGGGTACCGCGCTGGACGTTTATCTGAGGTACTCCTCTTCCAAAAGGCTGTCCGAGCTCTCGTCCTCGCTTCCCTCAAGCTCCGGGAGATCTCCCCATAGCAGCAGGTTCACTCCTGATTGACAACGAAAGGAGCTTACACACTTATAAGATGCTAAAACTAAAACGCCATGTAGGCAACAGTTAAACAGTTTTCTGAATGAAAGCGTTTCCTAGCGGTCTCGCAACAAATTACAAATCAATAAGATGCAGTCAAAAGGAGTAATACTAAAAAGATATCACAAATAAAAGGTAGCAATACAACATAAATCCTTTTAATTGTCATTCGCCAGGAAACAATTATGGGCAAGAATGAAATGAATAGGAAAAGAGTCATTAATGAATCTTGTAGGAACGGAAAGAAGAGTCAGTGTTGATCTTTTCACTGTTTAAAATGGACACCACTTTCAAATGCAGTTCTGTGCTGAAATTTACAATAAACATTTTAATCGTTACGATGATGCTTTCATTTGTGCACATGTTCGGACTGACTTTATAATTTCCTAAAATGAGTAAACAATAGCCCAAGCGATGCCACGGCTAAATTTGCTTCATTCTTGCTTATTTTTGGATGAATAATTTGCTTTTAAGACCGTTAAAATCTTATCTCTTTGTTTAGGTTTGTGGATACAGTTCATGTGAAGGAAAATGTATTTTTAAAAACTTAACTGGTGGACATTACATCCTGAACTCTCACTGACCTTAACAGAAATAGTCATAACCATAGAACACACATACATGTGCATAGAGGAAGTTAGATTTGAGATTTATGCATTTTTAAGCTTATAATGCTACACTTGGTTCATGCTTTACTTCCTCTGAATTGCCAACATATACAAAGTAATTTTGTAGTCTGGGTAGACCATTCATGTTCAGTCTATAAACATTTAGGTTCTTTTCCAAACATAACATTTGGGCGGGGGGGCCACTGGTGGGCAAGACCCTTAAACCTCAATTGCTCAGTTGTAGGTTGCTCTGAATAATGGCATCTGCCAATCATATAATAGAGTTAATCATATAATTGTCTGTTTATCTAATGTTGGATCAACTAAAAAATCAAAATACAATCATCTGAATGATGTTAAGGGCATATAAGATTATATGGATGGCACTTTTTTTAATCTTTGAAAAATACATCACTAGTTGAGATGCACCAGGTGCGAGCCATTAAGAGAATCTCTACCCAGGTGAACTTTATTCACAGATGCATCTGAGTGCAATTGTTTAAAGAAAAATGATGGGTGCCTCCTGTATTGCTGTAGGGAATCAACAGTAATCTCTCAGGCTACAGCATAGAACTGAACACCTGGGGATTTCTAAGTGGGGCCGAGGAGAGAGGCAAAAAAACAAACAAAAAAACGTCTGAATGCAAATCAAGCACGGGTTCCCAAGGCTGTGCGCCAAACCGGATTGGATGGTGAGTAGTTTTCAAACCCATACCGAATATAACAGACTTTACGTCCACATGGCTTTATGCAAATTTTCGATTTGCATTAGAGAAACCCAGAAACTCTGATTGTAAGGCATTTCTGTGCTGCCGGAGAAGATCTTTTTGCGTACTACTCTTGATAATGTTTCCGTGTGCAGTTTTGGGATCAGGCCAAACCTACAGGCGCTTCTCCTTCAATTTCCTTGTTTCACTTCCTGGGCAGAGTCTAGCGAGCAGATGAAAGTTTTTTCTCTCTCTCTCTTTATCTAACTAAATGTTGGAAAATGGACAATACAAGGAGATGTCCTAAACTAAAATATTATTACGCATGTCTGTTACACATTTAAACAGCTTTCTCCAAGCATTTTATTGGTACATATTATTTATGATTCGTAGTAACAACAGCAACAATAATTTGCTGTAAACCTGTAATAGCAACAATAATTTGGGTTGTTTCTATATTATAGTAGGGTGTAGCTCAGTGGTTCAGTGATCGAACCTCGGTATGGCTAAGCTGCTGCCCTTGTATCGTTATGCAAGACCCTTAACCCTCTGTGCTCCTGGGGCGCTGTATCATGACTGACCCTGCGCTCTGACCCCAGCTAACTACAAGCTGGGATATGCAAAGAAAGAATTTCACTGTGCTGTAATGTAATGTGACAAATAAAGGCTATTCTATTGGGATCAATTATTGTATCTGCTCTGTGGGAAATGTATCTATGATCACAGAACATTCTAACTAGTTCTTCCATAAAGCAAGTTTGTTTCCTGCTCTTACTGCTGCCAAAAATGTTCTCTTGAAACTGGTTGAATCGATCTACCCTACTTATATTAACCTGGAAAGTATCACGGACGGAACGCATGGGCATACAACCTTTATCGTTATTAACACTATCGTTTCCTCTTATTACTATTTACATTTATTTTTGCACCTTGTGTATATGGGCATTTCTTTGCCTCTTATCTAGTTATAGACCCAAAATGTTCAATAAATAAGGGGGACAAAAGACCTAGCAGTTTCATAAAGATGAATTTTGAGCATATATGTATGGACATGACAATCTGGATTCTCTCTGTCACATATGTCATTCATTTTCTTTAAACAGTTAAGCATAAACGTAAGCAATCAGATCTATAACAACTATACTGAATGTAACAAGATAGCAAACCTGATGCATCCAGTCTGTTGATGGTGGAAACAGCTTCACTGTTGAACATCCAAAAATGGCCATTGTTACAGGAGAGTAGGCAGGGTTTGCATGGAGCCACTACATGATAGCCCACAACATTTCCACTGGGGGAAAAAAGAATGACAAACACGATGAAAACCAAGCGGTAAACCCTGACAAACGGGTTACAATTAAAAATCGCTTTTACATACATAAGCTTCATCACAAACACAAATAACATTAATACCATCAAAGGCTAAAACAACCCTTCAGAATTGTTAGCACCCTTGGATGAGGCGAGTTTATCTTCATAAATCTTTATAAACCTCTAATATTGATGGTATAACAAACCATCTCCAGAATATTAATTAATCTCATGTTACATACCATTTCAGGCAAGCGATGTCTCTTAATTTGCATTTACAGCTTTCCGTTGAATAGCAGCCTGCAACGAAATCAACAGTCCTGCAAAGGAAAGATAGGAAATGAGAACATTTGCAGAATAGCATTGATCACTTAATATAGATAGGAGAAAGGGACAAAAACAAAACATTGTGCTTGAACCAAATGCTTTATCAGACCACTGAGAGATGCATCATTTTCCAGTTTATAAATAAATGCATTACCTCATGTCTGATACGAGAGAGACTTTTTGGTACCACCCAATTTGCACAATCACATGGTTTTATTCAGAATCGCAAATGTTCCTTATCAGCAATGGTCATATTAAGTTTTATATCATTAGAATACATGTAAAACGTTTCACACTTGAGTACAGTGGAAAGCAAAGCTTATGAAATTGTTCAAAACTTCCAAATAATTTCTCTCATTTCTATTTTTACCAAGCAGCTATTGCTATTTCTAACTTACAAACACATCACAATAATCTGTCAGTTTCATTATAAATTATTAGACATTATTCTCGTGTGTGACCATACTTTTAATATGCTGTTTTTTTAAAAGGGTGTTCTGTAAAAAAAAGGTATCCTCTTAGATTATTTTACTGTGAAATATTGTAATTCATATAATTCATATATTTACACGAATAACCGAAAGCAATTTGTTTCAGTACATGTTTTTTTTTTCTGAAGGGGTTTGAATTCAGAATGCCACCATTCACCTGCTTGGCAACATGGCAAGGCAATATGCAATGGGATGCAAAGACTTACGATGACTATTAATATTGAATAGATATTATGATGCAGATATTTCTGACCTGTTGGGAGGCATGTCGGTGGAAAAGAGCTCGATCTCGGTGTCTGCTAGAAGCACAGCTTTCATTCCTCTTGTACACAGGAGGCTGTCGCAGTAAATGCAGTTCACCTGGGCGACACATTTGTTCTTGAAATTCGACGTCGACATTTCTTTTTTTATTACTGTGCCGCTCGATCAGTCACAAAACTGCTCTCTGTTTCCTTCCTGCTGTCAAACCTGCTGTTACCTGCTTGAGGGGCTATTTAAACCGGATGTTAGCTAAGCGCAGATACCTAACTAGCTTTTCTCCTCAACTGAGCTCTTTAGTATTTCAGTCACTGCGTTCTACCTCGACGAAAGCGTTCCTTATCATTCCTCTGATCGGTCTGTAACACTAAAACGAACCCGTTTCATCCATGACACAAGATTCCCACCTAGCAACACCTGTCTATTCAAAATAACAAAGCTAATCCAATCGCATTCACTGCTTACTCTCTCCTTTGGTATATTATTATTATTATTATTTCGCGTATTTGTAAAACACACGATTTTGGTACAAATGAACTCGACGCTGATCTCCTCAAAAAGATAAAAGAAAAGCTATCCTCAGAAAAGAACGCGAAATGTGCCTGCGCGATCTAAACAACCCTCTCTACCCCTCATTCACTTCCTGAAACATTTTTCAAAAAGGCTCAGACGCGACTCCGATTGGATGGAAACGACCACGTGATTAAGACGCCCAGGAACCCCGTATGCAGGGAAAGTTTTGCATTTTACCTTCTGTGCATGTTTTTTCAGGACTTGTGCATCCTGGCCATTGTGAATACAAGGAGTGGGGGAGGTAGATTAGTATTCCTAAATTATAGCCGTCGATTGCGCATTATTTCGTGCCTAAGTGAAGAGAGGAGAGATTTGAATGGGAATCAGGTTTTAGTAGAGGCTATGAAGGATTTTCGCTTTACTTCCGCTTCAGGCGACCAATAGCCGTAGAGGGGGGTTGGGGCTTTAATATTTCCACGAAAAAAAAGGCGGGGTTAGAGCTGGGAAAAGAGGGGGGAAAAAGTCAGATAACACACTCTGAGCACGTCCTGCGAAAGAATTTGGGATGAAAACGAGTTGGCTGCACATGCATTAGACCAAAGGAATGGACGTTGCCTCTCAAGGTACTTGGTTTTGTTTGCTTGCATCCAGTTTCTACAGACAAGAGGCGTGTAAGTGTATTTCAAGCAATGCATTCGAATTTAGAGAGGGGGGAAAGACAGTAAGGAAACAAATCGGCTTCTGAAGTCGTCTCTTGTCTGTGTGTGTGTGTGTGTGTGTGTGTGTGTGTGTGTGTGTGTGGCACATCTGGTGGACGCATTACTTCTCAACAAGGCGTACACGTGCCTTTTTTAAACACTAATATTTAAAAATGATACGGATCTAAATGCTTGTATATTCATGTAAATGCATATGATACGTAATAATATGCATGCACATGTCAGGTTTATAATCGTACCAACGAAGCGCACACGTGCCTTTTTAAAAAATAATGTTTTTTTTTTGCTGTGTCCTATGAGTAGGGCGAAGTCGTTTCACACCTTGCTAGTGCGTCTTGCATGTATGTTGCATCCTGTATTTATGGTGTTTGTTTGTTTGTTACAGGTTGTCGTGTCCTGCTCGAAACCCCAACCCTGCGCTTTTCCGGAGACGAGCCCATCCTTGTACTTTGCGGGGGAAAATAACGTGCGCGCGAATTGAAGGAGAGAGAAAAAAAAAATATATATATATATATATATAATAAAACTTCTGGATCTCATCAGATCAACGCAAGGAAGTCTGAAGGGAATGATCAATAAATCTATTCTGCTCCGCTCATCTGCCGGTTTTCGGAGGCGCACTGCGGGAGGATCTCGCCTTTGCAGCTCATAATGCATTGAGATCGTGCTGTGATATGAAACAATAATTTTTTTTCCCGGTGTGGGATTGTTTTTTTCGCTTTTTGTTGGATATCGCAATAACACCCACAGAGTGGAAACGACCTCCTTTTTTCCCCCTGCCACCTCCCGATTATTACTATTGTGTGCGGTGCTTGTGTCGCACGAGTGCCGTGTCAGTGCTCTGCGCTTTAAAAGAAACCCCATCATGACGTCTCCGGCGAAATTCCGAAAAGACAAAGAGATTATAGCTGAATATGAAACTCAAGTCAAAGGTAAGCATGAAGGCATATCTTCCCCTTCGTATCACCCCTTCTCTATCGGCTCATCTCTTCTATTAGTGGCCTTAGAATAAGATTAAGTATATTGTGTCGTGCCTCGTGTCTCCGGCGCACACCTAGGATTCAAGCCTTATAGACCGACATACTTCATTCATATTCCCCGGCTTCATAACGGAGCAATTGTGACTGGAGAAATATAGTGCTTTCGACGAAATGAAGAACAGAATGCAATGCATTAGATGGACAATGTGGCATTTCAGATGTCATCTTGGTTGCAATGCTGTTACTATAGAAGAATATTTTATATGCATTATAATATATAAATATATGTATATATTACATATTTAATTTGGATGGCATATGGATATGGATATAGATATGTGGTATGCACAAGGTAGGGCGTTTTCTTTTTACCCTACACCTCTCTAAATTAGGAGTCACAGGATCCCTCCCACCCCTCCTTCGGTTTAAAATCAGGTCCTGAATGAACACTCCATGCCAATCAATGTATTTATTCCCCTTCTCAGTGTCTTTGCATTAATGCGTTTCATAGTAGCCTGAAGCACTAAAAGAACACAGGATGAGGATGATGTAGGACGTTCAGCACAGTAAACGATGCTGAATGACGAGTTCCAGTTAAAGAAGATCCAAAAATTATTGTACTTCTAACGTAAAATCTATACCTCCACCTTCCTGCTTTCTGGTCCATGTCAGATGTGATAGCTCCAGATGTAAGAGATGTGGTATCCCTTGTGCTCACCAGCACATCTGGATTCATAATTGAAAGCTTTGGGGAATAGGGGGGTCTTTAGATAGTGTGTGTGGGTTTTCTTTCTTTTTTTTTGGTTAGTTTTTTTTGATAAAGCACAGACTTTTAATGTGATCCTCATTGTTGGAGTAATTATCGGTCTATGATCAGCTGTCAGCGTGTATGAATGATGTATTTCTGAAAGGCAGAGTATTATTCTATTGTTCATGAATGCTAGGATCTATGGGTTCCTGAAAAATACTGAGAAATATGAAAACCCGAAAATTGTTGTGCATCTGATTTGAAATAAGCAATTAAAAAAAAAGGCATATTCTGTAAGACCTCGGGCAATAACGTGTCACAACAAAGCTCCTATAACGGCAGAATCCACGTTAACCATCAGTGTGATGCAAATTGGTGTGCATAAGGAATCTTTCAAATCCTTGATGTGGTTGGATGTTTTTATTTCCCCTCCGTTGGCATGTTTTGTTGTTTGCTCTTTACTGCTTCACTATCCTATTTGTTGATGTCGTACTAAAAGTTTGATGTAATATAAAGTCACTGGTGCTTAAACAAGCGTCATAGCTGAGAATCCCACTGAGCTGGCAATTTAAAAAAATGTGGTATCTAGTATGATACCTGGCTTAAATCTCTTTAATTTCAGCTGAAAGAGGAAATGTGAAAGAGGTGTGTCTCTTTTCTTCTTTTCTTTTTTTTTTTAAAACCAAGTCTCCTTTGTTGCATTCAAGACCTAATGAACAAATCCCCTATTTTCTCGGGATTACACCTAAAATCGATTTAGCCACCTCACTGTTTTGTTATGGTTGGATTGAACTTGGGGTCTTCCAAAGATCTGAAGATTTGGGCTGTGTAATCGACAGCCAAGCGACACGGCGGTTGAAGTCGAGGTCATTCCATTCTTCTCCACTTTAACTCCAGGACACTGTTAAAAAAAAGAAAGGGAAAAAAAAGAATCGGCCCGGAATCATGAACCCGTTCACCTTGAAAATTACACCACAGTGCACCGGAGCAATTGAGAGAATGCTGTGAAAAGAGTACAGTGAGGCTGTAGAATATATTTGAAATGTTTATAGCTATTTATGTGTTGCTTTATCATTGGGGAAATCTGTAGGTGGTACAGATCATTACTGGAGTTTATTGGAATCATCCTGACTCGAGGCCAGTTTCATCCACAGGAGCTAAATTATAAAGACAGTGGTGTGCTTTCACCCCAAGTAGCCATTATTTCATCAACAAAGTGCTACTATGCTTTTTCACAAACTTCCAACTGAACAGATTACTTTTCTTTTCAGTATCTAGCACAGGGTAGAAAAAAAATTACACGCACTGCTTCTTTTTTCTAGATCATTGCGATGAATGGGACACGTTCAAACAACGAACCAGGGTTTAAACTGACGTTTGAAGTATGCATTGCCAAATGTGTCTCGCACAAAGGAGGAAAAAAAACACTTTTTTCTTTGGGCTACAGCAGCCAGATGGAGTGTGAGGAGAGTAAAAGAGGAACCTGAGAGAATGTGGGAAAGCAAACGATTTGAATCGATTAGCCTCAGTCAATTGTAACTCTCCCTTTTTTGCAGTGTTTGCAGCTGCAGTAATGAGGTTAATCACAGTGCCGCTGTGTCCTGGTGAAAACGAGTGGTCGTGTACGTGCTTCCATCCGCATGCAGAGAATGATTTGTTTATTTTAAAATTCGGTGCTCAGAGTCAATGCTTAGATTATGCATACGTATTAACGCATTCCTGTGTGGCCGCTCCACCACGGTTTGATAGCCAGTAAAGTTCTCTTGCATCAGGATTCGGTTTCATCACTGTACCCAGGTTGAGAATTTATTCTCTGTGGTTAAAGAATAGATATTCACATGTCTGAGTGATGGTCTCCTATTGATTTAGTAGAAGATTTGCCTTCTTAGGCTTGTAGTGTGACCAGCAAAAATCAATAAGGATAATCTTTGGCATTACATTTGCATCCTGTAGGATTTTCTTTTTTTTAACTAGACATTAAAAGAGTGTCTTGTTTTGTTATCCTGTATTTCCCAGACTTTTCAGACCCACATTTCCTGTTGATTGGTAATAATGGAATGTTACTTGGCCACTTAGTGTTTTAAATGAACTGACATATGACCAAATATGTTTGAAATCTTCAAATATATTTAAATATTCTTAATTCTTAATTTATTATAATTAAATATAGATTTTTGTGTTGCATTTATTTTCTGTGCAAGTGATTTCTCATATCTTCATTTTGATGTGAATCTGAGGGAATGGCAATACATACAGTATATACATATTTTAGAGGAAAGGGGTATTCTGTATTGTTATTGTGTTCTCATAAAAAAATATATATATATATAGATCCATGTCACAGCAATTAAAGAAACAACTTGTAAATATGCATTTGGTGCCTTTATGTGACCTCTCCTATAGATTTCACTTCAGATATAATTTGTACATTGTTTAACCACACCAAATTTTTCCACTTTTCCTGACAGGAAATTTCATATTAGCATGTACTTGCTAACAGCCTATTCATTACAGGCTATCAGCTAATGTATTAACTACAGCTATGCATATTTTCATGGATGTATTATGAATATATAACTGTAAATGTCATCTGCTTTTTAATATTTTAAACTTTACACCTGACCAACTGAATGAATTAAGTAGTTACTGATAAATATGAATGAGCAGCTAGCTTGTTTAGCCTCCTTGTTGATGTGTTTAAATATTTTTAAAAAGCCACCTAAATATATCAAACAAATGCAAAGAAATTCACAATGGCATGATTCCAAACCGTTTATGAAGTGAAAGAAGAATGCCGAGAATGGTTATGCTTGAGATGGGTAAAAAATATACTTCCGATGAAAAGCTAACAAGCTGCGACAAAGCATTAAATATATCACAGCCTGTATAGACTTCATCACTTCCTTAAAAATGACACAAAAGCCACTGCATCCGAATGCTACAAATATTTCATTATTAGCATTCAGATCTGTGTTTTTTTAATTTATTATTTTGTAAATATGTGTTGCATATGTCGTATAAACATTCTGTTTTTAGTTGTTTGTTTATTTAGTACTAGTCATGTTAGGTTTGACTCGGACGATAAAACCGAGTCAAACATTTCTGCCAGCTTGAAGTTGGCTGTTGAGGAAAGAAATGCCTGGCTCTGGTTTTCTTCAGAGCTGGCAAAAATTCTGGTGCAGTAATTTTTTTTTGTCTCAGTTGAGTAAAATAAAGCCCAATAGAGCTGCAGTAACAGTAATCCCAGGGAAAAAAAAACGCAGAAGCCCTTTGGTTCATTGGAAAGATCCTAAAGAAAGTCTGCATACAGACAAGCACTCATAAAGCAGTGGGACATATAAAGTATAAATGCCATAAAAATAAAAGCACAGGGACTGATGTGAGGTGGATTTATGTGGAATATTGCTGGCTAGAGTAATGCATTTTTAAAGAAGAAAAAAAAAAGAGATCTAAAATTCTGTCTCAAGCCGTCTTGTTTTCTTTCAAGAGTTGGATGCAGCTACTAATAAATATAGAGACGCCAACAAAAGTAGCAGTTTCACACTTCTCCTGTCTCACACCCTTTCGAGACACTTTTGACGGTATCCTCGCATCTTTCCTGCTGGAAAGGAGGATAATTAACACATGCCTATTGCTCCAAAAAAAAACCCAAATTCAAGCATATCTAGTCAGTCAGTTCACACTCAGGGAGTTGTTATAGGCATGTGTGACCAACTTCCTGGTTTCTGTTGACCAACTTCCTGGCATCATAAGAAGAAGCAGCAGGCCGGTGCTTAGACCGAGAGCAGCTGTTGATGTAGACATCAAGGGCAGGAGGGACTAGGAATGGGTGAATTTGCTTCGTTGACAGAATCACCGCATCACCACACGTAATTAACTAGTACATCAAGCACGACCTAAATGGACAGGCAATGCCACAGCAATTAATCGCTGCCTTTGGTGGAAAATGAAGACACTAGTAGAACTGAATTCAGCCTTGTAAATGTGAATTTTGCCCAAAAAATGCCTTGTATGTTTTAAGGAGTCACTCTCCCTCGACCACAAATATCCCATTAATTGGTGCGGGTCAACGATCAGGCAGCCATTTCGGTTTATGGCTCGCCATCAGCCATTGTTTACTTGCACGCAGCGGCCGCAGGAGCAAATCGTTAAGGTTTCACTAATCTCCTTGTGCCGGATTTAATACAACCTAATGGCTGTGGCAGAATTAGAGCAGACGCTCATCGATCTGGGCAGAGCTGCAGCAGAGAGCGTTTAATGACTGCGTTTGCCGCAGCGCTTTACTCCGAGAGCTATGCATTTGTGAAGACTGCGTCTAAAGCAGTATTCCAGTAGGAAGGATGTTTTGTTAAGTTGGGGAGGAAGGACGGGAGACGCTGGTAGAACACGTGCTGTCGCTATTGTTTATCGCTGTGTCGGAAAGTTCACCCAGAGCATCTGAATTTCCTTTCGGAAAGGCCGGCTCGGAGGAAGGCAGCCTTGGAAGTCTGACGAATTTGAAAAATAAACAAGCACTTGTGGATTGCGAGATTGACAGCGTATCTTTAAACACAATTACGTGTGTGGTGTGTAGGTCAACATATTTGTATCCTAGATGGACATTGTATATATTTCTATTTGTTTTGTTTTTTTAATTGCAGGTCAATTTTATTAGGTCAGTGTAAGCTGTTCAAGCCCAGTCCTGTGACCTGTCCAATCTCATTCTGTTCATCTTTAATCTAGTCAAAATTTCAAACTACAACAAAAAGACCAAGCTTCGTCTTCATTTTCAGCTAATCAACTGCCAGTTCACTCAATGGTGTGACCGGGGGAGGGAAAAGCAGACGACACGAGTGAAACCCGTGTGCTGCCTCTGCATTTTTTTTTTTTTTTGCAGGAAGCGTTGACAATAGTTACGGCAAGTTTCTGTTCTTTCAAAATGAATTTCATCTCTCATCTTCATTCCAGACATTTATTAAACTGTGACTCGCTGTAGAAGGACGCTGTATAATTGACAGACAATTCCCCTGCAGTAGCAGATTGCACTGCCGTGCTGAGTCAGAAAAAAGGTGAGCGATAAAAGCGTAGCCGGTGGAGAAAGACAAGGATGGAGGATGGGGTTATGATGAGTCTATCTCTTCATCATCTGTAAGACAGTTGCTATTTTTTCCAGTTTCCATTTTTACAAAAGCCCCGTTGCAGAGCCTTCTCCGAACAATTCGGCAACAATTTAATCAGCATCCAAGATTTTCCTTTCCCGTCTCGCTGATGGACAATGTGGGCTTTAGTAATAAAATTCTGCAGGCAGGCTATGCCAAATTCCCCGCAGTATCACTTGCTTGCAGTCTCGAGGCAAGGTAAAGTCATCAAGCTCTCTTGCGGCTCCCTGCCAAGGCAGAAATTGGAGAGGGGGGAGGGGCAACCGGAGGCTGCGGAGGGGAAAACAATTTACATTTCTGTCCTCCATCTCCTGTCTCAAGTACATTTTAGCCAGGTCCTATTCCTTCCCTTTCTCAAGGTTGTAGCTTTAACTGGAATCGTTTGTCAGCTGGCAAAAATCCCGAGAAAGATTCACAAGCTACGTCTTTGTCAAGGACAGCTTGAGAATCCAGTAGACGTTGCACCATTCCTTCGAGGTTAAAGTTCAAGCTTGTAGGATTAGAAACAGTTGTTCCAGTGGTACTGACTGGATGAGTTAGTCATATTCAGACATCACCTATATGTGTGTTTGTGTGTGTGTGTGTGTGTGTGTGTGTGTGTGTGTGTGTGTGTGTGTGTGTGTGTGTGTGTGTGTGTGTGTTTGTTTGTTTTCAGCCTACTCAATTCTCTCTCTCTTTTTTGAAGTTTCCAGTTTCAAATAGGGAGCACCTAGGGGCAATTCTGTGCTGATCGAATGGTATGCAGATACGTTTTGGGATACACAGTGCATACTGATACTATCACACTTTTTGTTTGGTATCACAATAGAATTCAGTTTTGGCCCTGTCCAAATTTGTTGTGCTAACCTCGTGGATATGTTGGTTCAAGATTTCTACATTTCTCTAGGGGAACAGTTTCTTTGCTCGCCTGCTGTCTTTCAATGAAAATCAAAATGGAAAAAAAGAGACGCTCTGATGGCATGTCTACTATTGTATTATTGATTATAGCCTGCACTAGTTTGCTATCCAATCGTAGCCATATGTGCTGATTGTACATTCCATATATAGTCTATGTTTTTTGTGGAAAATAACCTTCTGAGAAGCTTCTCCAGTAGACTAAAGTAGTAAGGCTAGGAATTGATGTATGGGAAAGCCGTCTGTGTTTAGTGGGGGTGAGGTCTATGGACTCCCCTCAGGAACCTTTTTTGGCACAAGTGAAGGGAAATCCTACTGCAGCTCCATACAGACATATTCTAAACGTTGTGTGTTAAAATTGTGCCAACATTTTGTGGTAAGAACCACATATAAGTGTGATCTTGGATCAGGACTACGGTGGGTTTGGTATATGGGCGTCTGATTTGGAGGGTCATGAGCTCACTTGTTGGGTCATTGCGCATGGCTCTTACCCCTCAAATGCTAATTTGTATCCTGCCTCAATTTGAAGTTGCTTTGGTGTGCCGCACGGGCTGTGTGATTGTTATTGATCTAGCTCGGCTTCTCCAGGACTTATAATGAAGTTGAAATAAACTATCTCCCGTGTGGTATAGGATTGCATTATGGTTTGTATGTGTTTTTTGTAGCACTTCATAACTCTACATGGAGATTGTCGGGGGGGGGGGGGGGGGGGGGGGGGGGGGGGGGGGGGGGGGTTGTTCATTGTTCAGAGACTTGCATGAATGCATCCACTCACTAAGCAGACACTGGGATCTTTCAGGCGATTGCATAAATTCTATTCCTTACCTTGTTAGAAACCACAACTCCAACTCAATACAGCTTTAAGCAATGCCCCGATGTAAAGGAACGTTTCTTCTGGTATGTGCATACTGCCTCTGGATGAATTCCTACGCTTTAAAGATTAATGCAAAGCTCGACTGTGCGCTCTCTAAACTGTGTGCAATTCCAAACCTCAGAACTTTCATTTCCTCTAAGGAGTAGATGAGCCATGGTTTCTGGTTTCTATAATGGTGGGAAACTGCCGCTTTTTAAGTCGAAATTGTATCAGCATTTTTCAAATCCTTTTCTCTCTGTTTGTGTATTTAATTATTGTCCTCATTATTACCAAGTATGTACAAGGTTCCATGAGTAAGTAAAGAAAATATATAGATATTTATTTATTTTTATTCAGTCCATATCTTTTATACAAAACTCCATTAAACGTGTACATTTTGTTTTACACTGATACCATTTGTAAATTATTGCCCTGGCGGAGCCCTTATTTTTTTTTTAATTGCTTTCATAATGTAATAATATGTACATCAATAACCTGCTATAATTCTCCCCTTATCTTCTACTCCATTAAACTACTACATCCTATTCATATATATTTATCTGCCTGTCTAGACAGAAAGAAATTGACGGGCATTGCCTCTTTGACAATGTTACCTATTGGTTAGAGCAGCCAGGTTATATTAAGACTTAAAATTAAATTGGCTGACTTGTCCTGGCTTAATCCCTTTTTATGGATTCCAGGGTTGTCAATTTAAAAGCTTTAAATGGGGTGCTGTGATGATACTCAAGCTTCTAATGTTTCTTTTAGTTTTCGCAAATAAAATTCACGCAACGAAAAAGAAAAGTCGCTGAAAGGACCCGCTCGCCTCGCCTAGTTAGTATCGTATTGTATTGATCTCAATACAGAATCATGGATCTGTAAAATGAACGGTTGAGAATTTCTGTGTTAAGGTCAGTCAGTAATACAATTTTTGCCATGTTAAGGCTTAAGAGCCGTAAGTAATATCATAACTACACAGAGCAGTCATGTTTTCACATGAACGCGTTAATCAGTCTCCTATTAATTGGAAAGAAAATGATGTCTCCTCCCCCTTTTTTGCGGATAATCCGTGATTCAAAACCCGTAATGTGATCCAATCTCATTCATGTATCTGGTCACGGAAATATCTCCAGATAACTTTTGGTTATAAAAGTACCCACTAACTAATAATGCATGTGAGTTGGGGGAGCAGATGTAATGCGTTACTAGTTCAGTCAGTCCATTTGCTTTCCACACTTAAGGTAGATTGTGTGTGAAAACAGTGCCTGGCTCAAGACCTGTGAGAATAAGCAACATGAGCCGAGTTCTCTCTCTCACTCTCGTGCTTTGCTTCTCTTTTTCTGCTGAACTGCACCGCATACAGGCTTAACAATGAGAGCATTGTGGAGAACCAAAGGACCAAAAAACGCTCTCTGTTCTCCATTGTTCTTTACTTTTCTTTCTTACACTGCTCCTTCCTATTTTTTTCCCGCCCTAAGGCCACACTGTTTGGATTCAGGATTGTAATACGACACATTTGCTCTGGAATGGTTGAGCTTTAGTCTTCACAGTTGTAACCACATACAGACGTGGACAAAATTGTTGGTACCCTTTGGTCAATGAAAGAAAAAGTCACAATGGTCACAGAAATAACTTTAATCTGACAAAAGTAATAATAAATAAAATTTCTATAAATGTTAACCAATGAAAGTCAGACATTGTTTTTCAACCAGGCTTCAACAGAATTATGTAAAAAAATAAACTCATGAAACAGGCATGGACAAAAATGATGGTACCCCTAGAAAACACAGAAAATAATGTGACCAAAGGGACATGTTAATTGAAGGTGTGTCCACTAATTAGCATCACAGGTGTCTACAACCTTGTAATCAGCCATTGGGCCTATATATATGGCTCCAGGTAATCACTGTGTTGTTTGGTGATATGGTGTGTACCACACTCGACATGGACCAGAGGAAGCAAAGGAAAGAGCTGTCTCAAGAGATCAGAAAGAAAATTATAGACAAGCATGTTAAAGGTAAAGGCTATAAGACCATCTCCAAGCAACTAGATGTTCCTGTGAGTACAGTTGCACATATTATTCAGAAGTTTAAGATCCATGGGACTGTAGCCAACCTCCCTGGACGTGGCCGCAGGAGGAAAATTGATGACAAATCTAAGAGACGGATAATCCGAATGGTAACAAAAGAGCCTAGAAAGACTTCTAAAGAGATTCAAGGTGAACTTCATGCTCAAGGAACATCAGTGTCAGATCGCACCATCCGTCGTTGTTTGAGCCAAAGTGGACTACATGGGAGACGACCAAGGAGGACACCATTGTTGAAAACGAATCATAAAAAAGCAAGACTGGAATATGCCAAACTACATGTTGACAAGCCACAAAGCTTCTGGGAGAATGTCCTGTGGACAGATGAGACAAAAATCGAAGTTTTTGCCAAGGCACATCAGCTGTATGTTCACAGACGAAAAAATGAAGCATATCAAGAAAAGAACACTGTCCCTACTGTGAAACATGGAGGAGGCTCTGTTATGTTCTGGGGCTGCTTTGCTGCGTCTGGCACAGGGTGTCTTGAATCTGTGCAGGGTACAATGAAATCTCAAGACTATCAAGGAATTCTAGAGAGAAATGTACTAGCCAGTGTCAGAAAGCTTGGTCTCAGTCGCAGGTCATGGGTCTTGCAACAGGACAATGACCCAAAACACACAGCTAAAAACACCCAAGAATGGCTAAGAGGAAAAAATTGGACTATTCTAAAGTGGCCGTCTATGAGCCCTGACCTCAATCCTATTGAGCATCTTTGGAAGGAGCTGAAACATGCAGTCTGGAAAAGGCACCCTTCAAACCGGACACAACTGGAGCAGTTTGCTCATGAGGAGTGGGCCAAAATACCTGCTGAGAGGTGCAGATGTCTCATTGACAGTTACAGGAAGCGTTTGATTGCAGTGATTGCCTCAAAAGGTTGCGCAACAAAATATTAAGTTAGGGGTACCATCATTTTTGTCCATGCCTGTTTCATGAGTTTATTTTTTTACATAATTCTGTTGAAGCATGGTTGAAAAACAATGTCTGACTTTCATTGGTTAACATTTATAGAATTTTTATTTATTATTACTTTTGTCAGATTAAAGTTATTTCTGTGACCATTGTGACTTTTTCTTTCATTGACTAAAGGGTACCAACAATTTTGTCCACGTCTGTATATATTTCATGTGTAGGCGATCATACAGTTAGCTATCGAACACTTCAGTTGGCAGTTGTAACCACATATATATTTCATGTGTAGGCGATCATACAGTTAGCTATCGAACACTTCAGTTGGCACTTTAAAGCAGAAAATGCATTTATTACACGTATATTGCACTCCATTTTGCACATTCATATATTAAGCCTGCCTAATATTTTTAAACACATCACACTGTCAGTTCTCCCAAAAAAAGTACTACCTAGCAGGATGTTTATGTTGACATAAAAGTTTAGCTCTATAAAAAGCCTTCTCGCGTGTTATCAAACGAATATTCATATCCGCCATCGACTTGTCAATAAATAGAGTATAAAGGGCAGCAGTTCCTCTAAATAAATGGAACCTAAATGAAAAACAATTGCACCCAGAGTATTGGGTATCAGATTCGTCCCAGGGGCAGAGGGAGGAAACAGATTTGTTCTTTGTGTTAAGCATGGTTTGTTTCCTGTCTCTGTTTCTTCAGCCGCTTGATTGTAGTCACTGACCAGTGTGTGGCCTTTTGGCCCATTGCCTTTGGATCCAAAGGATTTGAGGATGCTTAGGGAAATGAAAGGCAGGTTATACAGTAATGTCATGTGTGCCTGTGGAATCTGGTTTGCTCATCTTATCATTCCAGCTGGTCTTCAGGTTATAGGATGGAAAAAGCTGTAAAGATTGCCCCCCCCCCCCCCCCCCCCCCCCCCCCCCAAATCAAGGGACGTTTTAAAAAAATGGCTACGAATCTATTCATTCTTAAAAGAGAGATAAAAATGGTGGCAGTTTCAGACAAATGTTACTACTGTGGTCTTGTAAAGGCTAGATTTTTTTTGTTTTGTTTTATGGTGTAGTGGGATAGGAGTATAGTGCATGAGTGATGAAGATTCACTTGACTTTAGTGTAGATGAATCTTTTACTGTATGTACAGAGTTTGCAATGTCTGTCTGTCTGTCTATCTATCTGTCTATATGTATATATATGTATGTATGTATGCATGCATGTTTGTTTCACTGAAGATTTGGCAAACCCGTGGGAAGCTCACGCAAACCCATGGAGAGACTGGATTGAATGGAGGGCCGTGGAGCAGTGAGGTGGCATTGGAGCGTTCTATTCATATCCATTTTTGGCCTGTTCTCTATTCACTTACATTATAGTGTTGCCCCTCTTAGGAATATTCACAGTGCACATGTTTTAAAATGGAATTTGGATAGAAGCCTCTTGTCAGACCGTGGCTCTTTTTAGGCAGGTTACATCAACACCCCGGATTGCTTTGAACTGAACAAATTTTTTTTCTCCCCTGAATATTTAATCTTGCCGCTCTCACAGTATGAGACTCCGCAGATATGCAGTCTCTACAAACTGGACTAACCATTTAATTCCAATAAGAATAATGACCATTGTATCTATCCAGAGTGGTTACAAGAAAAGGTCAGTGGAATCTGCTCCTTGCACAGCCATGTTATGAAGAAAGCCCTTAGGAGAATGACCTTAAGCATGCTTCTTACATTGAAGATGCATTAGCACACATTGCGAACAATTACGTGTTGAATATCATCAGGGTCTACGGCAAAAGGAAAACAATTTCCATAGAAAAATCCGCATGCCACGGCTTTGATCGAATCGCATATGTGGTAATGCTTTTTTAATGAAGTCGTTCATCACACATTCCCATTGGTTTGCACTTATTATGCAGTCTTTTTTGTTTCTGCATGCACAGATCTGCAGTGTGCTCTCCCCATTTCTACCATGATGCACTTAATCGAAACAACACGCCGTCCAAATATTACATTGTACCTAAACCCCCCCATCCCACAATGTGGCTCATTACGTTGCCTCAGGTTCTTCTTATTCATTAGCAGTTTTGAGGAATAGTGTTGTTTATACCGTGCCCTAGTTTACTGTGTAGAGAATGAAAAATAACCCTCTACTGAGACTTTAAAGCACATGTCTTGGCAATCCTGATGAAAGATATACATTTGATCTAAGCAATGTAAACACTTGCTGTAGAGTAAATAAGAAACCTTGATCTGAACCCGAAATGAATAGTGTGTAGACACAAACTCTAATATTTTACTATGATATTATATATAAATGTGAAACAGGTTTTTAAACGCCTGGTCGCTTTGCTCTTTTTCACCATTTTCTTTGAAAGAATTCGCAACTTTATGGTGTGTGGCTCGAATGCAGCTATTGATTTTCTTTGCTCTTCTTGTTTTTACCCCTAATGAAACAGACTTGTAAACATTAGCAGCTTTGACCAATTAGCCTAGCTTGAAAGGAAGGACGTGTTCGCACTGATCATTCCATGGTAGAAAACATTTTCTACATTTTTCAACTAGTTATCAGTGTAACATTTTTTAGCAGTTTATATTTTAGTAGTCATGTTTAATCACAATCAAAATAAAAAAAATACCTGTGGCTAAATAGTTATTCCTAGTTAAATTGGTCTCCATTATTAGAAACCTCAGTAAACATGCAATGGTTTGAAAAGTGTATATATAAGACTGTATTCCAATTCTTCTGTTTATTGACACACAAACACAGTAATGGTGTTTTGAAATATCCAAAGACCCCTGTGAAGAGCTGTGAGAGCTTCCTGTGCTTTGTAGGAAAAGTAAAAAAATAAAAAGGATAGCTCAATCTGCCTCAGGCCTTCAAAAAATCTCTGAGCAAACCAATGGACATCTGGTTTGAGTAAGGTCTAGCTAGACATATCCCCTAATTCCAATATGAGCGGAACAAGCCGGTCAGGCTAACGACTGGGGTCAGGAGCACTTCTGTCCCCCATACCGAGAGAGCCGAATATGTAACATTTCGTGTTTGTGCCGTTTCAAGACCTGTTTTGTGCAGCATTTTTCTACAAGGGACAATTAAAAGCCTGTTCTATAGTTTGAAATATGGGTTATCTAGGTTTTCACAGCTACCTTTAGGTCCTTTTCAAACGTAGAAAAACCTACAGGCATTTTTCTCATAGCTCTGTAATAAGTTAGCCTTCAAGGTAATAACACATAATGGGTTTGGCAAAAATAATCAGTAACAAAATACTTGTGACGTGTCCAGTTTGTTCAGTGACGTCATTTAAGATGTGCATTTGTTGCGTTAACAGGTACTAGATAATTTAGCTATAGGATCTGAAATTGGAGTGATCACGATTGTGTAATAGTCGGTTGGTTAGTTTAAAATAAAACGCAGCACCTTTTGAGTTACTTTAAAGAATAGTTACACAGAACACCCCTTTTAATATTAAGGTGTTAAAGAGGTTTTGTTTGGTCTGAAAAAAAGCATCGAATAGAATGTTAGCTGTTTAAGCAGCATGTTTGTGGCTCGTGTGGTCAAACCTGTTCTTTCAACTTTCCTTTCAAAAGGTTCGTGAATGGTGTGTGATTTGTAAATCTGTGTGTGCTCGCGCATTTGCCGGCAGATACTGTACACAAGGCGCCAGGTGCTGCCTGTTTAAGCATGTCCAGAGGGTGCATGAGCTCTCAGTTAAAACCTGTGACAGCAGCCTACGCCTGCCCAGAGCAGATGTGCAAACACCACAATAATCGCTAATTTCAGGCAAAAAAAAAAAAAAACAAAAAAAAAAAAACAAACTCATTATAGTTTCTGACCCTTAACATGGAAAAAAAAGTCTGTCGCCGAAAAAAACATTTGATGTACTAGTCTAGATTACACAGTGCAGACGAACCAGCTGCAGCTTGATTGTCTCGAAAAGGTTTCGGAATGTGTATATTTGCACTCGGTGTTCAGTATCATGGAGTTTCTATCCACTTTGTGGTCAGCAAATCCACCAGCTGAGGTTGTTGCTCAGTGTTATATGGACTGGAAGATCACAGGTTCAAATCCCACCACCACCAAACTTCTACTAGTGAGCCCTTGAGCGAGGCTCTTAACCCTCAATTGCTCAGTTGTAAGTTGCTCTGGATAAGGGAGGTCTGCCCAATGCTGTAAATGTAGAATTTAATGAATGAAACAATTCTTAAGGCGGGGGGGCACGGTGGCTTAGTGGTTAGAACGTTCGCCTCACACCGCCAGGGTTGGGGTTCGAATCCTGTCTTGGCCATGTGTGTGGAGTTTGCATGTTTTTCTTTTTGTGCTTTTTCTCTCCCTCCCCGTGCCTCAGGGGTTTTTCTCCGGGTTCTCCGGTTTCCCCCTGGTCTAAAAATATGCACGGTAGGTTGATTGGCACCTTGGAAAATTGTCCCTAGTGTATGAATGTGAGTGTGTGTGTGCCCTGCGATGGGTTGGCATTCCATCCAGGGTGTATCGTGCCTTAATACCCATAGACGCCTGAGATAGGCACAGACTTCCCGTAACCCGAGGGAAGATCGGATATAGCGGTAGAAGATGAATGAATGAATGAACAATTCTCAAAATTCTTTTTAAACAGTTTAAAGCAGAAACTAGGCTTGGGATTTGATTAGTTCATTTCCTGCAAATTGACATTATGTTCAATGGTCATCCATATTGTTTGTGAACTTGTCTTGTTCATCAGTGTGTTTTGGATGTTGCCATATGTCGCTAGCAAGCCAGGCTAATCCTTCTAGCTACTTAGTTAGTTGTCTTATTTAATGTTGCAGAGATTACTTTTGCAGAAAAATATGGTGATTATAAGTATACCTTTTGTTTGTGTATGTATGCTAACAAATTGCAAAGTATACAACATCCAGGTTTGCATTTCACAGGAGAATGTTTAGAATTGTTATATTTGTGGATTTGTGCCTTTTATGCAGTGTTAATATAATATTTTACCCATCGCTAAACACACACATACATCTGTGTGTGTGTGTGTGTGTGTGTGTGTGTGTGTGTGTGTGTGTATATATAGATAGATAGATAGATAGATAGATAGATAGATAGATAGATAGATAGATAGATAGATAGATATGTGTGTATATGTGAAAATATTTGTATAGAATGTCTTTTGGATGTTGTAGCATTGAACGGCATTCCCTAAGCATTAAAATACTTAAACAATACCATTTTGATGAGCACAAGCACATTCCAAGAACATCTTCCTCTAAATTGAATCAACCCGAAATGAAATTTCTATATTTGCTGCGCTGGATGCAGAAACACATCAAACAGCTTCCTCACTTGTGCATGCACCTTTCCGCCTTTGTTTGCCTGTGGATTATATGAATAATTAAAGGTGCTCCAGAAAGAACACATGCAAGCTGTGCTGACATTTATGACGTTCATGAAATCATGTATGCCGTTTTAAGATGGCCGATGTCTTGCATGTAAAATAAATAAAGACAGCGCAACCTATATAAAAAAAAAAAGTCAAATTCTGTGCATTTGTGGAATTCTGCACGGCCATATTCTGGGGGGGGGCTTCCTCTGGTCTTGTGTTTTACACACCTTGCTCAAACAGTCATTTGGCTTGTTTACTGCCATGTGTTTCTGATGAATAATCATCTGTTGCAGTACAAAGCAGATCACAGTGTGACAAGGTTGTTCAGCTAATGGTGTCAGGAATGCTAAATGATTTAGTGTGTGTGTGAACCAGCAGCTCGGCTCCTTAATATTAATAATTGGAGAGGAAGAACGAAGGTCAGGGCTTTGGAATGTTGCATGCATTTTTCTCTAGCTATTGTATCTTCAGCAGCCACTGAGGCATGTTTGCAGGGTACAGCCTGCCCTTCCCGATATTTACTGTATTGAAAGACACTTGAGTTTCTTTTCCTATTTGTGTAGATGAATCCATCTTGTTCAAGTGGCATATTAACCTGATCGTCAGCATAGCCATGCATTCCATTCAATTGTGCATGCTTTTTATCCTGATGACCTATTACCCACAATTCCACTTGACTACTAGCTGAATATGGGGCCATACCTTTAGCTCTCATCTTTAAAAGTCTGTCTAGGTCCTCACCTGTACATTCTTTGTGTTTGAGAGATGTCTAATTAGCCAAGCCAAAAGATCTTTAATTATCCTTTCATTATGCTCCTAATGGACATTATTTCTATGTTGGAGAATGATTTCTTCTATAAGTTTTTTTTAAGTCTTTTTAAACGTTATCTTTATTCTAACCTTATTAGCGGCAAGATGAATGCATTACACGATATAACGGTATATTAATATAGGGCTACAATACGAGTTTTGTGTGATATCAATAATCCAGTGGGTTTTCTATTTCTTTTTTTTCTTCAAACAAAAGTCTTAGGACTCTACAGAGAGGGTGTGTGAACATGAGAAATTCTGCTGGCTTTGTGATTGTGCTTTCTCGGCTCACATACCCTTCAGCGATATGGCAAGAACATCAATAATTTAAAAAAATAGATCTGTGGAGAATCTCAGACAGCAGGCCAATCTGAACTATTTTTTTCTACCCCCCCCCCCTCTTTCTGCTACAGGAAAGCTTAACCCAGGGCTCATTAGAGGAAACAAGTGCCCTAATCTAAACACTTCTACGCTTGATTTGCTGGGATCTTTTGACATTTGGCATTCATCTTATGGAGTAGAGCTGGTGTTCTTTATTTTGGCAAGAATTTTTTTTTTACTCCAGGCGCCTATGATATCCCTAAACCCTTATCATGGGTACTATGGAATGCCCCTCACTGTCTCAATCTTATTTATACAGCTTCATGTAGCGCTTGGTCTCAGACACCTCGTCTTCCACTATCCTCCCGGCCATGAGAGAGGAAAGGGTGTGGTGGCTCAGCCATTGTCTTTCCACAATGCACCAGTGAACCAGCTGGCCAGAGAGCACGTTTATGGCCCAGTGGCAGGGTGTTAGAATAGCTGAGGTTGTTCGTCCATGCTTTGCGTAATCTCACGATTACAATGCTGCCCTCCTCCTTTTTTTTTTTTTAAAGGTCTTTGTGGTTCACTGTGTCAGGAGGCTCCCTGTGCTTACGTTACTGTGCTTAGCGCTCCACTCAAATGAATGCACACTGCATCAATGAAGCTCTTTTTCTCCAGGAGCCCGGCTCACACTGTGGCAACTTATTGTTTAAAAGAACCATTTGAGGAGGTGCAACCTCTGACCTCGCCGCCCCCCCCACTGTAGCCCCATGCCTGCCAGAGTCGCTTCCATGGCAACTGTTCATTGCCCGTTAATGCATCACGAGGACAAGTTCTGGGTGCCAGTCTCCTGTCAGGCTTCCAGTATATTCTGTCCTCTCTAGCTCCATGTGTTGTGTTTAAAATGCCTGCCAGAACATGCCATACTGTACCCTTCCCCCATTCATTGTACTAGCATGGGCCAAAACCTCTTTTTGGAAGGCTGACACTATTGCTCAAGAATGGGCCAACATGCATCCACCAGATGCTTGGAATTGTCAGAACTGTCTCATTATGCACTCGCTCATCAAAACTTTTTAGGCCAACAAGTGAAAGTAATGTTGTTAATGACGCATAGAGCAGTGTGGTTTTCAAATAGAGCCTGGTTTTCTACTTAGGAAGAACAAGTGGTTCACTCGATGTCCAAGTTTTATTAGATAGTGTGTATGTCTGTCTGTCTGTCTCTCTGTCTGTATGTCTATCTATCTATCTATCTATCTATCTATCTATCTATCTATCTATCTATAATTGTATATACACACTCACACTTATACAGACAACACACTTTGCCACTTCACAGAGGCCTAGTTGAGAGGTCTTTTCTTTTTTTTCAATTTCTTTCTTCTTTTTTCTTTTTTAAACACTGTGGTGTCAAATGACATATTTTCTGCTCAATAATGCTGTTCATAAAGTGCAACATCAAAGAAACTTTGTTTGCTATGCTGAGAAACATGATTAATAATTTGGAATGCTGCACTTTTCTCAGCAGATCTGATTACAGGATGGAAGATTCCATTTCCATATAAATACCATCTTAGTATAATCATTTTCATTGGAACGGTCTTTGGGAGTGTTCTAAAAAAAATGAAAGGTTAAAAATGAAAATTGAACAGTACCCATCATACATCACATATATTCTGTCAAACCCTGAATGTACGCACGTTTTCCTGGCTATGGCAGTTCTACCTTAAAATCTATTCATTTAAACATGCAAACTATTCAAAGCATTCGGAGACTTCCATTATTTAGATATTGTGTTGTGATATGGGGTCCCCCTGTTTTGGCTCTACTTGACAAATTATATAACCTGCAAATCCAATATCCGGCTTTCACAATGATGGAGCCCATAATCCAGCTCTTGTCCCATTTCATAGAAGAGCGGAGCATTTCAAAATCTCCTTGGCTGGCATTTGAGTTTCTGTAGGGTCCAGTGCGTTCTTTAATCTCGTGGTAATTGGCACATCTTTGTAATAAGCACTTGAGAAAAGGGTTAGCTCAGAAGAAATAGCCGCTTCAGAAGTTCTCTGGGGCGTGGTATCTCTGTAGTTTAGAGAGCGGCCACTCTTGGGCCCTTGGTGCTCCAGGGGCGCTGTATCGTGGCTCTGATTCTGCGCTTTGACCCCCAGCTTCCGAAACAAGTGGAGATTTGCGAAGAAAGGTATTTTATAGTGCTGTAATGTTTGGGACAATTAAAGCTGCTTCTTCTTTTGAATGGCTGTTAGATGTTGTGTTTAGCGTTCTGCTTTCCAAACACCATGCTAGTATGCCTTTTAGTTAGAGATTGCAAAGTTTAGATCTTAGGGAAGGACATTTGGAAGTGGCTCAATAGTTGCCTTGGGAACAGGAATGCTCCAAAAAACACACAATGCTGTTCAGAAGTTCCAAGTCTCCTGTTGATAGAACTTGAGAGAGGCTCATATTATCCTGCCTGTGCATAAAACCCTAAACAATTCTAAACGACTGCTATTAACCCAGCAGTCAATTGCGAGCAGACCTCACTATATCGATGTAATTGCAGCAAACTAATAGTGCCGTAGTCTGATTCCAAATTACTCATATTTCCAAATGGCCACCAGAATCCAGTAGCATGGTCGAAGCCTGTAAAACTTGTAAAACTCGGGCATGCGTCTCTATGACGCACGCAAATCTCCACATGTAATGTGGGGAAAAATTCTCCGAATTGTTTACACCAATTACGTGCTCTCAAAGCGCAAAGTAGTTCTTATGCTACGATCTTAAGTGAGGATTACTTACGTGATCCGTACTTATCTCGCCCTGACAAGATATTTTTATGCTCATTTTAGTCCGAAATGCAACGAGCAAGTTGGACAACAATGCTTTCACTCACGAGTGAAAGTAGCGGATGACTTGTAAACCTGAGGTCAGAGGGATCGGGTGATGCGAGATAAAATTACAATGCAGCATCAGAAACAAAAACAACATGTGGGTTTGTTGTAGAGGTGTTACACTGATGCATTGTGCCTAGTGTTCGTGTTCGTTAGTTCACCCCTGCTACACTTCTAAAGACGTACCATGGGATCATATTTAGCCTATGGCGAGTAAACGTGCTATTATTTGAGCACCTTTGGATTTGGTTTCTCTACATCAGAAGAAGGGTCAACTATGGAGTTGCAGTCTGGGAAACATTGCTTGATATACAGCAAGCGCCTTATGCAACGAGAATGGCTATGATCCTTGAGGCTCTAAATGTTTCTGTGGTATCTGGCATCAAGCCAACTGAACACTGGATCTTTATAATCTACATAGCAGGAACATCCCCACAAGATTTGAAGATGGCCCAGTTGTCTCGCTATTAAAATTTGACATTGGTGTCTGACATTGAGTCTTACACTTGCCCAATTTTCCTGCTTCCAGCACATCAGCTTTGAGAAATGATGGTCTATATCAGGGGTCACCAACGTGGTGCCCGTGGGCACCAGGTAGCCCCCAAGGAGCACATGAGTAGCTCTCAGGCTTGCTATAAAAAGTGCACAACTCATCAGTGAGATGCGTCTATAATGTAAAATGTAGTTAATTCGTTGTTGATAGTCACTGTCAAAAATCACAAGTGTATTCACATAGATAAATGAGTATCATTAATAATAATAATAATAATAATAATATATAACTAAAGGTAAATTTGTTATTTCAGAGGAGTATTTCAAACTGGTAGCCCTTTATATGACTCGGTGTCCATGTAGTAGCTCTCAGTTACAAAAAGGTTGGTGATCCCTGGTCTATATGTTGGGTTAAAAGTCATTTCTATATAGAAGCTCAGTCAGTGTTTCTTTGGGAGGGTGTAGCTCAACGGTTAAGCCGCTGGTCTACTTATCAGGAGGTCGGGGGTTTGAGCAAGGCAGTTAACCGTCAATGCTCTATGGGCGTTGTATTATGGCTGACCCTGCTCTCTGACCTCAGCTTCCAAAACAAGGCGCCGGGCTACTAATCGGAAGGTCGTGGTTTCCAGTCCCAGTATCGAGAAGCTGACCTCTGACTCCCAGCTTCTAAACAAGCTGTGATATGCAAAGAAAGAATGTCACTGCGGCTTTAATGTATATGTGACAAAGGCTATTCTAAAAAAAAAAAAGCAATTCTTTGGTGCAGAAAAAACCTGTTTTGCAGTATATTCTTCAAATACTCATCAAAGCAAGGTATTGGCTGCTAATTGAAAATGAAGTCATTCGTCCATTAAGCGTGTGGCCTTGCGAATTCACCCAAGGTCTCATGCAGCCCATCCTTTTCAGCTTGTTTTTATACCTGCGCTTTCTGCTGGAGCACCGTTCCCGAGGTAATGGCAGGGCGGCGGAGCCACCGACGCTTTTCCAAATGGAGGACATTTTTCAAAGTGGCCGGCTTGTCACTTTGTGAAAATCAGCAAAGTCATTACAAAAGTGTGTCGCAGAGAGGCTAAATCACTCGGGTACACGCTGCCACAATGACTTGCGCCACAAAGAAATAAAAGGAGCAGCTGGCAGCTAGTGGTGTTGAGTGATTAAGAAATTGCAGTCAGGGAGAATGCTAATTCTGAGTCAGCTATTTTTTTTCTTCTTTCCTTTGTGTGCATTCTTGTCTTGTTCTGTGTCTGTGAAATGAACTATTACAAAAACATAAGGTTATTTAAATTGCTTTTTGTCCTTACGTTTTATTTAATTTATTAGTTTAAAAAAAAAAAAACATGAATGACAAGTGATGAAGGATAATGTAGATTTGTAGTCAGAGACAACAAGGTCGGACAACACTAAGGATTTTCAGCATGGCCATATGGTGAATATCCGTGATCAAGGTACTGATTGAAATAGTTCACATAAGGTCATCCAGAAAACATTGGATACAGTCAAGAGAATCTATGTATATGATAAGGGAATTTTCATTGGATATTATTATTTAAATGTAAAAAAAATAAAAGTCAGCAGTCTGTGACTCCTGGGTCAGGGGAATAGAATGGCACACGTTGAAAAGAGCTCTGCGTGTCCTCTGCACTCCTGGTCGACCCGTACAATGCAGGCCTGTGTTCGACTTGAGACAATTTTTACAAAAACTTATAATGTCTGCCTTGTCCGAGCAAAGGAAAACGATCCTCCATTTTGAATGGGTTATGACAAACTGCACCAGCGATTCTCTATGTGCTGCCAACATTTGGGTTACCGCTAGCTCTGTTTATGTAGCCAGTCACTACATCTATTACTGTTATTACCATGGTTGGTAGAGTCTCAGTACTCCTTCCAAATAACAACCGTCTCAAACAAACATCCTAATCCTCGAAGATTTGGTCAGTGAGAAGACCGTTTATCCATATCAGAAAAATCTCCTCACTTCCTGCATGTATGTTCACTTGACAGGAAGCCAGAAGCATATCTTGTCACTATATACTGTAAAAGTAGCTTATAGGATTATTTAGATCAGGTCTAGACTATTTCCTAAACAGACTGTGATCAAATTCTAATTATTACAGTGATTTTTTTTTTTAATGGTTCTTAAAGTCTTTCTTTTTTGTTCCACATATTTACGCTTGGTTCTGGTGCAGTAAGGTATTCAATTGTATCATGTAGCTTCAGTAACCTCTTCATCCCGTTCCGGCTCACAATAGAGTTTCCAGTCTTGAACAGTGGTGTTGCATTCTGGAGGAGATCATCACAGGGAACCACGCTCAACCAATATTTGGGAGGCAATTTGGCATATCCTGTCTACTAATCTAACAATTTTCTTACTTTAATTTGGACACTCATCTCAGTAGGTTTTTGCTGGAATTTTGTTGTGTTAACAACCTGAGGCACTATTTGCTACTGGAATGGCTTTAAGGCAGCTTGTATTATATTGATCATGTCACTTCAGTGATCACTTGGCAACAAACTAGGAGGCTGATTATGTTTTTATTGATCGGAAGTCTGGTCAGGTTCTTATACATCTAAAATTCAGTCGGTATAACTAATCATGTCTGATGTTGTTACACTTTTTCTAATCGGGTGATTATTTATTTATTTATTTGATTCTAATGGTTTTATATCAAACTTTTTGCAAAAAATGTATCATTTTTTTTTTTTTTTGCTATTTACATTTTAGCAGGCATTAATAGGCGGAAGAGAAACCGATCTAGTTTCAGATCAGTGCACAAAGGGTGTCTGGTAGGCGGCTTGTGGACAGATGGGCGGGCTTGTGACCGAGACAGTCTGATACAATTATGCAAGGCCGTTATGACTGCAGTTGACTGTATCGGCACCATCTCAGAAACCCGGGCGCTTTCATGCAGAACTGCACTTTCTCGCTCTGTCAGATGTTTGCCATCAGGAAGTCTAGCCTGGCTCATTTGGCTTTATCAAGATTATGTGGTGTGTCCATTATGATTTAAGTCCTCATAGTGCAAAAGGGTTCGAATAGTGTGAAGTTCAATATAGTATGGCTTTAAACCTGTGGCAATGCACATGTAATGCATTCAGTCATAGACACACTAAGCATCTATAGCCCTTTTATTAAATACAGAGCTTGCTGTGGTGTTCTATGGAATGCTTATAAGAATGTTTTGAGCTCAGGTAAAACCTCAAACAATGCTGTGGTTATGGCAGCAATTACCACAGTGCAGCTCTGTTCACATTCACATGCACATGCACATGCATACCCAAAAAAACCATAACATGTCACCCACATGCACT
Source organism: Kryptopterus vitreolus (assembly GCA_030449085.1). NCBI lineage: Eukaryota > Metazoa > Chordata > Actinopteri > Siluriformes > Siluridae > Kryptopterus > Kryptopterus vitreolus. Next base: position 7,239,421 of record JACRUU010000013.1, on the reverse strand, counting down.
TTCAACCTCTGTGGGATAGTTTTGTTTATATTGGAGGATATGTGACTTAAAAGCCTTTTCCCACCCTCGAAAGGAGCTTTACATCGTCATGTAAGGACTATTGCTATTCAAGAGAAAATCTGCTCTGCATTAAAATGTCTTGCAGTGTGTTTTTAGGGTCTTTGAAATGACAATCAAGTGTTTGAGAGCATCTTATTACCACTTATTAAAATGGCAGGATAATCGGGGATCTGCCTTCATAGGTACTGTAGCTGCCATTACACAGAGACGTGATTTCAGTATGTGCCACTAGGTGCTTGATAACTAGGTCTCAGTGGTTAACGTGTGGGTTGCTGATCAGGGGTTCAAGCCGCAGGGTCGCACTCCTGGGTCTTTAAGCGAGGCACTTAACGTAGCTGTGCTCCAGGGGTGTTGTTTCAGAACAAGCTGGAATATGCGAAGAAAAAAAAACGTTTCTATTGTGACAAATTAGCACTGCGTTATTTTCAATACCAAAGGCAGCGATCCGAAGGTGTAATTAGTATAAGCATTATATGTACCATATAATCTCTACTGTGAAATACGACAGGATTATAAGTACGAAGGATGAGGTTGGGAGTTGCTAAATCATATACTAGGGCCATATCTTAACCGAGTTGAAAAATCGTATATTTAGAGAATGTTCGTCTGTGTACTACAAAATAGTTTTTAAAAGACCAGGTAAAAAATAATTTAAAAAAAAATTTTTTTTAGGTGAACTCATGCTCGGCCCTCCAGCCCAATCTTAGTCTTGTAGAATTCTCATTTGGTGACTCCACCACCTCCCCCAGATGTGTACGGAGTGTGCAAATTCAAGCAGCAAGCCACATCAGCCTGTATATGTCGTACAAAGCCATACATCACCCGTCAGCAGAATTGCGACTCGGCGCGAGGTGGCTGGCACTCTGAGAACGAATGATAAAACGCCACACAATAGACCCACAATGTGCACCAGGCTGTCCCGTGCCCAACTAATCCCGTCTCTGCTTTCTAAGCAAGCTCCATTATCCTTGCCTCAGCCCGTGTGTGTGTGTGTGTGTGTGTGTGTGTGTGTGTGTGTGTGTGTGTGTGTGTGTGTGTGTGTGTGTGTGTGTGTGTGTGTGTGTGTGTGTGTGTGTGTGTGTGTGTGTGTGTGTGTGTGTGTGTGTGTGTGTGTGTGTGTGTGTGTGTGTGTGTGTGTGTGTGTGTGTGTGTGTGTGTGTGTGTGTGCCTTCCTATAGCACCGCATTCGACTGAATAATGTGTAAGGGCAATGAACAAGCTGCAGGCTGTGCACAGTGGCACATGATAATTTTGTTTATGCCATTTTCACCCCGTAAATATGATGTTTTTTTGTTTGTTTTTTTTCTCTTTAGACATTCTGAACTACTTTCACCATGGTCTCAATCACAGTGACTCAACATTAATTAATGTTGCTTCTAGGCAAGAGCTCTCGCTATGAATAGAGTAATGAGGCCTTTACGTGCGGCTGATGTTGCTTGCTGTTTTGTTCTTGTACACTTACACATTTGCAAATGCTTTTATCCAGTGCGGTGTAGAAACGAGGCAGCGCACGATCTATGAATATAAGCGGGCGGTCGAGGATTGAAAGCCGCGCTTAAAGGCTAAACAGTGGCTTAATGGCAGCCCCGGGATTTAAACACAAGCTTCCCTGACTATCACAGCCGGTTTTCCTCTGACCGTCGGAAATAAAGAAGTAACACTTCATGCGCCGGGCGGCGGGGGGGGGGGGGGGGGGGGGCTTACGAACATCATAGTGGTTTTAGCAGTGCAAATGAATATTAATAAAATATGAAACGGTCTCCTCGCGCATGCCGCAGCAGGGCGTCTGACTTTCCATCTCTATAAATGCCTCGACCATTTCACCGTCCCAGTGCTGATCTCCGTGAGGCCTTAGTTGCTAACTTGGCTCATTGGTTTTAGTAGCAGCACCGAAAGCAGTACGCTTTGCTTTCCAGTGTCCAGGGAGGCAGAAATCTGACAAAGATACAGACACGGCTGCTTTACTGATGTGTGGAAAAGGAACGATTTTCCGTCCCGCCCGGTAATCCCATTATAGTGTTTCCAATACGGAATGTTCCCGGGTATTGCATTGGGACTAATATTGGCATAGAACAGTTTATAAGGATGAAATATTTTGAACAGGTCAATACATACATCAAGGACATTTTGCTATATGCATGAGGGATTATCAAAAAGGCTACTGGAATAGCAACTCGGACGTGTTTTCCATAAAGTTAGCATGGAGATAAAAATGCCAGTTAACTAGACAGAACATTTCCGCTGGCTCAGAGTACGATTATCTTGATGCACACATATTGCTACACAATATAATAGTGTGGGTGTGTGTGTGTGTGGGGAGGGGGGGTACTTCTATCAGCCTCAGGCTCCATTCTGCTGTTATCGCTCAGATTGAGAAAGCCCTGTTTCGCTTTAAAGATAAGCGCGGCACGTCTCTGCTCCCCGACTTCACTCTATTTATTCTTCTGCATACTGCGCCGCATGTCATCCTTTACTTTCTTCAATTCCTCGCCGCTCATCTGTTTTCCGTTAGCTCAGCATGCAGCAGGATCCGATACAATCTTGATTGTATTGTAAAAAAGCCACATGTCTGAGAACTTTATGATGCAGGGTTTATACGCTATATGTGTAGATGCTCCTTTCTCTGCTGGGATTCGGGAGGTAATTATGCTTATTGTTGTGTGTACCTGTATAGGAGTATAGGTGCAACAGACCTTAACTTTTTTTTTTTCTCGAAAAAAAGCAAAGCGCTTTCGTGAGTGGCTTCTGGATGGCAACTGAACTTACGATAGTCCCTGCGCAGGAAGTGTTTCAAGAAGTGAAATGTTTTTGGTCGTGTGCATATATTGTTATTCGCAGCATATCTGTGCAAATGTGTGGAGAAATCCTGCTGTCCTTACTGTAGGGCTGAAACTGGGCTAAAAGTATATATTGACGTGTTGGTTTTCTAAACTGTACTTTTAATTGCAAAACGATCAAATTACAGAGACTCCAATTATTTATTTGTAAATGTACGCACCACCTGCATCTGAGATATCCAACATGTATTATCTGGCATTACAATTTCCTCTTTTATCTTTTCTTTCTTCCGTCCTAATTTCTGCTTTCTTTTTTTCTTTTTTTATATAAATGTTTTCCGTCCTTCCTTGCTTTTTTTTTCTTGCCTTCCGCCTCAGTAATCATCAGATACGTCTGGACTGTATTAAGTTCATTGCATCCATGAGTTTGTCCGTCCTTCTAATCGACACAGTTATGAGAATTCACTGCCAATGAAAGTACCGCAATAATTCACCCCTAACAACAGTCTTGTTAGCTTCTCTCTCTTTCTACCTTTCAGAGAAGCCAAAAATATAACCATTTCTTCAAAAGGGCCAAGCATTATCTTCTTGGACTGCAGGCACTTAAAGATACCAACTGATAGAATAACGGGTTTTCAACTAAATCCCTTTGAAAAAGACTTTACTTTCTGTCAAAAACCTCTTAACCCCCCTTTATATGGTGTATATTTACGTTTACTCTTGCATCATAAATTGTCTGGCTGCATGGTGATAGTATGGTTCTGGCATTAGGGCTCTTTAGCATTAATGGTGTGGGCAGTAAGCAGACGGTGTAATCCTTCAGTGGCATGACAGGTGAAGTGGAAGATGCAGGGAGCATAATGGGATTCTAGAGAGAGAGAGAGAGGGGGGGGGGGGCGAGAATGAAAAGATGCTTATCGCTCTTATGTTCTCTTAGTTTCTTCTTATTTGCGATCTTTGTCCTTAGGTCTGTTCCTCACAGCCTTGTGAATTTTGAGTTCACGATATATTGATGCACAACATAAAAAGGAGGCGCAGGGCCCGTCTCCAGAATGTGTCAGGGGGATAAATGATTGACGCATGTGTGATTAGTGAATTCCCAAGGGTTGTATAATCAGGTCAATGTATTTAATTGGGGAGACATTATTAAACTGACAGCTTATTTGTAATGCTAAAGTGTGTTTTTCTGCCTCTTTGCCCATTTTTTTTTCCTTTGTGTATATGTGGGTGTGGACAGATTATGCTGCATGTGTGTCTTCCTGACGGTGCTGCTAGTTTAATTCCACCCCCTACTCTAATTCCCACGGCTAGTGGTAAATCTGATTAATAATTTGTTGGCCATTTGTAAACAGAGTATGCAGCAGTGTTCGAGTTCATCAGCTTATGTATGTATGTATGTATGTATGTATGTGTGTGTGATATGATATATATATATATATATATATATATATATATATATATATATATATATATATATATATATATATATATAATATCTTCTATTCCCTTTTCTGATTCTTCAGCACTTGCCCTCCTTCTTTACTGTTAAAGTGCCATGCTTCATGTTCCTGTGTAGAGTACATTTTTCTTCTTTTTTTTTTGCCCATCTATTGCTGTGCTCTGCTCTTGGTCCTCTATCTGTCCAATGTTGATGACTGCATGTGAAGCCTCCCCATGCAGCTGTTATCGCCGAGACGGATTCGTTTCTGCTCCAGGAATGACACTATAATCCATATTATGGAATAGGCCCAATGCCGCATTCATTCAATAATCCAGGGAATTGTAATAATATTTTGGGATCTGCCCCTGTGTCTCATGTCAGTCTTCTTTCCAAACATATACGAAAATCTGTCCCAACCCCTTGTATCCTGTACCATGCTGTTTCTCATTAGTTTCTTTTTTCGGAGGCATCGGATTTGCTTCAAGCTCACCTGGTTGGGAGTGTCGGGATGATGGAGTTTCAGGACGGGAGCCTGTAATTCCTGGCGGTTGTATCCGCGCTGCCAGATGGCAGTCTGGTTTTTCCGGTGCATGGAGAACCCGGTGCACTACACTTCTCCAGGGGAGAGGAACAGGAGGGCCAGACTGTGCTACAGATGGTCTAGTCCACTCTCCGCTCTAGGCTCAGTAGAGGCCAGGTGAAGTAGGGAAAGCGATAAGGAAGTGGCCCAGGTGAGGTAAGCCCTGAAGTATCAAACAGAAGGTTATCTGATTGCTTCATAGCAGTAGGTGGGTTGACAATTCTTTGACCATTTTTTGCTTTTAATATTGATTGCAAGTGTTGTGTCCCGGAGAGTTAAGGGTCAAGTGGGTGTTTTGGAGGATTTACAGTGCACTAGTAGGATATGGTGCCAAGGAAGGTTGAACTTCTTAAGTCATTCCTTCAGTTTTGTTGTCTTGGGGAAATCTGTGGTACCCATTCTAAGATATAAAAAAAAACTCCTCACAGAAAGTATGAAGCTGTAATGTTATGTACTAATGCCCAATATATGTTTTAAACTTTGATGAATGATCCGAAAGGTCAAGTGTTTTGTAGGACTTTGCTCTTTTGTATACACTCACAGCTGGTGCAGAGGCATTTACTCTGCCTGTTTACCACATAGCAATGGCTAGCTGTTTGCATTGTGAATAAGCATCATGCACACGGATTACTCATGTGCTATCATGGTTAGTCCTATTGTTTTTTGCTTGAATAGACCCATCATCCAGCCTTCCTGTTGTGTTATGTAATGGTGCAACGAGAGATGCGCCAAACTCTGGTCTCAATGAGTGATAAATGGCTTTTTTTTATGTTTCTTTGGCAGATGTTGTAGTATTCTGTCAAAACTTGACCTTGTAGCTATATTTGACCCATAGGCAGGGAAATAAACAGATTTGATAGTGGATTAAAATATATGGCTGTCTGTCAGGAAGGAATATTCTAATTTAATATGAAGTATGTAGAATGATGCAGTGCCATTTATTTTTTTAGGCAGATGGTAGGTAGGTGGTCATCATCCTTTCTTTTCTCAAAAGAAAACAAAAAGATGATGCTAGTTGGACCATTGTTTCAGACAGAAAGTTTCAGCACCCCTCCCTTCCTGTGTCTGTCCTTGCAAACAAACCCCAAGCTAGTGGACTCCATGGATTGTTAAATGACCCTGATTGCAACACAACAATTATTTTCAGGACCATCTATTCACTAATGGACTAGTGAAAGCATTAAATTCACCGCGTGCCAACTGCTAATTGATGAGGTCTTATTGCTCTTCCAGAACAGGGCCGTAATGCTCAGTGTAGCACGGACTAGCAAGGTCATTAAATTCAGGCCATTGGATGGTAACTAAGCTGGATAAATACATAGTATTGACCAGAATGGCATGTAGCACACAGAAACCACTGATTTCTCTCTTTTTTTTGTTCTCTGGGTGTTTTCGCCATTTATTTAACTATTGGCTTTAGGCCTAAGTAAGCTTGCTTTCTCTCTCACTCCCTCTGTACTTACTTCTCAATCTCTCACCTAGATTCATAAGGTCAACATGGCCACCTGCCATGTTACAGATAGGAGGCATGACCTGGCCTGGAAGGGTCGGGAGTGAGTTACTCTTTTCTTTTACCACTTATTTATCTGCGATTTTTAAACTTCCTACACATTCTGGAGGAATTCTAACCCTTGCTTTACAGAGTGGACAGGATAGTCTTGATGCTGCACCTTCTGTTACCATGTACAAGAATGTTATGAAGGATGGCTTCTCACAGTCAGATTAATGCACATGGTTTACCGCCTGTGTCAACAATCCTGTTTGCACTGGCCGGGGTCTCTCTGTGTGAACCAATCGAAATTCAAAGGCTTTTCTTCTTGCCTCTTGTCTCTGAATGAGCTCTAAAAGAAGATCTCTCTTTCTATGGTGCTTTTGGAAGAGCCAGATTTTGGACCTCACCCTTCTTCTGCAGTTAGTTCTTTTGTGTCAGACTTTGTGTGGTAATTCTGTGGTTCTTTGCCAGGTTCTAAAAGCACAATTCTTGTGCCAAGAGACATGTATTATGGATGTTAACGGATCTGAGTAATGGTTGTTCTTAGAAAGAGATGGTATACGTTTATTCCAAGCATTTTGGGCTCCAGAAAA